>CM027120.1:55860889-56243021 GCA_015476505.1 Urochloa ruziziensis
TTAAGTGGCCAGCGATGCAGACAAGGTGCAAGAGCTGAATACAAAGCTGGAAAAAGTAAGTGTGCAGTTGTGGTTGTGTTTTCTTTACTTCACTTACAGTTTTGTATTAATCTGCATTTTTAAGTGGCCATGCTGAATTTCCTAGCCGGTTCAATCCAGCCAACATTTATCTCTTATTGTCATGCTCAAGATATTTCATAGATAAATAAATAAAGTGGCAAATCTTTGTATTTAGAATTTCATAGAAAAACTGATTGATCATTGCAGTGAAAACTGTATTTATGTTTTCTTAGGTACATGGTGCATGTTCCATGGAATGGATGCTTACAGTAATTCATCTACCATCAGTTACATTAAATTTTTCTTAATGCTTCTATTTTTAGCACATATCCTCTCCATTAGAATGAGCATATGTTTTTAGGGTTGCAAGAAATAGAGATAATATGCACCCTTTGTGTTTATATTATCTTCTCTATTTTGGCAGATCTCAACTAACAAGGAAGAGATTCTTTCAAAAGTGCTTTAGGATGTGAGAGGTGAGGGCATTCAACAACATATAGCTTTGACATATAGATACTAAACTGAGATAATATGTTGTCTATGATTTCTCTGTATAGCTAACTTTAAGTGGCTCTAATTTTCTACACTTGTAGGCTTATGCTCTTTGTCACATATGATTAATGGAGTTTTTATTATTCAAATTGCAGGAATGGTCTCCACATGAGCTTCACCAAGGCTGCGGGATCCCGTACCCTGGAAAGGTCAGTGAACCCTCTCTCGCTCCCTCAATGCACAATATTTGTACACAGCTTGTAAGTGATGTCAAATTATCAATGAATGTTACAAATATATCAATGAATCTTATCTTGTCATAATTTAGCAGAGGAGAGAGTGCTAATATTCAAGGTTCTCATGTATTTTTTTTGTGCTGCTCAGCATCTCTCTGCTTCTTGTCAAGTGAACATACCCTGAAAACCTTGGGCGCATTCACTTAACTGCTGGTGGTGATGAGATGATTAATTAATAATGATGGTGACAAATTCAATTTTCCTAAAATTGCAGTCAAACAAACCGTGGTTTGTAACACAAATCAAATATTATTTTCTTTGGCAGTGAAATGCTCAGCTTTGTATTCCAACATAAGAAATTCTTTATTCTATATCATACATATTTGCCATTATTTTACCCTAATCTGGATAATTTGCTCCTATCTAGGTCAAATAAAGTTGAAGAAAAGAATTTCATATGTTGTGGTCTTTGGATGATTTCTTGCAGGCTTTAATACTTTCAGTCTACCCACAAGTAAGCACACTGTAAATCATTTCTAGAATTGTAGTGGTTACCTTCAATTTTTTATGACCAAAGTTCCTTGAATTTAGCAATTAAATCTCGATATGATATAGTAGGGAGAAATTGCAAAACAGCAGCTTACTTTGATCTTTTAGTTGTTTGAGGACAATTTGCTCAATTATGAAGATTTCCTTTTTTTTTCCACAGACTTTACTGCCTTGTTTGTGTTGTGAAACTGAAGAGAGTTGCTGCTTTATGAGTTAGGCACTTTACCTATTCAGTTTGATGTTTGTATGCTTTTCTCTGTACAAACTCCTTTCTCCATGTATTCACCTTTTGCCAATTGTTGATGATTATGGAAACTGAATTCCCCCCTTGTCCTTTTCAGAATTCAGAGACTTGCAGCCTTTCTGAGTTTATCGAAATGGATCGTGTCTATCAATGGATCAATGATTATTGTATAATTCGTAATAAATATCGTTGGTGATATGAATTTGTTACTCATACCCTTTCATCTATACTATATTTGTATTTTAGTTTGAGAATTCGACTTGAATGTAATTGTTCCAAACATTTCAAATTAGAATTTTTTTTATTATCTTTTTTTGTAACACGTGCCTGTGGCACGTGCTATCCTACTAGTCATTATAAACTTCTATGCGAGGAAGTGAAATAGCTTTTTATGCACAGCTTCAAATTATGTGACACAGTGGTGTAAATCCTGAGCTTCGGCTGGTACCAATAGACTTCACAGAATCTAAAATCCTTTTGAACATTGCAAAATAATATTGGTAATAAATGATTTACACAGGATAGACGTATATCTATATAAGAGTCAATGTCTCTAGCTATGAGTTACATCACGTGAAGAGAAAAGAAAAACTCAAAATAAAGTCTACTAAAGGCAAATGGTTGCACAAAATATGGCCAACTATACATTTGGTCCAATTTAATATGCATTTGGTGATTCCAATCTACCATGAACATAATTATCAAGAAAGGAAAAACATATACTGTATTTGAAAAATGCACCCTTACTATGAGAAGATGCAATTATTCTCAAGATGTGCTTCTGATATTAGAACATGTCACAATTTTGATAGTACCTCTTATTGAATCATTTATTAAAAGGAAACCTTGGAAGGAGTATATTTATGTAAAGAGGAACTACTCAGTTTTAGAAACTAAAACAGATCCTATTGAATAAGAAATAATCTGAAATATCTATACAAAGGAAATCTTAATCATATATAGACTATTGGTACAGTAATTGTTACATATTGTGTTTTTTTTTTGTAGGCTCTGCACATATACATGTCTTTCGAAAACAAAAAAAATATGCAGCACCATTGATAAAGGGAAAATACGTAAAAAAAAATGAAATCATGTCGTGGTGACGAAAAAAAAAGATTGAAATGTAGAACAGTTATTTGTCTTTGTAACTTTAAAGTACCTAGCAGCACTGCCGGGTAACAACCTCTTGCTGCATAAAGCCGATAAACACAAAATGTTTAATCATACAACAATAATCTACTCAAACCCTCATTGAAGATAGTAATGGAAAAGCAAAAGAAGAAAAATACTCTCGTATCCATTTTAGTTATTTATAGAACAATACATCTATGTGCTTGTAAGCATGTCCAACTCGATCAACTGGTTCAGAAAATTGCAAGTAATATGTCTATGTAAGAAAAATATTTTTACATTTTTATGAAACTTAAAATATAACAACCGATTAAAATAGAGATCCCAAAAGAACTCATGTGTAGCATGAGTCCGCTGCCAACATTTGGTAAAAAAAATTCCAGATCTAAAAACAATTTAATAATGTCAGCTCGTCAAAATCCTGAAAAACAAAGCCTCGGGTATTATTGCCAGAGGACTTCAGGGAAGCTAGTGAGAGATCCAAGGCCAAATACTTGCTGAGTACTTTTTTTTAGAATTACACAGTACAATGCAGACGCTCACAACACGCACGCACACTCACCTCTATGAACACACGTACGCAAACCCTACCCCTATGAGCACCTTCGAAGGACTGAGCACCCGGCAGATCTAGAGATTACCGAAGTCACCATTGGCGCCTCGTTGTCGACGGGAACGCCGCTTACCACTTAACGCATAACGCCGGTAAATCCTGGGAAGATCTCAGGAAAAGGTGTAAGTACTAGGATTTGAACCCTTGTGGGTAGGTTCCACTGAACCGTCCTACCATTGGACTATAAGCCAATTCGCATACTTGCTGAGTACTTGACCGTGCAGCCTCGAACTCTACCTTGTTGGCATGGACATGCATGGAACAGAAGAGGAACGCGGAGCCGGAGGCTTCCTTCTTTCACCTAGCCTGCATTTGAATGTGAACTCGGAATAACTTCATGGTGATCATCCGTTTAACAATAGCTAGCACGCGTGATCATCATGCCGACAAAAGGCGTGCTGCCGCTGGCCTTCGAAGAACGCTACCGTGGTTGCCCTCATGGAGCCGAGAGCACGGCTATGGAGTCCACGCTGAAAAAGCCAAGAAGATCATGGGAGGTTTGCTCGTCGCCTGACGTGAGCGCTCTCAGTTGTCGTCGTGGAATCTCGGAAAAGCCAACACGAAGACGGGTCCTTTCACAACCTGTACCTAAATCTAGCTTGCTTGTCGTGGAGAAGATGCGCTCGTGAGGTGCTATATTCAACATGCGCCGCTGGCATTGAAGCTGCTAGCAGCTGCATGTGCTCGTGAGGTTGCTGCTTAATACCGCCGGTAGCGCATGCAGCCAGCATGGAGTCCTTGCCGAGGATGCGTGCGACGTCCTTGTGGTCCGTCCCGCTACGTACGGTAGCTTATTACATTCCATGCCCAGCGCCAATAAACGTCGAGCATGTTTAGAATAGAAGGATGTTTCTTTCCATTTACAACATCTCAACAGTTAGAATTTGGTCCCACACGTGAACAAATAGTTAGATGTTTTCTTTTTTTGGATTAACGTGAGATTTTCTAAAGAGTCTGTGATTAGTATAGATATAGATAGATATATAGTGCTGGTTAGAATTTAAAAATGACGGGCACCTCAGTGAATCCCAAGAATCAAAATGTGGTAGGCAAAGAGATTGAGCAGCCTATTGATGCAACTATAGGATGGACCCATCCCCCAAGTTAATAAAAGAAAAACAATACATATGCTACCCTTGTTTAAAAATGATTCACCACTAATAAGGATCACGTTGACAATTGCATAGCTCTCAGATTGACACACTATGATGACATGGGTACACCATTCTTCAAACTGCACGTAGATGACACAGCGTGCACTTCTCAGCACAATACTGTAGCATGCTTCGGAGTACTGAGTTCTTGCTCGTTTTGCCTTCTGATTAATTCGGTTTCTTCCAATATCTGACTAAGATGTGCCTTTTCTCCCACGAGACTTGATTGCGGTTGTTCATGCACTCACAAAAATAAAAACCAGGGGCATTGTTCAAACTCTTTTTGGTTGGTGTGCTACATGAACAATCAAAGCAGAGTGGACCTTCGAGTTATTAACAGCAGTGTTAATGCTACTTGCATTGTTCACTGTGATAACCACTCAGAGGAAGATACTTATATTCTGCTTGCTCCAAGGTTTGGCATGAATTAGAAGCAAAACAAGCATAACTGGCATGTCATTTTCTAACACTTGACATGCATCCGTCATGACTTCCATTCATATTTTCTCTCCAAATATGGGTTAATGAAACCATTTTCACCCACCCACTTCAAAATATCGATACCTTGAGTCCGAGATGCAAAAATCTTAAGTATTATAACTAACAGCTTAATAACACAACATGATAGACTACATAATAATGTTTAACACACATTTTCTCCCCAACAATCAAGACCATACATAATCATCTTTTGTACAACAAAATGGAACAATAATCCTATTGGGTAACTATATTAATTTAAATAAAAATTACGCAAGTATAACTAGGTGCATTTCCCATTATATGTTCATAAATAATGTGGCTTGTAACCACTCTGATTGAAGAACTGTTAATCACCTTGCCATAGATGTAACATAGCTGTACAAATAAGCTGACCACAGAGGACATTAGGGTTATCAAGGACAAGTGATATCAACTTTGTAATCTGACAAGACCGTTCACTACCACTTTCTCTGTTTGAAAATAAACGCAGGTGAAAAATGCACTGCCACAGTTTCTGGTCAATATAATACTCTCGGTTACAACTGGTCAATTCAATTTGTTAAAATCTTTATTTCAGATATGGCCAGCATTCTCCTCATCTCTACCGCGGCTGGCTTCCTTCTCGTCCCACGCTCGTCCCCCACTTTAATTACCCCCGACCCTTGCGTCCTGCACCATCATAGGTACTCAAGATATTGTGTTTGCCTCGTCCCTGAACTCAGGCATGGCCGCTGGCTCCTCCCCGACCTTGACCCGCTGCCTTCTTCCTGAACCCGGCCTTGCCGCTCGTCATTGCGTACAATCCCACCCCCACAAAGATTCACTCGCGAATATGTAGTTATCATCATTGCGTGCAAGGAGAAAATGACACTTACAAATCAACATTATGAAAGGATTCTACATACTTGATCCTTGGTGGTGGCATTCCACTTTATAATTTCAGATTTAATCAACATCTGACACACATGTACAAAGTTGCAATAGACACCTCGTTTCTGCTTTGTTTTGAAATACTGATACGGCTTCCTTTGTTAATTTGGTCCAGTCAGGTTTCTCCAACATCTGACACACGCCTATTTTTTTTGTCTCTATACTGCCTGCAATGGCATTCTCCAATTTCACAATACAAATGCACCAAAAGAAAATATATCCAAAGAAATTATTCAAACACATTACTTCTCATATCTGCTAGTTCTTTGGAGTTGATAGCTATCAGCACTACATGTTCAGGCTTTTGACAACTGAACTACATGTTCAGAACTTTCGACAACTGAATGGATATAAACAGTTTTATATACCGGGATACGTCCTGTTCTGCTGTCAATGGGCACATTGGATGCGTTTGACATGCATTCGAAGAAGCTTAAACATGACTACTGTGTTTCTTGCTACCACATCACCAGGAAGAGGAAAGCATGCATCCAGTGACGGGGGGTGGGGTGGGGGCTGAGGGGGGCCTTGCACCCCAATGCTTACTAATCCTCCTATATTATGTAGTACTATATAGTTAATGTACGTATTTAATGCTATTTTGTTTGGTAATTTATATTAAAAATGATTTATGGTAATTTATATTAGAAGGAATTGGCGGCATCAATTAGTACCGGTGATATTATCATAGCCTGTGATCTTGTTGTTAGCCATAGATCTAAATTTAAGTTGATAGATATGTAACTTGTTCTTTTAGTTGAGACTTATGAAATATGCTATTATTATTTGTGGCTAAAACAAAATGGTGTAGCTCCGCACCTAGAGCGGATCGCTGGCGTGGCACATCTGGGCAAAGGTGTCGGGCGCCGTGGCGGCGAGGTCCAGGAACAGTTGGTAGTCCTGCTTCGGGACAGGCGCCATGGCACCCATGTACGACGCCTGGGAGCTTGGTGACCGCGGGAAGGCAGCGGGCGAGCGCGCTGCTGGTTGCGCTTGCGCCCCCTGCACCCTGCTCCTTCGCGCGTCTGTTGGGTGTGGGTCTTCTAGACTGGGCCAACGAGAGTACTGTTAGGTTGATCTCCAGCCAGTTGGCCCAACTGGGCCTCTGACTCGCATCCTGATCGGGGACGCCCAGCCCAATAGAAGGCTGGTGGGCCCCCGTCGCGCAGCCCTATATAGAGGAGGTGGGGGCCTATGGCACAAAACACGAGGTTCATTGCTGCCGTCACTCCCCACTGTCCTTACCCTAGCCCGATCGAGAGGGGGTGCTGCCAGCGACGGGAAGCACCACCAGCGGCCGTCATCGTCGCTGCCACTGCACTACCGTCACGTCGTCTTTGCCATAGTCGGCGAACAACATCAGGAGGTCCAAGGTATGTCCTCAAGTTTATGTTATTTCCCACCTGATCTACTCCTAGCCGATCAGTAGTATCTATCAATGGCATCAAGAGCTAGGTCTAGTGTGTAGATCTGAGTAGGGAAAGAATCGAAAAGAAATATTCCGAATCAAATCGGAAGAAGTTAAAAATACCTCAAACCCTAGTCCCAACCAAAGAATGAGGACGGAGAAAAGGGGGAGATATACCTGGGCTTCTCCATCGCCACCGCCGTTGCACGGGAAAGAGAAGGGCGCCATCGCCCGTCGTCGTCTCGCTGATGCAAGGGCAAGGGCTCAGAGTGAAGCATCGGGCTCGGGGCACAACACCGGCGCAGGACCGCTCGACGGCGGCATGCTCAACCATGGTCGATCACGCGTACCGGCGAGAGCTCACCATGGCGGCGCCGCCACCCCAGCTCCGGGTCACCACGGGCGGTCGCCGCTGCGCCTTGGCCGGCTACGTTGCAGCTGCGTGCTAGTGGGGTTTTAGGAGAGAAAGAAGAAGAAAAGCTCGAGCCGAGGTCGGCCGGCCATGGCTCGGCCATGGCACGGCGGAGAGGCCACACGGGCCTGGCGGGCGGAGCGCCGCCGGCGGCGGCGCCGGCTCGGGCCGAGGAGATAAGAAGGAAAGGCAAAAGATTAGGGTTCCAAGGGAAGGCGGCCGGTGCTGCGGGTTTTGATCTCGCGACATCCACAGACAACCGTCGGATCGCCTGGACGGCCGGGATCGGCTGCTAGCTGATGGGCATGTTTGAGCCCATGAGGTAGCAACGCGTCGGGCCGAATCGGCGGCCCGTCCTTTGGCTGCTTGGCCTAGGGCCCAGCGAACCGAGCCGAGACGATTGAATGAGCAATCCGAGCTGAGATTGCTGGGCTGGCGGCCCAAGCGGGCGAGGAGGCAAGCGGCTGGGCCGTTTTCGCGGGCCGCGTGTGCGATGAGCCTGAAAAGGCTGGGCTGCGCGCGAGTAAAGGGGCCGCTGGGCCATTTTCTCTACTGGGCCGAATTTTAAGTTAGTGAATAGAATATTTTCACATTTATGTTTATAATGTTCAGAAGCATTGTATCTTTATCAAGTTTGCATATCTGTTTAAATTTTCACAGAATTGAATGCTTCTGAAAAGTAGATTTTTAGTGGCAAAGTTTAATGTCATGTTGCTTTTTGAATAAATTATGATGGTTTTTTAGCCATTATAAAAGTTTAAACCATTGCTTCTTTTAATGTAATTGGAACCAACGGACGAATTAAGTTTTAAGAGCATATACGGGTCGTGTGCGGGGTCTTCAGGCTGCGCCAGACCAAGCAAGCAAATCGAGACGGGGCCGTTTGGCAAGCTCGTGGGCTGAGCTACGCAGAGGCGTGGACGCATTGAGTGCGTGAGCGGGCTGTGGGCCGTTTTTGCGCGATCGAGCCAAAAGTAAAAATGTGAAGTTTCATATTTAGTATGATCTTTTCGGAAACAATTATGTGTTGGTTTTTGTAAAGTTTTATCTCTATTCAAACTTGAACCAAAGGGATAGTTTGTTTTAGAGAGATGTAAAGAATAGTGAGATGTTGCTTCTGAATAGATTTAATTTGAGTATAGTTTTCATCCTCTAAATTGAGTATATTTAGAGGAGTAGAAAGTTAAAATTATTGTATTGTTATTTTCTGACCAAAGTTGATGATAACAATATTATGATTCAATGACTCCAATGTTTATAGTTTCTATCTCTGATAAATTTTGCATCAAAGTGATCATTTTTTCAGAAAATTGATAAAGATTAAGAAATGCTCTTAAAGTAGAGAAATGTTTAAAGTTTCTACTGCGAATGATGATGATTATCTTCGTATTCAAACCAAAGGGGGAATTTAATTTGAAGAGCAAAGTCTTAAAGTTAATTGAGTTTTTCTACGTTATTTTCATTTCTGTCCAAAGGTGATGTGAAATTAATGTAAAGATAAAGTTTAAAAATGCTCTTGAAGTAGAGAAATGTTTAAAGTTTTTACGTTATTTCCATTTCTGCCCAAAGGTGATCTGGAATTAATGTAACGAGATGTTGTTCTGTTCTATTTTCTGCCCAAAGGTGATATAGAATAGAATATAAGTGTTTGAAAGTCTAATAAGCATTGATGTTGTTTTTGTTAATAATTTTCTCAGACAAAAATATTCATGCTTTCATTCTTGACTGCAGTAAGAAAAATCATCTGGGTACTTGAGACTCAAAAGATGACAAAAGAAGAAGGCCATAGCACAAAGGACAGTGTTCTGTTTTGAAGAGCGCCTTCAAAAGATAGCATTCTTGCACAGTGATCCAAGAAGAAAGATAGATTATTGAGAAATATTTTTTCATGTACTCTATAAAGAAGAATGTATTTACATTTTCAATTATCGTGATGAGAAATAATAATTGACATGCATGCTTATTTTGAGCTAAGCGTGTGTGTTAAAGAACATTTAGATTTAAATATCTGAATTTGATGATTGAATATGCAAACAAAAGAGCCAATTCTGGCATTTATGTCCCTCATGGGAAATACCCGTAAGGGGGAGAAAGTTAACGACAGAGCCCGCATAGCGGGAAAAGTTTGAGAAAATTACCCGCATGGTGGGGTAAAGTTTAAATAATGCTTGTGTTAGACAATCCCTCATTACGGGGGAAGGTTGGTAAAAGACCTATCCTGCAAGGCGGGAGAAAGTTGCTATAACTCATGCGCTTTTTGCGTATCCCATAGTGGGAGGCAAGCAATGAATTTTAAGAACCTAAAGACATGAATTACATGCGAGTGTCACTTGCAAGAGGACTAAGGATAAAAGAACTATGTTGAGTTCTTGAAGAAAGATGAGGAAAAGGCACTCCCGTACGAGCTAAGTAATAATTCTGTTTTGCATGACGTAATCATGCAGACGAAGAAGATAATTAAAGTTTCTTCACTCACATTAGTTCTGAAAGGATTCGAAATTGTGGTAGAAAGATTCTAACCACATTTCGAGAGGGAGAAATGTGAGATCAATTAAGAAAAAGAGAATAGATGAAACTTCCCCAATACTTAATGTAATGCAAAGTGATCTATAAATCATGAACGTGATCGTCAGGGGGAGTACGACGGTCACAATGACAATACCCCTAAAGTAAAGAAATAGCTAAATTCCTAAATTCTATAAAGTTTCAAGGAAGATAGCGCAGTTACCCAGTATTCTATACTGGGCAAGTCTTAGCAGAATAAAAATAAGAAAATAACCATTGAGATTGTGGATGGAGGTGCTAAAAACCCTATTCATATTCTCAATAGAGTAAAAAGTAAGTACCCTCGCTAAACCACTTGCGTGTGTGTGAAGGTGCTCAACTGAGGCTGAAGTATTTAACCCATATATAGGGAAGCAGATCCCAAAAGCTGTCATTTCATTGGCTACTTGAGATAAATGATGAAATGATGAGGGGGAGTATGGTGAATTGATCTTGAGGAGAAGAGGGCGCATGTACTCACTTCGATGATTCAGGAGCCGTCTTGGCGGCCTTACTCGTGGCAACAATAAGCGAAAATCTGGAACATGTCCTTCAGGAGCTGATAGAACCCATTATTGCTCATGAGAAAGAACGTTACCAGCCCTACATGATAGAGTTTGTGCCATGAGTTGAACTTGATAAGTTCCAACATGTTTTGGTACTCAGTAGTTATTTCCTAATGGAGCCAAAACATCAGGCTGTGATGGGTCTGACAGTCGAATTGTGACTCCAAAGGGAACATGTAGAGAAGTAAAGTGCGACATAAATCGAAAGATTTTGCACAAAGTAATGGCACATCATAATCTGAGTTACATCAGATGGAAGTAAAGACAACATCCTTAGATGTGATTTGTGTGAAGATAATTACATGTCATAACCCAAAGGTCTTGTCATGGAGGTAAAAGAACTTAAGGAATACTACTTGAAGAAGTTATTTATAGGCTAGAGTAAGTCTCTAGACAATAGCTTTTGAAGTTAAGACTCAGTTATTTTTGGGTTAGAGAAAAAGAGAGGACAATTGTATTTGTATAAAGGTATGGAATGGGGAGATTTTTTTTCCTTATCATGTTCATGTAGATGACATCTCACTTACTACAGTGATGTCAGTCTGCTAATGAAAACAAGAAAGTCTTTGTCCTCAAAAGATTCAATCTCAGTGAAATTCACCAAGATGAAAGAAAAGGGGTATTAGGAATATCGCACATGCACGCTAAGAAATGTTTCTGATGAAATAAATGTGCATGCGAGAAAGCCTACGCCTGTCCTTAAAGTCAAGGGTGATGGTTTTGAAAACTTTAGTGTTTTCAATAATTGAACAAGTGATGGTTATGGGAACTATAGTGTTCCAAGAACCAACAAGCAGAAGATTAAAAGAATATGGTACCATATGCTTCAGCTGTTTGAAGCTTAATGCAAAAGATGCAAAAGAATAACATTACCTTGACGTAGTTCAAATATCCGGGTTGTTTTGGCAAGGACCAGTCCAGATATAGATCACTGGGCTGGAGTTAATTGTATCAGTCTCATGCTATATTAAGAAAGAAATAACTAGTGCTCTCAAAAGTTTGTGAGCGCAGGTAAGAACTTGTGAAATGTGTAGTGAAATCCACAATTGTCGCTAACTTTCACATTTGGGGTTTTTGTGTGGAAAATCTCCAAAGAGTTGAACAATTATCATCAATGTGATGTAAAGATATAGTATAACATGGTATGAGGCTGAGGGACAGGCAAAATGGTTGAGAGAACCTGTGCCCGGAGTTGATAGTGGTTAATAACAGCAACAACCATCTAAAAGTTTTGCCCCTATGACAATGAGTCAATTGTGGTGCCAAACACATTGACAGAAAGGCATACATTGTAAAGGAGAAAGTCCGGAATCATGTTGAAAAGCAACAATCAAGTAGTCACGGATCCGTTCATTAAAGGCTTACCACCCAGTGTGTGCGGAGGACATAGAGTCGACATGGGTTCATGGTATTGCCTGTGAATTCTGGACAATAAAAGGCCCAAAGTTATGATCCTTCAAAATGGATGTGTATCGTGGCTGGTTAATCCGATTGAAATGGCAATCACTGATGACGCATGCTCAATGTGCTTGTTTGTAATGAAGTGGATGCTAAGCGAAGAGCTGAAGTGTAAGGAAACTTATGGTGAGATCAAGGGGGAGATTGTTAGGTTGATCTCTAGCTAGTTGGCCCAAAGGCCAACTGGGCCTTTGACTCGCGTCTTGATCGGGGACGCCCAGCCCAATAGAAGGCTGGTGGGCCCCCGTCGCGCAGCCCTATATAGAGGAGGTGGGGGGCTATGGCACAAAACACGAGGTTCATTGCTGCCGTCACTCCCCACCGTCCTTACCCTAGCCCGATCGAGAGGGGGTGCTGCCAGCGACGGGAAGCACCACCAGCGGCCGTCATCGTCGCTGCCACTGCACTGCCGTCACGTCGTCTTCGCCATAGTCGGCGAACAACATTAGGAGGTCCAAGGTATGTCCTCAAGTTTATGTTACTTCCCACCTGATCTACTCCTAGCCGATCAGTAGTATCTATCAAGTACATGAGGGCCGAGGGTTAAATTGAAATTCTCCAATTATTAATCCGTTTAGTAAGAAAAGAAAAACACCAATCCAACGGACGGAGGCCAACGGAATGGTAAAATGCCATGACCTATCACCTTTCCATGGTATATATCCAAGCATGATTCTTTTAATGGTATATAGCTATAGATTGATTCTTTTGATGGTAGATATCTAATTTTACATTCTTATTTCCAGTCAAAGTTATGAAAGGGTTCTAGTAGATAATTGAATGGATCCTGAACATTGCTTTTCGGACACATGTTAATTTCAGCTTTGTTCAACATTTGACATCTTGCTGATTTATATTGAAGCGGCGACGCAATTTCCCTTAGTCATTCGACCATGTCAGATTCCTCTAACATTTCACAAACCTATTCGTTCTCTCTCTAAGTCTAGACTTGCAGTTACTTGCGATTCCATACAAATACATGAAGAGAAAAATATTTCAGAAGAAATTATTCAAATACATCGCTTGTAACGCGAGGTGGCTAAGATGTGTCTCTTCTCATCTCGGCTAGTTCTTTGGAGTTGACAGCCATCAGCACTAAATGTTCAGAACATTTTTATAACTGAATGGATGTAAACAGTTTCGTATAGCGTGAATCGTCCTGCTCTCTTGTCAGTGTGCACATTGGATGCGTTTGGCATGCATTAGAAGCTACCAAATCACAAGGAAAGCATGCATCCAATTCGGTTTCAGTTCTCTACTTCTCTGTCTCCACCACGCCTTTCACGAACCTTTGACCTCAAGCTACGACCTTGTCTCACCGCTGGTGCGGTGGTGCCGGTGGCTAGTTCTCGATCCTGATCGAGCTGCTCACAGGCACGTGACCCTTAGTCTCTGACTGACGAACTAGATGATTAGTCTCCCTCTGTCGCCTTCTCCCGTGCACCGTCTGATGGTTTGCTTGGCTCTATCTCTTCATTGATGTGCAGCTCTGCTCTGCTCTTCTCCTCTGCTCATCTCCTCTGTTCTATAGTCTCTGCTCTGGATGGGGCAAATTCGCATGGGTGGGTCTGTGCCATGTATTAATCAAGAAGATTGCTCCTTTCGGCCAATTCACCGTTTTACCCCACTCCAACATCTAACTTCTTTTCTCTGAAACTGATAGTTATCACTGTCATTCATGCCAATATTAGAAGATCCACACTTTTTTTGTGGCGCGGAGGAAGATCCACACAACTTGGTTTATTTGGACAATTGATCATGTCAAGCTTCTCCAATAGCTAGCACCCTTAGTCTTTTATTTTTCTATGAAATTGCAGTTACGATTCTTGAGACATCATTCTCAGTTTCATAGTTCAAAAAAACAAATTAAGGAAAACACCGGCAGCAAATTAAGATGCCACCTAACACTCTTAGTTACATTTTTAGGAGTCAGGGAGGCATATTATAGAATATCATTTTTATTTTTAATCAACATTATGAAATTTGTCTGATGGATGATTGTATGGATTGTGGAGATTTCCATCCTTACCACTTGATAATTTCAGATTTATTCAACAGCTCACACGCCTACTTTTTCTTTCTAGACAAAGTGGCAACTGACACCGCATGCTGAACCTGTGTTGAATTATCAGTTGTGCTTTCTCCACTATCTCAGACACCTATTTTTTTGTTTAACTAAACTTGCAGTTCTCCCGATTTCTGCGATATGAACCTCCAGTTTCATAATACAAATACATGACGACGAAAATATATCAAAAGAAATTGTTCCAACACATCTGTCAG
Organism: Urochloa ruziziensis; assembly: GCA_015476505.1. Taxonomy (NCBI): domain Eukaryota; kingdom Viridiplantae; phylum Streptophyta; class Magnoliopsida; order Poales; family Poaceae; genus Urochloa; species Urochloa ruziziensis. The sequence continues at coordinate 55,875,456 of CM027120.1, forward strand.
AGCGCTAAATGAGCAGGGATGTGGCTCTTCTCATTTCTACTAATTCCTTTGGGATTTATAGCTACCAGGGCGACTTTTTCATTCTGACAACTGAATGGATGCAAAGAGTTTTTATAGCTACCTTCTCTCGAATTTTCCAACATGCATACCTTTAGTCGAGTTGGTGAGTTGTACGGGGGATATTTAACTATTTGCCATCCTTACGGATGTCGCTCCTTCGTTTGCCATTCTTGCGGTTGACGTTACAGATTTGCCACTCCTGCACAAATGATCCTACATATTTGCCACTTTTGATGACGTGGCACGCCAACTCATCCCGCCAGCGTGGATCGGGGACGCGAAATGACCGAGCTGCCCTCGCCTTATCCCTTCACCCAAGTTGATGGCACGCTAGCTCGCTCCTCCAGCCGTTCTGACTGGTGGACCCCACCATCGTCTTCCTCCTTCTGTCTCTCTTTGCTCGCTTAGGCAGCTAACGCCGTCGGCCAAATCCAACACCACCAGTCAACAGGTCGGACCAAGCGCTAGTGAAATCGATGCCCTATAATCTCTTCTTCTCTCATGTGTTTTCAATTTTGTTGGATTTGGTTCAAGCTGTTGTTGGCTGCTGCTGTTCCGAAGTCGTGTGGTTCTGTCCGCAGCTGAGAGAGCAAGACGAGTGTGAGTGGCTAGGCTTCTTCTCGTCGCTGCGCAGGTTAGCTTCTCGTTGTCCCAGTGATGTACTACGTGCGTAGTGCGATGAAGCAACAAGAGCGTCAGGGGCATGCTGTGTTGACGTGCTGGACGGGCACTAGGAAAAGGCCGCGATCTCCGTGCGTGATGATAGAGCTAAAGGTCCGACGCTAAAGCAACAAGAGCACGGGCTGGAAGGCGGCGGCTGCTGCGGACAACATGTGAGGCGACGGGCTGGAGACCGTGCCGGCCGCGGCGAGAATGGGGCGCCCGAGGAGGGACTACTGGAGGGCGGCGGCAGCGGATGATGCGCGCGATGAGAGACTGGAGGGTACCGGCGACTGCTGCGGAAGTGCGGATGGTGCGCGCCGGGACAGGGCTGCACAGAGCTTCAGCGACAGCGCCCAGCTTGCTGGTGGGAGGAGCTGCTGGCCGGTCGCCGTCGGCCTCATCGGCATGAGTTTGAAGATGGAACTGACGTGCCGGTGCCATACGTCAATGGCAGCAGGGAGGAGAATGGATGGCTAACATAGGGAAGACAGCGGCACCTCGGTCATTTCGTGTCCCCAATTCACGCTGGCGGGATGAGTTGTCGCGCCACGTCATCAATAATGGCAAATATGTAGCACCGTTTATATAGGAGTGACAAATTTGTAACGTCAACCGGAAGAATGGCAAACGAAGGAGCGACATCCGTAAGGATGGCAAATAGTTAAATATCCCGTTGTATGGCCACTTGTCTTTGTAAGTTACTTCTTTCTAGCTCTGTTCTAATAGTAGAATTTACCGAAGATTTCTTGTCCTCTATTGGAAAAAAAAACATCTGTGTCATGCACCACGCTCCAGGATGACCTAAATTTACTTTTTCAGATAAAAACCCCATTATGTTTACAGAATGCACCCTAGTTTGGATCGTGAGAATTAATCCATCCAAAAGACAACTTTGAACGGCCGCCTCCTGTCGCTCTATCTCTCCGTTACTCTGCAGCCTGTGCTTTCCTCCACTGCTCTAGCTCACGCCTCTGGCATGGTGTCGTCTGATTGTCTCTCTCCAGGATCCACACGGCCGCACGTGCTTTGCATTTTTCTGGCTTCAAAGTTCTTGGTTTGTATAGGATACTTCACTGTGCACCCACGCCTACGACATGGCTCACAGACAGTACTATCGCTTTGGATTGACGTGTTGGTCATTTCAGCTTGCGCCAACATCTCGCTCAATTTCCTCTCCGAAACTACCATTTAAAACAGATAAAAACCGAAATGCGATTCTTCCATGCAGATTCTTCTGGACTCCATGGATTTATGTGTTACTTCTGGAATGTACATTTATATACTGCAATTGCTTCTGCCCAAGTACAGCATGTTACATGGATGATATGTGCGCATACACCAACTCTAAAACCATCAGTAGGATGCTACTCCTTTCCTCAGCGTCAGAAAGGCATGTACTCTGGTATCTTCCCTGATCTTGTTGTCAAATATTTTTAACTACTTTGATAGGGCTTCATCTCTCTTCTTTTCTCTTCCTCGAGGACACGCATGAGAACTGCAAATCTATGCATTGGCATAAATTTTAACAAGTTAATTTTATAGTTTGAATAATTAGAATTAGGCAGTATTTTTTTCTTTTGGACTCAATACATATGAGTATATAGGATACAAATATCACAGATATCACCAAACTTCCATGCATTTGTTGATTGTAATTGACAGTAATTGAAGCACGGATGCGGGCTGTGCTCCAACCAGTAGCATGTATCAATCACAAAGTCTGCTCCTCTCGTTACTTGGTCACTTCAGCACCCTTGTTCTTGGTCTGTGTATGTGATTTTATTTGGACATTTGATCATGTCAGGTTTCTCCAATATGTTGCACCCTTGTTCTTTTTTTTCTATGAACTTGTTGTTACTCCCAATTCTTGCGACACCATTTTCTATTTCCATAGTTCAAATAAACAAAGAGGAAAAGGGATTGAAACGAACGGCTGCAACACTTTTCTATGATACATTTTTAGGAGTTAAGAAAGCCCACTACAGAAGATCGTGTTTATTTTGAATCAACATTATGAAAGCATTCTACTGCACAATTGTATGGATCGTGGAGATTTCTTCAACTGCTCACACGCATATGGTTTTTCTGCTATGGCAGTTCAGACCAGGTTTGCATAATTGTTTCTTGGTCATTTGACCAAGTCAGCTTTTCTCCAACATCTCACATGCCCAATCTTTTTCTCTCTAAACTTGTAGTTGCGCCCGATTCCTGTGATGTCATCAACCAATTTGGTAATACAAATACATTAAGAGGAAAAAATATCAAAAGAAATTGTTGCAACACATTTCTTGGATAGAGTGCTACATGAGCACAGATGTGCCTCTTCTTCTCTCTGCTAGTTCTTTGGAGTTGATGGCTACTAGCACTACTTGTTCATTCTGACAACTGAACAGATGTAAATAGTCTTATAGACAGGCATACGTCCGGCCCTCCTTTCAATGTGCATGTTCGATGCGTTTGGCAAGCATTAGAAGAACAAAAACATGACCCTGTTTCTAGCTTGTCGATGTGCATGTTGGATTTGGCATGTCGAATTCTCCAACATGATGATTTAGGAGTGGTTGAGTCGTGTGCTCGCTGTCTTGAAATCTGTTCTTTCTAACAATCTTCTAATAATATTTATGGCAAATCTCCGTGGTGTAGTCTGATCATCCAACGGAAGCATCATACAGCGACTGCGGGTATGTGTGCTGTTCGAGCGTCCCATGGTGGCTGCTAGCTCCACCATGAGAAGTGATCGAGAGGTGGTAGCGTGCGATGTATTTTTTTTCACTTCAGCTGAACGTCAGTCCGTTTACGAGGCTGTCAGTTCACCACAAAGTCAATGTTTACCTCTCAACTACAGTGATGTCTTTTCGTGACAAAAGAGGGTACCTCTTCAAATTAATTTTGTTGACAGATGTACACTATAGCATACTGCTCAACGAAATTTGCAAAGTTTAAAACAATATGGGATGAACATATTAAAGAAAAACTACAACCTGACTTGCTAATGCGAACAGGTTGCTCATCATACCGCTGTACCACTGCCCTCTCCCAAGTGCACGAATGAAAAAGGAAATGATGTTTCGACAGCTGATTCTTTATTACAGGAGGTTTTTACTGATACACTGAACTAGTTGTGATCTAATCTCACAACAGTGAGACACGGGTGATTTGCATTCTCTAGGTTCAAAGTTCTTGGTCTGTCTATGTGATTTTACTGTGCAGCCTCGCCTACATGCCTTATGGACAATCCTTGTTAGCTTTGCTGGATGTGTTGCTCATTTCAGCTTCCACCAACATCTGACTCATTTGCCTCTTCAAAATTGTAATTCAAAACACAAATGGTCGGCAGGTTCTTCTGTACTCCATCTCTCTGCTACTTGCTGAATGCACATGTATATATTGTAATTGCTTCTGCCAATGTACAGCATGGTCTCATGGACTATGGATGCATGCACTAACTCCAAAACCATGAGTAGCAGCATGCTACTGCCTTCCTCCTCATCAGAAATGCAATGTATACAGTATATTTCCTGATGCTGTCACGAAATATTTTTTATTACATTGATAGGGTGTCATCTCTCTCCTTTTCTCTGTATGATAACTGCAAATCTCTGTATTGACACAAAGTTTAACAAGTTCAGTTGTTCGATTGAATATGTAGAGGTAGACATTATTATTGCTTTCGAACCCAATGCGTATTAGCATGTATATAATACCAGTATTAAAAATATCACACTGAAATTCCATGGGTTGCATATGGTTAATGAAGCAAGTATCAAACCTAGTAAGGTTAGGAATGGAGCAACACAGAAATTTGCCTTGGGCTGTACAACGTATGACTACTGGCGTATGACTACTGACACAAAATTCCACACCTATGACTACTGGCGTCCAACGTTGTCGTCCACCCCCATCTCAAGTTACAGCTGGAACAGTTGCCGCAACATCCGTGAAACTTATGGAATAGTTGCACGGTGCGAGCCAAACACGAGCAGCCAGCCACACGCACGGGCTCGATCACACAGGTTGCCATGGCGCGGCCTCGCCTCCTGGCGTCCGCTGCTTATGGAGTTCATGCTAGCTCTCCATGAGAGGTGAAACAGAGATTTTTCCCTTAAAAAAGTATTTTTATCTGGTCAAATAATTCAGGCTTTCTATGCTTAGTTACCGTATTTTGCATCCATCTCTCATTTAAAAAGAAAAGACGTTGTCGCTGTCCACAAACTATTTTGGTTACACATGTTGGATACAAAGACATACCCAAGGCTGCAGATTGTGATACGACCGCGAGGGCGGCTTAGCACTACTACGAAATCTCTAGCCTAGCTCCACTAGCCGAAGTATTACAAGTCACAACTAGAGAGATGGAGAGAGGCTTCAAATGTGTGGTGTGTGTGGTTGAGCGGGTGACCTCCTCCTTGTATAGGGGTCTAGATGGTGGTTCCTGCTAGGGTTTTCCTGCCAAGCGCGGCCTCCACTACATTTGGGAGTCCACAAGAGGTGGCCACATGGAAGGTGGGCCTGGGGGTGCCTGTCCAGGTTCGGCTGTGATGAGGACATCCCAGCCTTGCGTAACCCAGACGCCTTAGTGGTACCGGATGCATTGGTTACGCCGGCTGCACACTACTAGAAAAACGGCTTTTAGTACCGGCTGGGAAGCCCAGTTTAGTACCGGTTTCCCAACCGGTACTAAATAATCGAGACTAAAGTGGCCGGTCGTTTAGTACCGGTTGCGGAACCGGTACTAAAAGGCGCACTTTAGTACCGGCTGGTAACACCAGCCGGTACTAAAGTGTTTTTTCTTTTCTCTTTTATTGTATTTTGTTTTGTTATTTAATTTTAGTTCTAATAATGCATATTCGTAGTCGTATCCGTATTCGTATGCATATTACGTATTCGTATCCATATTCTTATGCGTATTACGTATTCGTATCCGTATTCTAATAATGCGTATTCGTAGTCATATCTGTATTTTAGTTCTAATAATGCGTATTACGTTACGATCATATATAATCTACATATACTTAGTTAGCCCACTAAAAAGTATTACATATATATACAACAGTTTCAAATATATACAACGTTTCAAGTGTTTCGATCAAAGCACAACTAATAAAACTAATAAAGCTACTTCTTTTTCTTCTTGTGGAAGTCCTCCTCCTCGTCCTTGAACGCATCTGGGTCCATTTCTCCAATGCTTACTCTCTGATCTGCATAAAATTCGCTGTTCGGATTTACGACCTCATCGAGCAGGAATCCCATGAGTTGTTCTTGAACTGCCTTGACTCGTTCCGGTTCAATGAGTGTCGGTGTTCTACCATCGATCCTACCGAGGGGTATCCCGAGGTAGTAGAGTTTCAGGTAGGGTTTCGCCGAGATCAGGAACGCAAGGGCTAAGAGACTCAGGATTTTAGACAGGTTCGGGCCGCTTAGATGTCGTAATACCCTACGTCCTGTATGATGGTTTGTATTGATGAGATCGTATCTTTGGAGGGGGTCCCTGCCCAGCCTTATATACACGGCAGGCAGGGTTACAAGGTCGGTTTCAAGTAGAATCCTAACCTATTACAACTTGTAGAGTGCTTTACAAGCCAATCCGAGTAGTTTACAAGTCATATGACTAGTTTCCATAACGAGTAGAGTCCTTGCAGTACTCTACTCGCAGTCTTCACGCTTGATACGACTCCTTCTGGAGATTATTCATGCGTCCCTGTGGGCCTATGGTTGTACCTCCAACAAGCCCCCAAGCGCTTCATCGTCGAGTAGTCGTCAACCGAGTGCTTGCCAAGCCAATCGAGTGCTTTTTCGAGTTCTTCGAGTACTTGAATCAGTCTTGGACAGGTCTTGGTTGTCACGAGGCCATGAGGTGCTTAAGCCCCGTTTACTTTGATCAAATCAGTAGTCTTCAAAATATTATATGGTGTGCGATAAAAATCACACTCCATATGGAGTAGTCCCCGAGCCTTATGTTGAATCGAAGAATCAGGTTGAGGGTCCACAGAATCTTGAATCTTCATCTTGTTCTTGAAATGTACAATTTTGAAAAATTGCACTTGATATCAAGTAGCCCCCGAGCCTTGGGTTGAATCAAAGAATCAAGGCGAGGGTCTTGATTTAAGTCTTCATTCTTCAGAAAAATAAAATTCCAATTCCTTTACTACCCTGCAGCCCCCGAGCCTTGAACTATATGGACATATAGAAAAGGATCAAGTCGCGAGACTAACAGAGTAGCTTTAGTGTATAAGAGTGTTGACTCCAAACTTTTGAAAGTAAAGGAAAATAAAACTAATTGTATTTCCAGGTTGGTCCCTGAAAAAATCAATTAATTTAAAATCCAATCCCTCAAAAAATGGAAAAAACCTGTAATTGTAGCCTTTGAATACCAAGCGGCGCGCCCACCAATATATGTGAACCGTCAGGGCAAACGAAACCCTAACCGCCGCCAAAACTCAGACTGCTGCCAATCTCTCTTGAGCGAGAAAATTCCACAAGCCCCCGAGCGAAATAATCAGCCAGCCCCCAAGCGAAAAATCATCCAATCCCAGATCTAGCCATCAAGGCTGTAGTCCACCACTAGCCAAAATGACATCCAAGAAGGACAAGAGGACCAGCCGCGGTGAATCTCGCGGAAAAGAAGTGAAGCTGCCGTCGCCAAAGCGCGGCAAGTTGCAGAAAAGATCGCACCCAGTGCCTAATACCTATATGAAGGCGTCCAAGGCAACTGAAGAGCATCTCCAAAAGTTAGTCACTGATGGTTTCCTCAAGGAACAGCAAGTTCTTTTGTGGGAGATTCCTGGAGCATCTGAGAAGGCCCCAATGGTTCCAGTGGATAAAACACTCATGTTCAGCCACTTTATCCTGATGGGATTAGGCCTCCCGACTTGTGATTTCCTCCGAGGTCTGTTATTCTTCTATGGACTGGAGCTTCCCAATCTGACACCCAATGGGATTCTCCAGATTTCCATTTTCGTGTTTTTCTGCGAAGCTTTCCTGGGAATCAGGCCGCACTTCCAGTTGTTCAGGAGATTATTCCAGTGCAAGCCTCAACCCAAGAAAGATGCCACATGTCCTGTTGGCGGAGCCGGCTTTCAGTTGCGGCAAGATGCAAAGGACATTTATCTGGAGTATGATATGTTCAGCAGCAATTCTGGGTGGAAAGATCAATGGTGGTATGTTGGGGATCACGAACCCAAGCTGCCCGAGTGGACTGGAGTCGCTCCGGTAGACTTCCCCGAGTGGAAAAGCTTACCCACCATTGCAGAGAACATCCAGATTCCAGAACTACTCGTCCGCATTGCCAAGCTGAAACAAGATGGTGTAACAGGAGCCTCCAGTGGTATATTCATGGATTAAACGCTGAGTTCAACCACTCGCACAAAAAGACCACTGGGGCTTCGAGTACAAAGGTCAAGAAGATCCTTCTAGGATGAGTCATGAAGAACTCACTGAAGAGGAGATCATGCAGCGAGTACAAATGCTGATGCCAAAGGTCGACGCTGTACCATATCTCCCCAAGCTTTTTGATGCCACGAATCCACCCAATCCGGTAAGTACAGTACTATATTGAAATATTATATGTCTCTGTAAAATTACCACTCTGATAATAAAATTATCTGATTGTACAGGAGGATGTGGATTTATTCTTCTCATGGCCCCTCATGCCCGATCAGGTTCCCACAGGTGCGGATCCAAAATTCTCGCTTCCATCTCACCTGCGGAGACCCCCTATGCAAGGCTCAGATGATTCAGAATCATCACTCCACTCGAGTGATTTTGAAGATTTCCAAATAATGCCTCGTGCAAAGGGTGATGATCAAGGCACTTCTAATGCAGATCTGCTGGATAGGGGCAAAGGTATATCTTTTCCAGCAGATGCTCGGAGGAAAAGAGCTGTCCGCAAGAGGAAACTTATCACCACAAGAACAACTTCCTCCTGAGTCAACTGTCAGCGACAAACTCCGGTAAGTGTACCAGTGAATATTCTAGTCGTCAAAGCAAGAGTAGTGTAAATGACCACTCATTATCATATATATTTGTGTTAAATTGTAGGCCTGGCAATGATGAAGGTCCAGGAAACCAGCCGGAGATAAGCTCGAAGCCCCCGAGCCCATTGAGGGACTCTGTGCCAGAAATTGAAACCCTTAACATCTTACCAGTCCCAGAAGTCGAGAATACTGAGGCCGTGGGTGATCCATCACCCGCGAGTCCGAAGAAAATTCCCGAGTCAAGTGCCAGTGAAGTCGTTATGCCTTCACTGGTATTTGGCGAGCCGCAAATACCAGACAAGAAGTCTAAAAGGTAATCAACTCTACCCATAATCAAGTCTTGAATCATAATAGAGTAGTAATTTTGATATCTCAAATCGTTGTCTTTATAGGAAATCTGCTCCCTTGCCGCCAAGGAAGAAGGCCAAGGTTTCAACCGAAGGGCCTCGTACTGAACAAGTCCAACCTATTCCTGGCGAGCAAGAAAAACCAGCAGAAATCGTGCAAGGAACCAGTCTGCCCGCAGCTGAAGAAATTCCTCAAGATCGTGCTGCGGACGACTCAGAGGTTGTTCCTCCCCAACGAGAGTCATTACAAATCATCAAAAATCCTGTTCCCGACTTGCCCCTACTAGGGAGCAAAGAAGTTGAAGGCCCAAAGCTGATGGTGCAGTCAAACATCCCTCAACCTCTGTCAAGATCAATTGGGATGAGATACATGCCGACATCCAGTCGGGTAGACTTGACAGAGGAAGCTTCTGCCGGCGAGGTAAACACAGCTCTACCAGGCGCCGCAGAGCTATTTGAAGATCCATTGCTGCAGCCGGATGCCATAGCCGCATACGTCGAGTCACAGAACAGGATAATCAAGATGGAGCAGGGCTCCCTCGAGTATGTAGAGGTAACGCCCGCTTTATCTTAGCTTGTTCAATCACCAGTCTTTTGAAGACCATTAATGATGAAATCCTTGCAGGAATTGGCCGCCTGTTCGAAGAGAAAATCTGAGGCTTTGTATGCAATGTCTGATGCATCCATACGAGCCCAGAAATTAGAAGACGAGTTGACCAAGGCCAAAGCACAGCTGGCCGAATTATCTCAGCATTTTGATGCTGTTCAAGCCGAGAAGCTCACCACCCGGGAAGAGCTGGACAAAGAACGCCAAAAATTTGCTGCCCGGGAAAAAGAGTGGAAGGCCGAGGAAGAACGGCTCAAGAAAAGGAATCGCACCTTGACACAGACTAATACTGGTGAGTGCGCCTGTCTTGAGAAAACTCCCTCAACTTGTAATTTGATAATCTGACTTAGAGGATTTTCCTTTGCAGAGCATATGACGGCCTACATGACGCTCCAATCCGAGTGCACTTCATGGAGGAATGGTATGTATCGATGCACCGAAGAGAAGGAAAAACTCTCCCGTGACTATGCCTCTCTGTTTGAAACTCATAATGAGTTTATGACAAGTATAATCAAGCCATGAAGATGCTGGAGCAGTCTGACGCCACCCTCAAAGACGCCCTGGATAAAAGCAAGGCAGTCGGAGAGGAATTTCAAGCTTTGAAAACGGAACATGCTGAACTTGTTGAGGCGGCCACCACATTGGTGAATTCCATTAATCATGATGCGCCCAAAGAGTCATCCAAACCACTCTTGCAGCGTATCCAGGAAGCCCCCGGCAAGTTCACTGCCTATTTGAAGAAGACCTGCTGCTATGTGGCAGATCACGTGCTGGCGGTCATCCAGTCCTTCTACCCAGAAGCGGAGATAGATGATGTCCCGACTGGTAGAGCAGAGGACTTGAAAGGACCCAATTTGATGAACATCTGAAGCACTTTGAGCCCATAGCAGCAGAAGTTGTAGAGAACTTGAAGCTATTCTAACTTTGTAATCCTGTAAGAAACAAGATGTATTGAAACATATGTATGATATGTATATATCTATATATATGCGCAGTATGAATTGCAACTGCTTTGTGTTGTGTTGACACGATTGTGCCATGAAATTGTTACTCATTTTGCGAGTTTATACTTCAAAGTACTTGTAAACTGGTACTCAAAGATTTTAAAATCACTACTCATATTGTGGAGTAGACTCTAGAGTACTTTCAAATAAGTACTCAGAGATTTTAATTTACTACTCGTCTGTCGAAGTAGACTCTAAAATACTTTCAAATAAGTACTCAGAGATTTTAAATTACTACTCATGGGTAGTTGCTTTATAAGGCTAGCTGGCTCTACAGGTGTTCAGCCTGGTCTTAGTTAAAACTAAGTACTCAGGGATCCTGGAAAGTAGTCATGTGAGCTATTCTTCGGATTTTGACCGATGTATACTTTGTTGATTCAACAAGTATCAAGGGGAACTCCGGAAGTATTAGAAGCTAGAGTAGTCTTATAAGACAACCAAAGCATTAATGACCCAAGAGATTACAGATCAAATATTGAGAACACAAACTGCACTTTATTGATCAAATCTTCAAAGTATTGTACAGACTCTTGACGTACTCAGACAAAGATCCTAAGCATAGAACTTGTGTAGATGCTCGATGTTCCATGAGTCTTTCTCTTCAATTCCTTCACTATTCTTCAATTGATACGACCCGGGTCCTGTCACCTTGTGCACGATGAAAGGTCCTTCCCAGCGGGACATAAGTTTGTGCATACCAGTGGTCTTCTGTATCCTTCGCAACACTAAGTCGCCGATGTTGAACGAGCGCTCTTGGATGTTCCTGTCATGATAGCGCCGAACCCCCTGGAGATATCGAGTGGAATTTAACAAAGCTGCACAGTGTTCCTCCTCGATCAAGTCAAGCTCCAGTCGTCTTGTGTCATCAGCAACTCCTTCGTCGTATTGCTCTAGTCGTGAAGACTTGTACATCAGGTCTACTGGCAGGATAGCTTCAGATCCATACACCAAAAAATATGGTGAGTGGTCAGTTGGCTTGCAAGGCTGAGTTCGAAGCCCCCAGACTACATGAGGCAACTCATAGATCCAGTTGCCTCCGTATTTCTTGTCGTGCTCGTACAGTCGCTTCTTCAGGCCATCCAGGATCAAACTATTGGCTCTCTCGACTTGTCCATTGGCCTTGGGGTGAGCTACTGATGTGTGAATTACCTCAATGACGTTCCTCTCACAGTGGTCCTTGAACTCGTGGCTGTTGAAATTGGAACCCAAATCTGTGATGATACGATGAGGACAGCCATACCTGATCATCAGATCACTAATGAACCCCTTGGCCTTAGTCGCAGATATGTCCGTGACTGGCTTGACTTCTATCCACTTGGTAAACTTGTCGATCGCAACCAGCACATGTGCGAAGTTTCCTGGAGCGGTCGTAAGCTTCCCAATCATGTCGATCCCCCAGCATGCGAACGGCCAAGATGGAGGAATAGCAATAAGCTTGTGGGCAGGCACAGTGTTGCTGTCTGGCGAAGAATTGGCACCCAGGACACTTGCGGACAATCTCTTCCGCGTCTTGTAGAGCCGTGGGCCAATAATAAGCTGCTCTGAATGCCTTGCCCACCATCGTTCGTGATCCTGCATGATTCCCGCACGCGCCTTCATGAATATCTTCCAGGATGCCCTTGCCTGTTATTCTCGGGACACACTTCATGGCAATATCAGTGTAGAGTCCTCTCCTGTAGTGCTGATCGCCGATGAGTAGATAATTCTTCAATCTCCGGACGACTTGTTCAGCTTCAGTCTTGTTCAAAGGCAGGGTCTTGTTCTTGATGTACTCGATGAACGAGACACGCCAGTCTTCTTCGATTGTCAAGACCTCTCTATCTGGTTCGTGTCTGTCATTTGGTGACGGTGTGAATTTCTCAAAGTCGATGGTTCTTTTATGGAGCTCCTGGACGAAGACTCCTGCTGGAACTTCTGCACGAGTGGATCCGAGCTTAGAGAGCACGTCAGCAGTGACGTTGTCATCACGGACTACCCAATGGTACTCGAGCCCTGCGAATTTGTTCTCTAGCTTGCGCACAGCTTCGCAGTAAGCGTCCATATTCTCCTTCTGGTGGTCCCAATCCTTGTTGCAATGGTTGATGACGACAGAGGAGTCGCCGTACACCATCAGCCTCTTGATTCCCAGAGAAATTGCGAGTCTTAGGCCATGTAGCAAGGCCTCATACTCTGCCTCATTGTTGGACACGTTCCAGAAGATTTGCAGAACATATTTGAGTTGGTCGCCCTTGGGCGAGATAAAAAGTACTCCTGCGCCGGCGCCTTCGAGTTTCAGAGAGCCATCGAAGTACATGGTCCAGTGCTCTGGTTTGCCAACGGGGATATCGACTTGATTCTCGTGCCACTCTGCCATGAAGTCTGCCAGCACCTGCGACTTGATGGCCTTCTTGGATTTGAACTCGATGCTGAGGGCGCCAAGCTCAACGGCCCACTTTGGAATTCGCCCGGTCGCGTCCAGGTTATGTAAGATATCGCCCAAGCCAAACTCTGTCACCACCGTGATGGTGAATGTGTCAAAGTAGTGGCGCAGCTTCCTGGATGTGATGAGTATTGCATAGAGTAGTTTTTGCACCGCACGGTATCAAACTTTGGACTCCGTGAGTACTTCACTGACGAAGTAAACCGGCCTCTGCACAGGATATGCAAGATTGTCCTCGGCGCGCTCGACCACCAATACAGTGCTCACCACATGAGTCGTTGCTGCGATGTAGAGCAACAATTCCTTGTCGTCGTCCTGCGGAGCAGTCAGGATTGGCGGTTTTTGAAGATGTTGCTGGAGATCCGCCAATGCTGCTGCCGCTTCTTCGTTCCATTGGAACTTGTCGCCTTTCTTTAGTAGCTTGAGAAAAGGGAGGCCCCTCTCTCCAAGTCGCGAGATAAATCGGTGCAGCGCCGCCATACACCCAGTGAGCTTCTGGATGTCCTTTGATGGTCTTTGGAGCTTCCATTGCTGTGATAGTGTTGATCTTCTCAGGGTTGGCCTCGATGCCGCGGTGGCTGATGATGAACCCGAGAAGTTTCCCGGAGGGTACTCCAAAGACACACTTGGTTGGGTTTAGCTTCCATTGCCACTTCTGCAGGGATGCAAAAGTCTCCTCTAGATCAGCGATGAGGTCTTCTGGGTTTCTGGTCTTTACGACCACATCATCGACGTAGGCTTCCACGTTGCGATGGAGTTGCTTCTCAAGGCAGAGTTGGATCGCGTGCTGGTAAGTTGCACCAGCGTTCTTAGCCCAAAAGACATCGTGGTGTAAGCATATGCACCATAAGGGGTGATGAACGCCGTCTTGATTTGATCCTCCTCTTTCAGAGATATCTGGTGATAACCCGAGTAGCAATCAAGAAAGCAAAGTAAGGCACAACCAGCCGTGGAGTCAATAACTTGGTCGATGCGCGGTAATCCGAAGGGATCCTTGGGGCAATGCTTGTTGAGGTCAGTGTAGTCGACGCACATGCGCCACTCATTGTTGTTCTTCTTTCTCACCAAGACTGGGTTTGCCAACCAGTCCGGGTGGAAGACTTCCTTGATGAATCCTGCGGCGAGTAGCTTCGCCAGCTCCTTCTTGATCGCCTCTCGCTTGTTGGTTGCGAATCGTCGCAACCGTTGCCTCGTGGGTGTAGCTTTAGGGTCTACATTAAGGCTGTGCTCAATCAGGTTCCTCGGCACCCCTGGCATATCTGCAGGTTTCCAGGCAAAGATGTCGCGGTTGGCTTGCAGGAACCTGACGAGCTCGCCTTCCAATTTCGGGGTCAGGCCGGCCCCGATCTTAGTGGTCTTCGACTGGTCTCCTTCCAGTAGTGGTACGTCCTTGGTCGCCACATCTTCAGGGACGGTCGCCTTGTATGGTCCGGGCTCCTTGCTGGGGACCTCGTACTCTGACTGCTTCAACTTCTGAGCCGCCGCGAAGATCTGGGCCATAGCGTTGGGTACCTGAGTGGTAGCCGCAAACTCCACAGCCTCTCTGTCGTAGTTGTATGATTGTCTCAAGTCGCCGCGGATAGAGATGACACCTCTGGGTCCTGGCATCTTGAGGATGAGGTAGACATAATGTGGGATGGTCATGAACTTGGCCAAAGCAGGACGTCCAAGGATCGCTTGATAGGAGGTCTCGAAGTCCGCCACCTCGAACTTGATGTACTTCGTCCTGTAGTTCTCCTGTGTGCCGAATGTGACTGGTAATGTGACCTGGCCGAGAGGGAGACTGCCGTTTCCAGTAACTCTGGGCATATTACCCACTACCCATTACCCGAACCCAAAATACCCGGACCCGGACCCGAAGTACCCGAACCCGCACTACCCGATATTTAGTTCGGATATTAGATCCTATTACCCGAATTTATATTGGACAGTTCGGGTAACTATGCCCGGTACCCGAACTACCCGTAATAGGATTTATGCTTTTTTATCTTGTCAATTACTCAAATGTCAAGTACCTGTGTCTTTTATGAATGTGTCGTGGTTTGCACTTGCATGTTGCATTTGCACAAGACGTCAAGACTTAAGTATCTAGTATATAAGTATATGTTGAGCACCTATATCTTTATGTTATTTCATTATTTGATTGTATCCTGACTCCTGTGATCTTATATATTTCAGGTAAATTGGGTATACCCAAACCCGAACCCGAAATTACGGGTAGCATTTTTTTTTGCTGCAATCGGGTAATGATTTTCATTACCCAAAATTTTCAAAACCCGAACTACCCGACCCGAAATAATCGGGTAACCCGAACGCCCAGAGTTAGTTTCCAGGGACAATGCCATAGAACGCGGATTCGATGAGAGTCAACATTTTCTCGATGTCGAGTCCCATCCTCTTCAGGGTGCCAGAGAATAGCACGTTCAGCCCCGCCCCACCGTCAATGAGCACCTTGGTGAGTTGTGATCCTGCCACCGTAGGGTCCAGGACGAGTGGTAATTGCCCTGGTTCGTCGTAGCTGTTCCACTGATCTGCCCTGGAGAAGGTGATTGGAACCTCCGAGTACTTTAGGTACCTTGGGACGGCTGGCTCAATTGCCATGATGTGCCACAGAGTGAGCTTGTGCTTCCTCCGAGTGGGAAAGCCATAGTCGCCGCCCATGATGACCATGAGTACGTTCTTGGGCTTCTGGAATTTGTTCGTCTGGTCCTCGTCGTCTTCTTCATCTTCGTCGTCGGCCCTTTCCTTGTTCTTGGCTTCAGGATCGAGTGGTTCCCTTGCCGGCTTCTTCTTGGCTTTGTTCTCTCGATCCTTCTCGGCGTACACGCATTGGAGATCATAACATTGGCCCATAGTGTGCTTATGCTTTGGGTGCATTGGGCACAACCTGTCCATGATCTTCTCGACGTCGCTCTTGCCGTGATAGTTCTTCTTTTGACTTCGCATGCCAGTGTCCAGAGTCGCAACTGTGTCGTCTGGCTTGCGCTTGTTGTGCTGGGAGCCCTGCTGGCCTTTGTTGTTTTGCCTCTCCCTACCTTGGGGAGGGCCATATTTCTCGAGGTCGCAGTCTTCTTGCTCAGACCATGCCTCAACTTGGTCACGCAGAGCATCCAGAGTCCTTGGTCGATGCAGACCAAATTGCCTGTCAAAGAACCTGTTGGTGATGCCGTTCTGGAACAAGTCAATACAGTCGCGGTCAGAAACGTCCACCACCAGAGTTTTGATTTCCATGAAGCGACGCATGTAGTCGCGTGCGCTTTCTCCTTTGTGCTGCTTGCACATGGTGAGGTCATGTCGAGTCTTGGGGCGACTGTATGTGCCTTGGAAGTTTGACACGAAGATCTTCTTTAGGCGTTACCAGGACTCGATGGAGCGTCGTGGCAGGTTTTCGAGCCATGTGAGTGGAGCGGGCTCGAGTGCCATTGGGAAGTATCTGCACTTGATGGCATTGTTGCCACCCGCGCACTCAATAGCCGTAGAGTATATGCGCAGCCACGACTCAGGGGAGGTCTTGCCGTCGTACTTCTCGAAGCCGACTGGTTTGAAAGGTTGCGGGTAAACTGCCATCCGGATGTCCCTGGAGAACATCGGGTACTCATCATCTTCTTCTCTGTACCCCCGGGCTTCATCACGCCTCTTGGATTCAAGGATGGAGCGCGCGTCGCGATTGGCGTTGATGGTTTGCCAGAGGTCGACACTGTGTGCTGGCCTGTGGGATGACGTGGCGGCGTCGTTGCGATGCGTACGTCCGCCTCGTTGGCGATCATCCTCTGGTCGGCGTGGGGGTGCGCCTTCTGCGCGGTTGGCTTCCCCCTAGTCGGCTTGGATTCGGTGGACGATGCCTATCACGGGGAGGTTGACGCCCGCTGCTTTCGACTTCTTCGCTTGGAGCTGCTCGACCGCTGCGCGATGGGGCGGCGGCGATGGCCTTGTCGAGGGTGCGGACCATGTCGTTGATCCGTTCGAGCGCAGCTGCCGTCTCTGGGGTTCATGGCCGGCTGCGGACGTGGTAAGCAATCTCCATGGCGTTAG
This sequence comes from Urochloa ruziziensis, assembly GCA_015476505.1. Lineage (NCBI taxonomy): Eukaryota > Viridiplantae > Streptophyta > Magnoliopsida > Poales > Poaceae > Urochloa > Urochloa ruziziensis. The sequence goes on from CM027120.1 coordinate 55,892,561, forward strand.
CCATAGGATAGTCATAGCGTGCCACCCGCGCGAACTCTTGAGCGAGGTTGCGCCCAGCCATGACGCGATTGCGAGCGTTTAGGCGACGCTGAGCCCTCCTGTTGTTCCGGATTTCTCTGCCCATGGCCGCTTGGGTGGATTCGCCTGCGGGTGCGTCTTCGTTTGCAGAGATATCTCCTTCTAGCTCGAAAGCGTAGCACGGGTAGTTGTTGACATCGCCAGCTGCTGCTGCGCCAGCCATGAAGACTTGTCGATTGGGTTCGACAGAGTCGCTGGAGCTTGGGGTGACAAGTTCTGTGGAGCTTTCCTCTTCTGGCAGCAGCGGTGTGCCGTACTGGAACGGCAGGTCATCAGTAACTTCAGACCCAAAGAGTACAAAGATCTGGCGGGACTCATAGACGTCCCGTGGGATCCTGTCTCTTTGTTATACGGATCTTCCTTCAGGCGTGGCGTAGATCACCAGGTCGTGTTCGCCATCGTCTTGTAGTATCTCCTCGTCCGAGTCCGAGTGGCATTCGGGGACCGCTTAGCTCAAAGAGTTCGCGTGTCCTGCCAAGACTCGGACTGAGACGTCCCGCTTCGAGTCCATGACGGACTCGGTCTGGCTCCGTAACGCCTCACAATATGCGTGGGTCGAATTACGGAGTCCAAACGGGAATTGGGGTAGGGAGGGTTGTTTGCTGCTCCGAAGTCGTGATTGACTCGGACTCTTGCCCGCGGATCAAGTCCGCGAGCGTGATCTCGCCGAGTTGTTCAGGCCAAATCTTCCACGATGGGCGCTTGCTCCTGCTTCAACTCCCGGGTGTCTCGATGTAGCTGTACAAGCCACCAGAGCCGTCGGCGACGTAGACCCACGAGCCAAAGTGGAACGTTGTGCCCTCCTGAGGCGCTTCAGATTGAATGTAGGTCACCATTGCGTTCTCCACGGGATCTTCGAGGAAAACCCCTACCTGGCGCGCCAGATGTCGGTGTTCTACCGTCGATCCTACCGAGGGGTATCCCGAGGTAGTAGAGTTTCAGGTGGGTTTCGCCGAGATCAGGAACGCAAGGGCTAAGAGACTCAGGATTTTAGACAGGTTTGGGCCGCTTAGATGGCGTAATACCCTACGTCCTGTATGGTAGGTTTGTATTGATGAGATCGTATCTTTGGAAGGGGTCCCTGCTCAGCCTTATATACACGGCAGGCAGGGTTACAAGGTCGGTTTCGAGTAGAATCCTAACCTATTACAACTCGTAGAGTGCTTTACAAGCCAATCCGAGTAGTTTACAAGTCATATGACTAGTTTCCATAACGAGTAGAGTCCTTGCAGTACTCTACTCGCAGTCTTCACGCTTGATACGACTCCTTCTGGAGATTATTCATGCGTCCCTGTGGGCCCATGGTTGTACCTCCAACAATGAGGTCTTCTGACATTTGCATAATCTGTCAAGAAAATTTTTCGTTACTCTAAGTAAACAAATTTGCATAATGAAAATTAATAAAATGGAAGGAAGCTTACGTACGTCAAATTCTCTTTCCGTCATTTGTTTTGGACCTACAAAACCGTGGATGAAGTCGCATACGTAGTATCCACACAAGTTGTTTCCTTGTTCCTGTCTCATACACTATATACATATATGAACAATCAGTTATGTAATACTCTCGATGTTTGAATAAATGAAATAAGACTATAAAATTGTAAATGTACCTGAAAGTCAGTCCTCCATATAAGCTCGTCCATCTGTGATACTCCAATTTGATTGGTAACAAAGCGTTTCCACGCTCTGTTAAGAATGTCAACGAGGCTTTGGTAATCTTTCATCGGCTTTCTCAAAGAGTCAAACACCGTAACTCTGCCTTGATTAATCTTGATTACAAGGAGTATCCAGTGGAACCTATACATATAAATATGTAATTAATGTGTCCAATTTTGAACCGTAACATGAAGGAAGAGTATGTTGAAGACTCACCCAAAGAGGTACGGGAAGAGTATGAGTGGACATGTATGCTGCTTCATCAAGGCATTGAAGATATTGGTTGTCGTCCGGTTGGGGTATTTCTTAATATTTTCCATGTGTAACATATATGGATCCAAGAAGCCGATGCCATAGTATCCCTTCTTCCGGCAATGTTGAGCCTCCATCCTACATGATACAAAATAACATATTAGAAATTGATTAGACATGCACGAGAACTAGAGGTACAATATAGGTTCGTCATTAAATACTTACAGAATCCATGCACTCATGAGGGACTTGGAAATGGCATCTCGATAGTATACAAAATGGACATCTCCGAAATCGATCCACATATCACACGGCGGTCGATAGAGTGAATCTGTGATCCATGCTGTGAACATCGTCAAGCCGGTACTAAATTACTCCAGCCTGTACTAAATTGCTCCAGCCTGTGGGGCCTGGCGGTTGGGGCAGTTTAGTACCGGCTGGAAACACTAGCCGGTACTAAACTGCCCCGACCGGCGCGCTAGCCGTTGCGGCCCGTGCCCCAAGGCGCACTTTAGTACCGGCTAGGTGTACCAGCTGGTACTAAAGTGCTCCCCTGGGCACTGTGATTACAAACCGGTACTAAATTTGCCCTTTAGTGCCAGTTATAGCACAACCGGAACTAATGTACCAGGGACCAAAAGTCGTTTCTCCAGTAGTGGCACCTTCTCTACAGCAGACCCACCACGGGTTACGCCAAACCCAGCTCTAGTTACACAACAAGACACAAGTGCAACATCGGTTACACAAGCACCTGTGTATGAAGGACCGGTTACACGTAGTCGTGCTAAGAAACTACAACAAGAGGTGCATGCTTTCCAGTCTGAGTAACACTTTGATATTAATGAGAATATTATACTACCTAAATCGAGTAATCTACTTCTACTCAGGTTTACATAAGAAGGAACTCCACTGGGTTACGCCAAGGAAGCAGAGGGTTACGCAGAGGCCAACAAGACAACTGCAAAATGCTTCAAATTCTTGAAAAATTCTGTACCATCTCAGGAACAGACAGGGCCATGTTACACAAGGTTGGAAAGTGCTTCAAGTCCACTTTCCAAATGCAATAAACGGCATATCATTTGGACTTCCCAATTAAGAGTAATGGCTAATTTAATGAAGGCTGCGCAGAAGGCCAGAAGACACGCGTGAACTGAATAAGACTTCATGAATGACTTGACTCCACTAGTTGGCCTTCCACCTTCCAATGTGGTGACTTCAGTGCACAACTACCCCACATCCATCCCGGAGGGTTATTCCTAGTATAAATATCCCCTATATACAACTAAAAACACTAGTTGATTATTGATGAAGATATAGCCTATATGGTTTTGCCGCCGAGCAACAGAGTGCCTTGCACACCTTTGCTGTTCCTTGTTCTTCTTGGACTTGTCAAGAGATCTCTCTGAGGTACCCTAATATGTGCTCTTTGATTGCTAGTTCGGCTACGCTATTTTGTGTGGTTTAGTCCCGTAATCTGTGCTCTACGGTTGCCAGTTCGGCTGCACCATTTTGTGTGGTATTACACCTGGATTGTGTTTCTGTAGACGTTCGGAGATCGAGTCGAAGTCCTCAAGGTTTTCGGTGCCTCTCACCCCATCACTTGGTCTAATCTAAACCTTTGTCAGGTATAAAGCTACTTATCCGCTGCTTGAAGCAAGTTATCCTTGTTACGAAACCTACTGCCGTGAAGATCAGGTCATCCCTAGACCTTTCTTGTAGCGGTCTCTATGAGGCTGACCCTAGGAACCACCTCAGCACTGCCTTCGTGTGGGTGGCTGGTAGGTGGCCCCTTGCCCTGATCCTTGATGATTCGCATCAAGTTGATTCGGTTTGCTTGCCAGGGGGGCCGTATTATGCTCATGTGACATAGGATGTTATCTTTTGTGCATTTCTTTCACGTTTATCACTACTACACGACTCACTTTCACAAATGGGCTACCACAGACGGTTTTGTCAAAACCGGTTATGATAGAGAATCACAACCAGTTTTTAGACTGGTAGGGCAACTAGTCATTGCAACCGGCTGTGATGCCCTCCATCACAACCGGTTTTTGCCAAAAAAACCGGTTCTGATGTCTAGCCGGCCCATCACAGCTAGTGTATAATTTAATCCGGCTATGATCACCACCTCAGACCCGAAATTTTGATTAAGTGTGGTTTCGGGTGAACTGGTATCCGCTCCTCCTCTCTCCTGAACTCCTATCCATCCCCGAATCCCTGTCGCCTACCCTTCCTCTCTCCTCTCCCCTCTCTCACCGTCCACTTCTCTCTCCCCCTCTCTCTTGCGGTGTCTAGCGGTCCTGCTGCCCCTCCCCTAAATCCTCCGTTCACACCTCAGTGCAGTGAGGAACGGCGGTGGGGCGAGGTGCGGAGGCAGCGCCTAGGTGTGGATCTGCAATGGGCCACGCGAGGAGCAGCGGCGGCTGGGTTTGCCAGCGGCGCGAGGAACAGCGCAGGCCGGCGATGGCTGCAGCTGGCTGGGGCGGCACGGGAAGGATCCAGTGGCGGCGAGAGGAGAAGCTGCGGCGGCGGGATACAGCGGCATCGGCGCACGGGCACGACACTGGGGCTGGGGAGGGGCAACGAGCAAGGCGGCGGCCGACCGCGGGGCCGCGGCGGCGTGGCGAGGAGCGAGCAGGGCCACATGCGGTGGGCTCAGATCCAGGAAGCAGTGGCGGCCGTGCTCACCATCTCGAGAGCATCTCCGAGTCCTTTGTCTCTATGGCCGAGATGCAGAAGGTAATGCTCCACATCCACATTGCATGCCGGATTGTTTCTTAGGGTTTGAATATATATGGATGGTTGGTTAATTATCTTCTGATTTGGGCCGGCCTTTCTTCGCTGTGTGCAGAGTGAGATGCTGCAGGAGTCCAATATTTCCATGTTCAAGTCGCAAGTGCAGAACTCGCAGGTATCTCCAAGCTCATTGTGGATAAATTTGCAACTGAAGCAAACACTGATTCACTGAAGTATAATTAATCTTCCAAGTCAAGCTGAAATATGTTTCTATTTTTTCAGTTTCTAAGTATGGCATGGCTGCTGCTGACCTTATATTCACTTTCTAAATACCAAAGATGAGGTGATTCTATTTTTCAATGCAGAGTATCTTATACTGGTCAAACAAATGCAGGTTTCTGAGATAGTTTAGCTAGTAATTTTATTCCAAACTTCCAGTTGTCTAATTTACCTCGTCATTGATATTTGATACTATCAAGTTTATTATCAGCTTGGACTTGTGATATGCATGGACATAGAAGATAGAGAAATGGAAACATGGCTCATCCTATGCAAAAGATAAGTGCAGATCCCTCATAGTCATAGCTTGTTTTACACGAATATTTGTGTTGAAAGCCTTATTTGCAGACTCATGCTATTCTTGTACTGTGATGGGTCTTCTCACTACAAAGCTTTGCAAACAATAGTGATCAGATGATTTTTTCTTTTGGTTCGTCGCTGCCTTTGTGATCTTTCATCATTAAATTACTTGTTAGTGGCACTCCTTAGCTCTGAAAGTATAGAACCTATGTGCATAAAATTGAAATGATGTGGTTCAGATTTCACAGCCTTGCAGCAAAACTAAAACACACTTGATGTCTTTATCAATTCAGTTGTCAATTATATGAGCTGGAATTCCTCCTTGATCATGAGTTGTGGTTCTGTACAAGGCTGAGTGTGCAGCTAACCAAATCTCTGTCAGTTCGTTCTCTCATTCATATTTAAAATGCTTGGGATATGCAATTTTTAGGAGGAAAGTTAGTTAATCATGGGCAATAGCTGCAACAATTTTCTAGTATATGTTGTTCTTCTTGCCCTTTCTAGTATCTGTTATTTTCAGAGAGGAAAGTTAGAAAAATGCTTGGGATACTTCCAAGACTATTTACTTTGTTCGCTAACTGCAACAATTTTCTAGTATCTGTTCTTCTTGCCCTTTCTCATGATTTGCTTCTTTTCCATACCATCAGTTTACTGGATAGCTCTTTGCTTCTTGCAGCTTCTGTTAGCTATTGGCACTAAGCTGGAGCACGTCATAGCTCAGTTAACCCATGACGTAGCTGAAAAGCATAAGGCAATCGAGGGTGAAGTGGTTGTAAAACCATCAGATGGCCACTTCTGGTTCAGCGATAGGTTTCTATGATGGGTTCTTCTGCTAATCAGGAAGTGGTAACAAATGACAATCCTGTTAAAATTTGTGCTTTTCATCATAGTTTTCTATCTTATCATTTGCTTTTTCTTGTATTGTGTTGCAGTGACCTACAAGATACTCAATTTTCAGAGGTACATCACTACAATGCTCTCTTCTGTTATTGTGTCACTAACTGTTTTTCCTAGAACCAAAGAGTGAGGAATTTCAGCTTAAAGAACCATTATTGTTTATGAGATGCGATATATATAGCTCTGTATTAGGCATTGTGAACTTGATGTATGACTTGTAGTAGGCATTGTCCTAGTGATGTGTAACATGATCGTGCTGTCAAGATAATGCAATGATTATTGTGCTATCAAAATAATACTATATTTTTTGAATCTCAAAATTCACATCACAGCCGGTTTTAGCTAAGAACCGGCTGTGATGACCCCTCATCAGAGATGGTTTTTGTTTAAAACCGGTTGTGATGGCCCACTCATCACAGCCGGTTCTTGGCTAAAACTAGTTGTGATGGCCCCCTCATCATAGCCAGTTTTTGAAAACCGGCTGTGATGAGGGGAGGCATCATAGCCGGTATATCAGCAACGCCTACGAAAACCGGTTGTGATGGGGTTATAAAACCGGTTGTGGTAGCTGGTTCTGGAGTAGTGTTTGCATGTTTCCCTATGTTTCTAGACTTGTATCACTAAAACAGTTTAATGTGCAATATACATGTACAACTAGGTCAATAATATAATAATTATGCGAGTAAGAAAGGTTAGTTTCTCCTTTATTCTGAGTATTGTTGACGATCGGATTTGGCACTTAAGAACCAAGCCGTTTTCAAAACACAAGCAGTTGTGGCATGATTCCATGCATGGATGGTGCCATCGATAATGGGCAGCATGCAGAAAATGCTAGAATCTATTGTTAAGGGAGACACGGTATATAATAGAAGATTCAATGGGTGTGTGTGTGATGCATGCATCTCTCCCTTTAACTTTCCCTACCCCATCTCAATGGGTGTGTGTGATGCGTGCAGCTCTCCCTTTAACTAGCTTTCCCTACCCCATCTGCATGCTGCTTATCTCTTTTTCTTTTCTAAAAGATAAAGGTTTGCATGGACCATGTAAGAAGCAAAGTATCTGCAGGAGATTGCCTAACTAATGGTGAACAGGCAACACCAATCAGCATTTAACTTAATAAGCACGTACGTGTCCCTTTTTTCCAAACTAAAGGTGCTGGAATCGTACGTACAGATTAGATACACAAGGCAAGGATAACAGGAGATGGCACGAGCTCTATATATATATATCGCGCGCTTCCAGAGACGCACATTAAGGTAACTCAAAGCCAAGGTGACGCACGTCGTTCGGGTTCAGCTAGCTGCATCTCTGCCAGACCCACGTTAAGGTAATTCGAACCTTCCATTAGTTCCTTATGTCAGTATTAATGTTGATAGAAGCTTATTGATTAGGGTAGTAACTACTACCTCCGTTCCAAATTATAGTTCGTTTTGGCTTTATTAGGTTCATAATCTTTGTTATGCACCTAGATAAACGCTATGTCTAGATTCGTAGCAAAATCTATGAACCTAGAAAAGCCAAAACGACCTATAATTTGGAACGGAGGAAGTATTAATTAGTCACTACATATATAGATGACTAGCACTTATTGATGCTTTCTAACATCTCCCCATTTCTAATTCAAGGCCTCTCAACGGAGACTCCATGTTAACTCTCACCAACCACGCTAGAATAATAATAAAACAAATTCTAGAAACTCTAGAAAAATCAGAAAAAATCTTGCCATCAATTCGGTAGACTCTGATCACAATTGATAATAACGACCACTGAAACTATTATATTTTACAAATAATTACCCATCTTTGCTATTGTGTAAAATAACATAAAGTATGCTATGAGTGTATATTTAAATTATCCACTTATGGCATTCAGTAAACATGATCTAAGGTAAACCTTAATTTGTACCTAATTACCCATCGTTGCTATTGTGTAAAATAACCTAAAGTATGCTATTGTGATATATAATCTGCATAACTCTTTCAATTTTCATCTAAAATACCACTTCATTCACGATTAAAAAATAAAATATCACCTCAGATCTACATCTAGATTACATATTCTATTAAAATAATTTCAAATAACCATAAAGCATAAATATGTTTCTACGTTACAAACTTCTATGAATACTAATATTTTCAAATTCAAATAAAGTAAACAAACGTATTGTGCCATCACATAAATTAAGTACTCATGCATACATGAGCAATAAAGAAATTTTAATTTGTATGTATGATATATCATTCACATGGTCACAGTATGGTTGTATGTGTGCGTGTGTTAACAACCATAAAACTATTTCTGTAACCACTCATATACTATTGATACTAACAAAATATTTAAAATTACATTAATAACCTTGACACATAATTTATGTAACTTGTTACCATAGACATATTTATATGTTTTAACTAAAACATTTGACATATGGCATATCTATATTATTGATAGTAAAAAGAGAGTTTATAAAAGATACAATAATTACAAGAGTTTAATTTTAACTTAAGAATAAAAAATACTGTAGCAGTCCATAAGATTAAAATTTGAGAATCAAAGTTTAGATTATTCATGATATCATAAGATACATGGGCGAAACAAGGCCACTATAGTTTAAGCTAAGATTTCAACTAAATGCGTATGGATACGGAGAAGTGCCCGAAGGAAAATTGTATGGATATGAATGAAATAATATAAATCTCTATTTTATAATAAGATCATAACAATTTAATAGACTACGGGGTATATATTATCCACTCTAAACGTAAATGAATAGAAAATTCATTTAATTTAATATAAGTAATTTTAATAAGTCACACGTATTGAACATGAACTAATGCTTATGTCTCCTATATAATATTGCAGCCCGTGCCAGAGCACGGTTTATGCACTTGTATAATAAAATTGAGATTAAACGTCAAGAAAAAGCTCTGATTGATGATTGGGTTCCATCTGCTAGCTTCGTCCAATTTAAGCTGCACACTCTCATTCCTGCTTGCTAGGTTCTTTTTTTTTTTTCCCACTACGGCAAAGCCGAATTTCATTACTTGACAGCAACGAAATTACAAGAGTTTGTACTTAAAAAAAAAATAGACTAAGCCAACCGCAAAAGGTCACATTGGAATGAACACACAGAGGGTTTATCCAATTGGCACGTACATCCCGAATAAATTGCGGCACCAAAAAGCGTTACCTCACAACCACTACGGGAGAAACAACCTTTCATCCCTGGGGACTAAAGGCAGCCTTTAGTCCCGGCTCCAGGCAACAGTGCCCGAAAAGCCACTTTAGTCCCGGTCGGGGGCACCAGCCGGTACTAAACGGCGTCATTTAGTACCGCTGGTGTTACCAGCCGGGACTAAAGTGGCGCGCATGTTAGTCCCGGCTAGTAACACCAGCCGGGACTAAATGGCGCACGTTAATCCCAGCTGGTGTTACTAGCCGGGACTAACGTGCCTCCCGCGGGTTACTTCAAAAGGAAAGCATCTCTCATCCAGTCACAAGTGATGCATAGGTGAGATGGTAAGGAAGCAACGCGCGAAGCTAGAGGTCATGGGTTCGAATCCTCGCGGCCGCGTTCGCGAATTTACGCGTGAAAAAATCGCGTGTGCGGGCCTCCCGAGGGCGCGCAATATATTTTATTTATTTTTTGGGCGCAAAACAGGTTAGCCCCGGCTGGTGTTACCAGCCGGGACTAACGTGCGCACGTTAGTCCCGGCTGCCTGTGGCCGGGACTAACATGCGACACGTTAGTCACGGCCATGTAGTCCCGGCCACAGCGACCGGGACTAACCCGTCCTGTGACCGAGTCTATAGGTCAGTTTTCCCGTAGTGAACTTAAAGCGTTCAACACACACTAGTGGAAAAACGACTATCAGTACCGGTCGGGAAGGCCACGTTAGTACCGGTTTTGGAACCGGTACTAACGTTTCGAGACTAAATTGGCGGTCGTTTAGTACCGTTTCTAGAACCGGTACCAAAACGCGCACGTTAGTACCGTTTCCAGTACCGGTACCAAAACGCGCATTAGGACGGATGCGTGCCCTGCCGCGCGCCGCGGGCAGGCAGTTTAGTACCGGCTGGTAACACCAGCCGGTACTAAACTGTTTTTTTTCATTTCTCTTTTCTTTTATTTTATTTCTAATGTGTATTCGTATCGTATCCGTTCTAATGCGTATTCCGTATCATATCCGTTCTAATGCGTATTCGTATCGTATCTGTTCTAATACGTATTCGTATCGTATCTGTCCTAATGCGTATTCGTATCGTATCCGTCCTAATGCGTATTCGTATCGTATCCGTCCTAATGCGCTTTGCGTATAAAGTAATATTACGTTACAATCATATATAATCTACATATACTTAGTTAGCTGACTAAAAAGTATTACATATATATACACCATTTCTCAAAGATGCTCTAAGGTCATTCTTTCTTCTTCTTTTGGAACTCCTCTTCCTCCTCGTCCTTTTCTCGATCAGATCCATTGCACTAATGCTTATTCTCTGATCCGCATAAAATTCACCGTTCGGATTCACGACCTCATCGAGCAGGAATCCCATAAGTTGTTCTTGAACTGCCTTGACTCGTTCCGGTTCAATGAGGTCTTCTGACATTTTCATAATCTGTCAACAAAAATCTTCGTTACTCTTAGTAAACATATTTGCATAACAAAAATTTAATAAAATGGTAGGAAGTTTACGTACGTCAAATTCTCTTTCCGTCATCTGCTTCGGACCTACAAATGCGTGGATGAAATCGCATACGTAGTACCCACACAGGTTGTTTCCTGTTCCTGTCTCATACACTATATATACATGTATATGAACAATCGGTTATGTAATACTCTCTCGATGTTTGACTAAATGAAATAAGACTAATATGAAATTTTGAACGTACCGGAAAGTTAGGCCTCCATACAAGCTCGTCCGTATCACTTGTGTTTAACAAAGCGTTTCCACGCTTTGTTAAGAATATCAACGAGGCTTTGATAATCTGTCATCGGCTTTCTCAAAGAGTCGAACACCGTAATCCGGCATTGATTAATCTCGAGTACAAGGAGGATCTAGTGGAACCTTTACATATGAAGATGTAATTAATGTGTTGAATTTAGAAGCCGTAAGATGAATGAATATAGAAATAGAAAATTATGTTCAATACTAACCTGAAGAGGTATGGTAAAAGTATGAATGTACGTGTATGTTGCGCCATCAAGGCATTGAAGATATTTGTTAGTCGTCCGATTGGGATATTGTGCAATACTATCATGTGTAAGATATCCGGATCCAAGAAGCCAATGCCATAGTATCCCTTCTTCCGGCAATGCTGATACTCCATCCTACATGATACACAATAACATATAGTTAGATAGGTTTTACAACTAGAGATACAATATAAACATGTCATTAAATACTTACAGAATCATGCACTCATGAGAGACTTGGAAAGGGCATCTCAATGGTACAAAAAATGGATATCTTCGAAATCAATCCACATATCACATGGCGGCCGATAGGGTGAATTTCTGATCCGTGCTGCGAACATGACCAATCCATTTCCAGATTCTCGCATGTACCAATTGTGGAACTCATACATTCTGGTCCCTAGGTGTGGTAGCAGCTCAGGCCATACAAGTGATTGCCCCAATTCGAACGGTTTTCGATTGCATCCCTCGTGCAGTGGAATATGATCTTCGCCTCACAGTTGTGCCTTTGTGAGGTTGGTTTGCTTCAAAACCTCAACCAATTGTTGTTCTTCCTCTGATAGCACAACAAGCGGAGGAATCAATTGCTTGGATTGCTGTCCCAGCTGTGCAATGCCTTTGGACGCACTGCTTTTGGATTGACCGCTTTTCGATGACGATGCACTAATTCTGTTTTCGACTTTCTTGTACGACTTCATGATTGTGCGGTCGTAGTCCGATACCTTTGCTTTGACCACAGGTGTGGCCTATTTAACAAAGTGTCTTACGGCTGTCGGGTCAATCAGTTCCTTCGGCTTTGTCTTCCTCTTGTCCTTAATCTTCTGAAAAAATCCACAACGTCTTGGTTGACGTCCGCATTGGTTTCCTCAGCTGTTTTCTCGTACGGGAGCTTCGGGGGCGGAGGCTTCTCTTTCTTCTGCTTCTGCCGCTTTGGAGCCGGCGGAATTGGAGCCTTAGCGTACCTCTTCTTCGGCTGAGGCTTAGGAGGACTAATGTTGGCGTCCCTTGTACCAGTTGGTGAGGGCGGTTCCATGTCGTTGTCGAAACCCTGTGGAGATGGTGGATCCATGCTGGGTCCCTCGTAGCCGATGCTGCAGCCAAATCTGTTGTTCCTGGCTTCAATCTGATGTCTCCCTTAGGCCAACAGATCCATGTATGCAACCCATCTCATAGTTCCTCTCCACCCTCACTTGTAGGGATTGGGATCGCAAGGTCTTCAGCCCAATCACCAGCCACTCGGTCAACCAAAACTCTAGCATACCCTTCGGGAATCGGCACATTGTGAAGTGTCTCGCCCGGGATCGGTACTTCAGCAACACCTTCAGCACCTACCTTGAACTTCTTCCCAACAAGATAAAGAAGCTCACAGTCCGTCCTCGTAGTGATGTCATCCACGGGATATCTTTCAGCAGCCTTGGTGGAAGCAATGCTGCCTACGACGCTGAGATGCGGCACTGATCTCCAAATTCTCGCCGCCTGCAGCAGCACTAGGTTGTCCCTGCTGTTGGCTAAGTACTTCGGCTAGGTGCTGATCGACTCGTTCATTTATTTCTTGGGCTGTTCTATTTTCAACCTGAGCTAGCCTGTCATGGAGCTCTTGCATTTGTTCTTGGATGGCTTTTTTGCTTCTGAAACGGCTTCGATACGTCTGTAGATCCTGACTGAAGCCATGTTTCCATGATACTACGCCCATGCCTCGAGTCCGACCAGTGTGTTCCGGATTGCCAAGAGCGTAAGTCAGCTCGTCCTTCTCTCGATCAGGCTTGAAAGATCCATCTTGCACTTTCTTCATTGCTTCGTCTAGCCTGTCGACCGCGGCGGCTATGGCATCGCTAGTGATAAACGCACCATTTTCCATGTTTAGTCTGCCTCCATGAGCATAGAAGTATCACCTAACTCGTAACGGCCACGAGAGTGTCTGCGGTACGATTCCTCGTTGTATCAATTCATCTTCCATCTTCTTCCATTTTGGAATCGCCTTCTCATAACCTCCTGGTCCTAGATGGTGGAACTGACTTTTCTTCGAGGACGTTTTCTGTGTTAGTTTTAACTCGCTTCAGGTAGTCTGCCGACAATTGATTCTACAAGAATTCAACCCAAAACGTCCTTTGGTTCTGGTACTGCTTCTCAAAATCTGGTGTGAGATTCTTCTTGATGAAATTGGCTTTCAACTTCTTCTTAAATGACTGAAACTGGTTAGCCATCTTCCTCATCGTCCAATCCTTGACTTTCCCTAATTTGCCTTCCGGAAATGTGAAGTGTGTAGTGATCTGCTTCCATAACATTTCCTTCTCTGACTCCGGGACTATTTGTCGAACTTGAATATTTGGATCGCTCTAAAGCTCGTACTTTATGGGGATGTTTTCCCTAACAAGATATCCACATTGATTCACAGAACTCGTCTTAATCCCAAGCGGTGCCGTTGGTCCACCATCATCTTTCACTGCTGTGACCAGGGTATGCCCGGTCATCTTTCTTTTGCAGCCTCGCTTCCGTTTTGAGGCTGCGATCCAGATGCCTGAAAATAATTAAACTATTAATTAGTACAAAATTAATTAATACAAAATTAATCCACATGCCCGATCAAAATCCTTATGTATACCTTGGTCTCATTGTATCCATCAAGACCAGTTTCTTGTTCTTGGTCGTCTCCATCATCATCTTCCACGTCATCTCCATCATCATCTCCACTCCCCTGTCCCCTCCATGTCCAGATAAATCAAGAAATTGACTGCCGTCAAACTCTACGGGGTCTGTACCGTCTCGAATCATATTATGAAGCAACTCCTCCTCCTCGCTACGTCTCGTCATTTATCCTAATATATGATAGGACTAAGTTATTCTAACACATATGAATTTTTCTAGCACATATTAATTTTTCTAACATATGAATTTTTCTAGCACATATGAATTTTTCTAGCACATATGAATTTTTCTAACACATATAAATTTTTTCTAGCACATATGAATTTTTTCTAGCACATATGATAGTTTTCTAACACATATGAATTTTTCTAACACATATAAATTTTTCTAGCACATATTAATTTTTCTAACCCATATGAATTTTTCTAGCACATATTAATTTTTCTAACACATATGAATTTTTCTAGCACATATAAATTTTCCTAACACATATTAATTTTTCTAACACATATGAATTTTTCTAGAACATATTAATTTTTCTAACACATATGGATTTTTCTAGCACATATAAATTTTTCTAACACATATGAATTTTTCTAGCCCATATAAATTTTTCTAACACATGAATTTTTCTAAGACATATTAATTTTTTCTAACACATATTAATTTTTCTAACACATATGAATTTTTTTGTAACATATATGAATTTTTCTAACACATATTAATTTTTCTATAACACATATGAATTTTTCTAACACACATGAAATTTTTCTAACACATATGAAATTTTTCTAACACATATTAATTTTTCTGTAACACATATGAATTTTTCTAACACATATGAAAATTTTATAAGACACATTAATTTTTTCTAACACATATTAATTTTTCTAACACATATGAATTTTTTTGTAACACATATGAATTTTTCTCTAACACATATTAATTTTTTTCAAACACATATGAATTTTTTTAACACATATTAACTTTTTCTAACACATATTAATTTTTAAAAAGTGTTGCTGACGTCAGCCTCCGGATGGGCTGACGTCAGCACGTACACGGGGTCTGGGGAGCGGCGACCGGCGTCGGGGGAGCGGCGGCGTCCGTGCGGTGCGGGATGGCGGCGTCGGGGGCGCGACGCTGGGCGCGAGGGAGGCGAGGTGGAGGCGGGACGCCGGCGCGAGGGAGCCGATCGGGGTGGAGGGGCGGGCCGCCGGCGTGGAAGACGACGGCGAGGAGGCGCCGGCGTGGGCCGGAGGAGGAGCGGGACGGCGGCGGCTCGGCGCCGACGGAGTGCGCGCGGACGATGAGGGAGAGGCGCCGGAGCGGAAGAAGGTCGACGGGGTGGCGTCGCGGCGGTGCGTGCGGCGGCGGTGATGGCGGCGGCGGCGGTGCGGGATGGCGGCGGCGGTGTGGGCCCGGGATGGCGGCGGCGTTGTGGAGTGGCGTCGCGGCGGTGCGGGCGGCGTCGTCGCGGGCGTCGTGGAACGGCGGCGGACGACAGGGAGGCGCGGGACGGCGGCGGCGTGCGCGAACCACGACGGAGGAGGCGCGGCGGGGTGAAAAAATTGGCTAACTGTTGAGGAAGAAGGGGTAGGGTTTTATACCCCAGGTAGGTTAGTACCGGGCCTTCTTACAAACCAGTACTAACCTGCCACCCAAGGCACGTTAGTGCCGGTTTGTAAAACAGCCCGGTACTGTACCGGTTTGTACCACAGCCCGGTACTAACGTGCCACCTCCAGGCGGGAAATGAAAAGGTGAGGCAGATTAGTACCGGGCCTGCTTACAAACCGGTACTAACCTGCCTCCCCTGTAAATGTTTTCGTTTTTCTCTTATTTTTCTTTTCTATTCTTGTATATTACTTTTATTTTTGTAAAGGCTACACTTATTATAAATCGTAAAGGCTACACTTTCAAATTACTTATTATGTACTATCACATTGATGATTACATGTTCAATTTCAAATTTGAAAATACACACACTTATAGTAATTTATAAAATATCTCACATACATATAGTAATTTATAAAATACGAAGAGGTTATTATTTTTTACATGCAAAAATATTTATAATAGTAACTTTCAAATCTCATATAACTGTTGCTTCAAGTCGAAAATGAATTATTTAATTAACGTCAAATTTCAATAATCAACACTTTTCATAAAAAAAGGAAAAATAAAATTAAATTATATAAGTCCATAGTAATGTCACACACACATTGAGTTAATTATATCGACATAACACACATTGAGATAATTATGTCAAATTTCACAATGCAAAACGACACACATTACATTACACACATTACATTACATCACTTAATAGAAAATAAATAATTGAGGCCATTAATCTTCATCTTCATCATCTTCTGCTGAAACCAAATTAATCTTCCTTCTGACGAATGTCCCCTGGTTGTGATCGCGCCTTAAGTACGGAGCGTCTTCTTTGGATAACAGGATGCTGGGATCAACATCAACTGAGAATGGAGGACGGTCATCTAACTGATCATAATCTTCTGATTTGTCCGTAATGTCTTCAACTCCAACTATTTTTCTTTTTCCTGGAAGAACTATGTGACGTTTAGGCTCATTATCTTCTGGTTTCTTTACCGTCTGCTCCTTTTCTGTCTGCTCCTCTTCCATCTGCTTCTTCTGTTTTCTCTTCTTGGGTTTAATTTTTTTCTTCTTGGGCTTGCTTGCCATGTCTTTCACGTAGAACACTTGGGTCACATCTTTGGCTAGGACAATGGTTCCTCCTTATATCCAATCTTTTTTAGGTCCACCGTTGTCATCCATATCTTCTATCGTTACGCCGGTGCGGCTCACCCATTGACAACGGAACAGGGCAACTTTTATAGGTCCATAGTCAAGTTCCCATATCTCCTCTATGACATCATAGTAGATGTCCTTTATTCCATCATTTCCTATTGCATCTATACGGACACCACTATTTTGGTTAGTGCTCTTCTGGTCTTGAGACCTTGTGTAGAATGTATACCCATTTATCTCATAGCCTTGGTATTGCAAGATTGTGATTGATGGTTCCCTAGCCAGCCATTGAAGTTCTTGACCAATCGTACCATCACCGATGAATTTTTGTCTCAGCCATTCTCTGAAAGTCACTATGTGATGACGGGTAATCCATGCTTCACTCTTGTTTGGGTTTTCGGATCGTATAATATCCTTATGCTCCTCTATATATGGAGCCACCAAGGTCGAACTTTGTAGAACCGTGTAGTTTGCTTGGCAAATTTCAATTTGAGGGAGGTCCATAATAGCTTTTCTCCCAAGTGTTCCCTTTCCGTAGAGTCGTCCCTCATGGTGTGACACGGGGAGTCCAACCGGATCAAGATCCTCAATAAAGTCTACACAAAATTCAATGACCTCCTCCGTTCCGTAGCCTTTAGCGATGCATCCTTCTAGTCGAGAACGGTTGCGAACATACTTCTTTAGGACTGCCATGTACCTCTCAAAAGGGAACATATTGTGTTGGAATACTGGCCCCAAAATAGTTATCTCTTTAACTAGGTGAACCAGGAGATGTGTCATAATATTAAAGAATGAAGGTGGGAATATCATCTCGAAGCTTACAGGGCATTGGACCACGTCTTGCTGTAGCCTTATTAAATGACTTGGATTAATCACCTTTTGTGAAATTTCATTGAGAAACGTGCACAGTTTCACGATTGCCAACCATACATTATCTGGTAGAATACCCCTCAAGATAACAGGAAGTAATTGTGTCATCAGGACATGGCAGTCATGAGACTTCAAGTTCGTGAATTTCTTTTCTTTCATTTTTATTATTCCTTTTATATTTGAGGAGTATCCGGTGGGCACCTTGATACTGTGCAGACAACCAAACATGCTTTCCTTCTCATGTTTGCTGAGAGTGTAGCTGGCAGGCCTTAAGAATCGCTGGTCTTTTCCCTTCTTTTTAGGATGTAGGTCTTTTCGTTATTCCAATGCTTTTAGGTCACGTCTTGCTTCCACGGTATCTTTCCCTTTTCCATATATACCCATGAAGCCTAGCAAGTTCACACAAAGATTCTTCATCAGGTGCATCACATCAATTGCATTGCGGACCTCCAGCATCTCCCAATAAGGTAGCTCCCATAATATACTCTTTTTCTTCCACATGGGTGCATGTCCGTCCTCGTCATTTGGAACGGCTTGGCTACCAGGGCCCTTTCCAAATACTACCTGCACATCCTTTACCATCGAAAACACACGCTTTCCGTTGCGGAACAAAGGCTTAGATCGATTATCAGACTCGCCTCTAAAATGTTTTCCTTCATGTCTTAATGGGTGCTTCGGTGGTAAAAACCTGATGATGGCCCATATACACGCACTTTCGACAGTGCTTCAAATAAATGCAGTCTGTTTCATCATAACAGTGGGTGCAGGCCGAGTATCCCTTGTTTGACTTTCCCGAAAGGTTTCCAAGTGCAGGCCAATCATTGATGGTAACAAAAAGTAATGCTCGGAGGATGAATGTTTCCTGTTTGTACTCATCCTACACACATACACCTTCGTCCTTCCACAACAGTAAAAGCTCATCGATCAAAGGTCTTAGGAACACGTCGATGTCGTTTCCAGGTTGTTTTGGACCTGTGATGAGAGCTTGCGTCATGATGAACTTTCGCTTCATGCACAACCAAGGAGGAAGATTAAATATACATAAGGTAACTGGCCAAGTACTATGACAGCTACTCATATCGCTAATGGATTCATTCTGTCTGTACTTAAACCAAACCGTATGTTCCTTACATCTTCATCAAATTATGGAAATTCTCTGTCAATGTTTCTCCGCTGGGACCCATCTGCAGGATGCCTCATCATCTCATCTTGCTTACGATCTTCTTTGTGCCACCGCATCAACTTTGCGTTCTCCTTACTTCTGAACAAATGCTTCAATCGTGGAATCACTGGAAAATACCACATCACCTTTGCAGGAATTTTCTTCTTCGCTGGCTGCTCGTCAACTTCACCAGGATCATCTCGCCTGATCTTGTATCGCAACGCACCACAAACAGGACAAGCTTCTAATTTCTCATATTCAGCGCCGCGATACAGGGTACAATCATTAGGACACGCGTGTATCTTCTATACCTCCAATCCAAGAGGGCACACAATCTTTTTGGCTTGGTATGTGGTCGATGGCAGCACATTAGCCTCAGGAAGCATGTTTTTTACGATTTGTAGTAGCTCACCAAATCCTTTGTCGCTAACGCCATTAGTTGCTTTCCATTTTAGCGTCTCCAGCATGCTACCCAGTTTTTTCAGGTCCGGCTTGCAGCCTGGGTATAATTTTGTTTTGTGATCCTTCAGCATCTTTTTGAACTTTTTTGACTCTCTCGCAGTTTCACTGTCTTTCTGTGCATCAAGCAAGACCTGACCTAACTCATCGGGTGCCTCCTCCTCCTCTACGACATTTGCATCAACCCCTTCCATTGGGTCATCATCGTCGTCAAAGGCTCCGGCTTCATGTAAGTATGCAAAGTCTGGGATGTTGTTATTGTCATCTTCTTCTTCATTGTCATGCTTTGTCCAAACATTATAGCTATCCATGAAACCGTTTTCAGTTAGGTGAACGTGTAGAGTATCCCTTTTCTGAAACTGTTTTCCATTACGGCAAATACGGCATGGACAACACATGAGACCCCTCCTGGACCTGGTGGCTTCAGCCGCATTGAGAAAAACGTCTAGGCCAATAATCCATGCCATGGTGTTCCTACCGCCGTACATACATTGACGGTCCATTTTGAATCCTATCATCAAAAATAATTAACAACTAAATATAAATACCTAGCAACATTTCTAATATTGCAACATTCCATTCAATATTAAGAAATAATAGAAAAGTTGGAAAAATCAATTACACAACATTAGAATCAAAACATCAAAAAAATTCATTACACAATATTAAATATAGTTAAAATGTCCTGAAATTTTTTCTAATACAATATGAAATTTTTGAACACATATGAAATTTTCTAACATACATATTAATTTTTTCTAACACATATGAATTTTTTGTAACACATATATTTAAAACGTTCGAAATATCTAGGGTACGAACTCACTACTAAAAGCTACCAGTCTAATTAAAGTCATGATTCTACTTAGCTCAAATCAATGTGTACAAATAAAAAATCTTTCTCATTCACAATTTTTAAAATTTCTCTAAGTATAAAGCATAAAACTAAGCACAAGTAACGTCAAATAACAGAGAATGAAGTTGCTAACCTTTTGGCGCGCTTATATCGATGAAATCCACAAAATATGCAAAAATTGGGCAACAACTCCACCCTCTATGGCGCCATGAGTGAGAGAGCAAGCTCTCTGGAAGAAATGAGCTCGGGCTCGGGGAAGAAGAAGCTGGGCAGGAATTTATACGAAGATAATTAAAAAGTTGGAAAAATCTATTACACAATATTACATATAATCAAAACTTTAAAAATATCCATTACACAACATTAAATATAGTTAAAAGGTACGAACATTAAATATCCATTACATCATGTTGCAAAAACATTTCTACGAACATAAGTTGGGCAGCAAAATGGAGATGATGGACTTCCACATTTTAGAAAAAAAAATAATGAAAAAATAGCAAAATATTGTCACTTGAAAACATGCTCATTATCTAGGGTATGAACTCACTACTAAAAGCTACCATCTAATTAAAGTCACGATTCTATTTAGCTCAAATCAATCTACAAATACAAAATCCTTATCATTCACAATTTTTGAAATTTCTCTAAGTATAGAGCATAAAACTAAGCACAAGTACCATCAAATAACAGAGAATGAAGTTGCTAACCTTTTGGCGCGCTTATATAGGAGAAATCCACAAAATATGCAAAAATCGGGCAACAACTCCCCTCTCTATGGCGCCATGAGAGAGAGAGTAAGCTCTCTGGAAGAAATGAGCTCGGGCTCGGGGAGGAAGAAGCTGGCTCCGTATATATACGGAGTCTTTAGTACCCGCTGGTAACACCAGCCGGTACTAAATGCAGTCATTTAGTACCGGTTGGTGTTACCAACCGGTACTAACGTGCAGCCGCTTCCGGGCCCCGCCACCCGGGGCAGTTTAGTACCGGCTGGTAACACCAGTCGGTACTAAATGCTGTCATTTAGTACCGGTTGGTGTTACCAACCGGTACTGACGTGCAGCCGCTTCCAGGCCCCGCCACCCAGGGCAGTTTAGTACCGGCTGGTAACACCAGCCGGTACTAAATGCAACACCAGACGGTACTAACGTGCAGCCGCTTCCGGGCCCTGCCACCCGGGGCAGTTTAGTACCGGCTGGTAACACCAGCCGGTACTAAACTGCCACTAGCCGTTGCGGCCCGTCGCTCGAGGCGCACGTTACTAAAGTGCTCCCCGAGGCATTGTGCTTACAAACCGGTACTAAATTCATCATTTAGTACTGGTTATAACATAACCGGTACTAACGTACCAGGGACCAAAGGTCGTTTCTCTAGTAGTGACCACACCATTCTCCAGCTGACCCGAGATGACATCCTTTTGTAAACCTGTCCAATACGTTAGCGTAGAGCAGATGAGGCATGTGATTGCAGTAGGTGTCTTTATTCTCTTTCCTTCAAAGCACACAATGTTTCTTTCTTGTCTTCCAAACTATCCGACAAACAACAGTCAGCAGCTAAACCAATAAAGTGCTCTTGTCTGCTTGCCAGGTTCTATGTATCTACAAACCTTGCTCCCACTATATTTGTTTCAATTAATTAACTTGAAATAGGTTTGGCATTCGGCAGGCCCATGGAGCATTCTGATTATCCTGAAGACCCGTTTCATGTCATTGATGCTCGCTGCGACGGCGATGTGTGGCACTCCTTCCACAAAGGCATGGAAGAGAAGCTGTGGCGGGTCGATGCCTTGCTGCTTGCCACCGCCATGATGGTGGGCGTCATCGTTGGGATAGATGCCTATAGCAAGCGCTACCGTCACCACCCCTTCACCCGTTTTATCTACCTCGGAGCCACCACACTGTTCTTGCCTATCATCTCCTCCGTTGTCTCATCCATCAACACTGGATTCGACTATACCATGATCATCCATGACATATGGGAGGAGCGAACCCCTTCCTTGATGGCGGTGTGCAACCCGGACAAGCACTCCGTCCTGGTGGTAACATGGGCGCTGCTTGTTCAGAACGTGCTCATCAATACCAGCGTAGTAGTCGCTGTTGACGAAAGAGAAGGTCGCAGCACAGGCCCTCCTATGGAACTGCTTGCTCAGGGTGTCTGGGTCCTTTACCTCGGTATCGGCCACATCTACATACTTCAGGCCACGTATCGCAAGCACAAGAACCTATTCCTCTTTATCTTCGGGGATTACGAAGAAGAACACCATCAGAGAGCCCATACCTTGGACTTCACTCTTCTTTATCTCCTCGAAGTCTTACCTTTTGTCCTCACTCTTGCCAAACTGGCATTCAAATTTTATGCTGCTAAATATGCACAGCAATCCTTGGCTTTTGGGCGCAATCCTCGCCTTGTTTCTAGATACATGCGACAGCTGCAACCAATGGTCTTATCTGCGCCACCCCTATTGGTTATGGGAGAAGAGAGCCGACATGTCAACAAGCATCCTCACGGGTACGTGTTGTTGATGGATGATGATGGAAACTCAGGGTCGAGAACAATGTCGTCGTCGTTGCACAAACAAAGCATTGACGGTTTGATGACAGTTGACAGGGTTTGGCAGCAGCTAGATGGCAACAACGGCACAATGCTTCTTCCAGTGGAAACAGCACAGAGGCTAAAGGACTTGTGCTTATCTTTTGCACTGTTCAAGCTGCTGCGATGTCGATTCGCAAGGTATGAGCTTGTCTCTGGCTCTGATATGAAGAACACATTCGGCTATTTCTGGAGCCTGTTGCTCAACGATAGTGAACCAGCTGATAGAGTGTTTAGGGTGACTGTGGATAGCCTCTCTTTCCTTCATGACTACTACTACTCGTCCCTTCCCATCTCCTACTCCAAGTGTTGGCTACCAATCGTAGGAATCCTTATCTCGCTCTCCAGCATAGGCTACTGTATCTTCCTTTCAGTATGGATGATACACAACAAGTATGGATGGGAGCGTCATCAGATTGAGTGTGTCATCCGATGTAAAGATGCAGCTTCTACCGTCTTTGGAAGCCTGCTAGTCGATGTTGTGCCCCTGTTTTTGCTTCTGGTCTTTGTTGTGACAGCTGAGCTGAGGGACATGGCTTCCTACATCTGCTCCAACTGGACAAAAGTAGTGGTCACTTGTCGCCTAATTCTTCGGAGGGATCGTCATTCTCTTTCCATGCTTGAATTTAAATGGTCTGCATATCTTTTGAGATGTAGATGTAGGCTGATGAAGCATCAATTTTGGGATGAGAGGATGGGTCAATGCTCAGTGCTTCCACTTCAAGCAGGAACAAGAACCCCGTTCGCGCTGCTTGGAAGGCGTTTACTCCATCTGCCAGATCAGAAGACCAAGCTCAACCCAGCTGTGAAGGTTTCTATAATTGATGCCCTACGAAGCTGTAGAAGTAATAATGGTGGACACCTGAGCAATGGCAGGGCATCGCTCAGCGGCTTCAGTCATCAAGTAGGTGATGATAGGTTCCTCTGGGCCTGCAACAGCGAGAGCACATCTGATGTTATACTTACATGGCAGATCGCCACAAACATTCTTGAGGTCAGGTATCCTCCGCGTCAGATGAGTAGAAAACAAAGCTCTTCGTCTGTTACTTCAGATCCTCATAGGACTGTTGCCACTCAACTGTCACGGTACTGCGTGTACCTAGTGAACAGCTGTCCTGAGCTGCTCCCTGACGACGATGCATGGAGCAAGAGCCTGTATGAAGATGTCAAGAAGGACGCAGAGCGCGCCCTTGCTCGCCCATGTTGTGCCGTTACATTCCGTTACCTGTGCATGTCATTAGGCATCAACAACGCCAGGGTACCAGGAACTGGTCGACCTGCTGAGTGCTAATGCCAACTCCAAGAATCAAGTGCTCAATGATGGCGTCAAGCTTGGGAAGCAGCTGGTGGAGAAGATCAACGACGAGGAGGCAGCGTGGAAGCTCCTTGCTGACTTCTGGTCGGAGATGATCCTGTATGTAGCGCCGTCGGACAACTTGAAAGGGCACAAGAAGTCCATCGCCCGTGGCGGCGAGCTCATCACGCTCCTCTGGGCGTTGCTCGGCCATGCCGGGATCATCAGCAGGCCGGGCCACCCGCGGTGATGGTGAATGACGCCACGTCAGCTGCTGGTACTTCTTCGGCTCTGCTGTATAGGTAGGTAGCAGAATCTTGTGCTGTGCAATGTACGATTGGTAGCCTTCTGCCTATGGCGTCTCTACTTGATACGTACTGATACATTGGATTTGGTCGCTGCGTCTGTGTTTTGTGTGTGCCTATTTGTTTACTTAATTTTTACATGGATGTGATGCCATTAATATATTTGTACTGCAATTTTTTTATAGGGATTTTTCGCCATTTCCCCGTTCCTCATACGGCATACGCTCCGTCGCAGCCTGTTTCCAACGACACATCCATCTTTCCGTGTGTGGCTGTGCCGTCGCCCTACTGAAAGGTGTCCTCTCATGCACCTACACGGCAGAGGCGGAATTTCCCTTCCAAGGGCGATCGCTTTGGCGAGGACACACTTGCCACTTCCGAGCGCCTTGCCGCTCGTCATTGCGTACATTTCCCACCTCCATAAAGATTCACTCGCGAATATGTACTTATCATCGTTGCGTGCAAGGAGAAAATGACACTTACAAATCAACATTGTGAAAGGATTCTACATGCTTGATCCTTGGTGTGGTGGCATTCCTTGCCACTTTATAATTTCAGATTTATTCAACATCTGACACACATGTACAAAGTTGAAATAGACACCTCGTTTCTGCTTTGTTTTGAAAAGACTAATACGACTTCCTTTGTTAATTTGGTCAAGTCAGGTTTCTCCAACATCTGACACGCGCCTATTTTTTTTCTTACTGCCTACAATGACATTCTCCAATTTCACAATTCAAATGCACCAAAAGAAAATATATCAAAAGAAATTAGTCAAACACATTGCTTCTAGTGCTACGTGAACAAACATGTGCCTCTTCTAACTTCTCATACCTGCTAGTTCTTTGGAGTTGATAGCTATCGGCACTACATGTTCAGGCTTTTGACAACTGAACTACATGTTCAGAACTTTCGACAACTGAATTAATGTAAACAGTTTTATATACCAGGATACGTCCTGTTCTGCTGTCAATGTGCACATTGGACGCGTTTGACATGCATTCGAAGAAGCTTAAACATGACTACTGTGTTTCTTGCTACCACATCACCATGAAGAGGAAAGCATGCATCAAATGCTCTACTAATCCTTCTATATTATGTAGTTAATTCCCCTATATTATGTAGTTACTGTATGTGTTTAATGCTATTTTGTTTGGTAATTTATATTGAAAAGGATTTCTAGTAATTTATATTTAGAAGGAATTGGCTGCATCATTTAGGGCATCCGGAGTATAGCAATAAGAGGGGTCCTAAGCCTGCTGAGGTCGGTCTCATACATACCGGGATCGGTTTTAAGATTGGTCCTAGCAGAAAAAGTTTGGAGACCGACCTTTAACTTATGACCCGGTCTCAACGAATAAAAAAATAGCCAGATGGGATGGCAGACCTCCGCTCGCACATGAGCACTAGGTGGCTTGCCCCTGGCCTGACGCGTAGACAGCAGATTGGTTTTTTAATCTCAGGTGGGGCCTACGTGGGACCCAGCCATAAGGCCGATGCGGTCTCATACACAACAGAGCTGCTCTTAGGCCACTGTGGAGCCCACCGTTAAGACCGGTCCGGTTCTGTACACTCCGGATGCCCTTAGTAGTGTTGATATTATCACAGCCTACGATCTTGTTGTTAGCCATAGAGCTAAATTTAAGTTGATAGATATGTAACTTTTCTTTTAGTTGAGACTTGTGAAACATGCTACTATTATATGTGACTAAAACAAAGTGGTGTGGCTCTACACCTAGAGCGGATCGCTGGCGCGACACATCTTGGCAAGGGTGTCGGGCGCCATGGTGGCGAGGTCCAGGAACGGTTGGTAGTCCTGCTCGGGGACAGGCGCCATGGCACCCATGTACGACGCCTGGGAGCTTGGTGGCCGTGTAAGGCTGCAGGCGAGCATGCCGCTGGTTGTGCTTGCCCTTGCGCCCCCTGCACCGCTCCTTCGCGTGTTTGTTGGGTGTGGGTCTTCTAGACTGGGCCAACCAGAGTACTTGAGGGCCGAGGGTGAAATTCTCCAATTATTAATCAGTTAGAAAGAAAAGAAAAACGCCAATCCAATGGACGGAGGCCAACGGAATGGTAAAATGCCATGACATGTAACTTTTCCAAGGTATATATCCAAGCATGGTTCTCTTAATGACATATAGCTATAGATTGGTTCTTTTGATGGTAGATATCCAATTTTACATTCTTATTGCCGGTCAAAGTTATGAAAGGGTTCTAGTAGATAATTGTATGGATCGTGAACATTGCTTTTCGGACACATGTTAATTTCAGCTTTGTTCAACATTTGACATCTTGCTTATTTGTATTGAAGCGGCGACGCAATTTCCCTTAGTCATCCGACCATGTCAGCTTCCTCTAACATCTCACAAACCTATACTTTCTCTCTCTCTAAGTCTAGACTTGCAGTTACTTGCGATTCCATACAAATACATGAAGAGAATACTATTTCAGAAGAAATTGTTCCAACACATTGCTTGTAACGCGAGGTGGCTAAGATGTGCCACTTCTCATCTCGGCTAGTTCTTTGCTGTTGACAGCCATCAGCACTACATGTTCAGAACTTTTTTACAACTGAATGGATGTAAACAGTTTTATATACCGGGATACGTCCTGCTCTCTTGTCAGTGTGCACATTGGATGCGTTCGGCATGCATTAGAATGCTACCAAATCACAAGGAAAGAATACATCCAATTCGGTTTCAGTTCTCTACTTCTCTCACTCCACCATGCCTTTCACGAACCTTTGACCTCAAGCTACGACCTTGTCTCACCGCTGGTGCGGTGGTGCCGGTGGCTAGCTCTCGATCCTGATCGAGCTGCTCACAGGCACGTGACCCTGAGTCCCTGACTGACGAACTAGATAATTAGTCTCCCTCTGTCGCCTTCTCCCGTGCACCGTCTGATGGTTTGCTTGGCTCTATCTCTTCATTGATGTGCAACTCTGCTCTGCTCTTCTTCTCTGCTCATCTCCTCTGTTTCTGCAGTCTCTGCTCTCGATGGGGGCAAATTCGCATGGGTGGGTCTGTGCCATGTATTAATCAAGAAGATTGCTCCTTTCGGCCAATTGACCGTTTTACCCCACTCCAACATCTAACTTTTTTCTCTGAAAACTGTTAGTTATCACTGTCATTCATGCCAATATTGGAAGATCCACACTTTTTTTGTGGCGCGGGGTAAGATCCACACAACTTGGTTTATTTGGAAATTTGATCATGTCAGGTTTCTCCAATAGCTAGCACCCTTACTCTTTTGTTTTTCTATGAAATTGCAGTTACTCATGATTCTTGAGACGGCATTCTCAGTTTCGTAATTCAAAAAAAGAGAGGAAAAGTAGCAAAATGACTCCCATAACAACAAAAGGAACAGTACCAAATGATTCAAGGAAAACACCGGTAGCAAATTAAGATGCCACCTAACATTCTTAGTAACATGTTTAGGAGTCATGGAGGCATAGAAGATCATTTTTCGACATTATGAAATTTGTCTGATGGATGATTGTATGGATTGTGGAGATTTCCTTCCTTACCACTTGATAATTTCAGATTTATTCGACAGCTCACATGCCTACTTTTTCTCAACTGACACTGCATGCTAAACCTGTGTTGAATTACCAGTTGTGCAGTTGTGCTTCCTTTGGCCATTTGATCAAGTCAGCTTTCTCCAATATCTCACACACCTATTTTTCTGTCTACCTGAGCTTGCAGTTTTCCAATTTATACGATATCAACCTCCAGTTTCATAAATACAAATACATAAGGAAGAAACTATATCAAAACAAATTGTTCCAACACATTTGTCAGAGTGCTAAATGAGCAGGGAAGTGGTTCTTCTCATTTCTACTAATTCCTTTGGGATTTATAGCTACCAGTGGGACTTTTTCATTCTGACAAATGAATAGATGCAAAGAGTTTTTATATACAGGCATACGTCCCGCCCTCCTGTGTCGATGTGCATGTTGGATGCATTTGCCATGCATTTCACGAAGCTTAAACATGACTACCAGGTTGCCTGCTACGGAATCATCAGGAACGCATGCATCATCCACCTTCTCACGAATTTTCCAACATGCATACCTTTAGTCGAGTTGGTGAGTTGTATGGCCGCTTGTCTTTGTAAGTTACTTCTTTCTAGCTCTGTTCCAATAGTCGAATTTACAGAAGATTTCTTGTCCTCTATTGTACACCTTTTCCTATTATTTGTGATAAGCTTTAGAGCTGAATTATTGTAAAAACATGGCCGTGTGCGGTCACAGAGGCCGGAGTTTTTCCTTTTCCGAAAAAAAAAGGACACACACGGCCACACATGCTTTGCAATTTTTTCTGGCTTCAAGGTTCTTGGTTTGTATACGATACTTTATTGTTCACTCACACATACTACATTTCGCTAATTTGCCCTCCGAAACTACCATTCAAAACAGATAAAAACTGAAATACGATTATTCCATGCATTTATGTGCTACTTGTTGAATGTACATTTATATACTGCAATTGCTTCATTGTGCACCCACGCCTACATGTCTCACAGACAGTACTATCTAGCTTTGATTGACATGTTTGTCATTTCAGCTTGCGCCAACATCTCGCTCAATTTCCTCTTCGAAACTACCAATCAAAACAGGTAAAATCTGAAATAAGATTCTTCCATGCAGGTTCTTCTGGACTGTACATTTATATACTGCAATTGCTTCTGCCCAAGTACAGCATGTTACATGGATGATATGCGTGCATACACCAACTCTAAAACCATGAGTAGGATACTACTCCTTTCCTCAGCGTCAGAAAGGCATGTATCTGGTATCTTCCCTGATCTTGTTGTCAAATATTTTTAACTACTTTGATAGGGTTTCATCTCTCTTCTTTTCTCTTCCTCGAGGACATGCATGAGAACTGCAAATCTCTGTATTGGCATATAAATTGAAACAAGTTAATTTTGTAGTTTGGATATTTAGAATTAGGAAGTATTTTTCTTATGGACTCAATACATATAAGTATATATGATACAAATATCACAGATATCACTAAACTTCCATGCATTTATTGATTCTAATTGACAGTAATTGAAGCACAGATGCAGGCTGTGCTTCTTCATAACACACCATAGCTCCAACCAGTAGCATGTATTAATCACGAAGTCTGATCCTCACGGTACTTGGTCACTTCAAGACCCTTATTCTTGGTCTGTGTATGTGATTTTATTTGGACATTTGATCATGTCAGGTTTCTCCAATATGTCGCACCATTTTCTATTTCCATAGTTCAAATAAACAAAGATGAAAAGGTATTGAAGGAATAGCTGCAACACTTTTCTATGATACATTTTTAGGAGTTAGGACAGCCCACTACAGAAGATCTTGTTTATTTTGAATCGACATTATGAAAGCATTCTACTGCACAATTGTATGGATCGTGGACATTTCTTCAATAGCTCACGCGCATATGCTTTTTCTGCTATGGCAGTTCAGACCAGGTTTCCATAATTGTTTCTTGGTCATTTGACCAAGTCAGCTTTCTCCAACATCTCACATGCCCAATCTTTTTCTCTCTAAATTTGTAGTTGCTTCCAATTCCTGTGATGTCATCAACCAATTTGATAATACAAATACATTAAGAGGAAAAGATATCAAAAGAAATTGTTGCACACATCTCTTGGATAGAGTGCTACATGAACACATATGTGCCTCTTCTTCTCTCTGCTAGTTCTTTGGAGTTGATGGCTACTAACACTACTTGTTCATTCTGACAACTGAACAGATGTAAATGGGTTTATAGACGGGCATACGTCCTGCCCTCCTTTCAATGTGCATGTTCGATGCGCCTGCAAGCATTAGAAGAAGAAAAACATGACCCTATATCTAGCTTGTCGATGTGCATGTTGGATGCATTTGGCATGTCGAATTCTACAACATGATGATTTAGACGAGTGGTTGACTTGTGTGCTCGCTCTCTTGAAATCTGTTCTAACAATCTTCTAATAATATTTAATGCAAATCTCCGTGGTGTAGTCTGATCATCCAACGGAAGTATCATACAGCAACTGCGGGTATGTGTGCTGTTCGAGCGTCCCCTGGTGGCTGGTAGCTCCACCATGAGAAGTGATAGAAAGGTGGTAGGGTGCAATGTATTATTTTTCACTTTCAGCTGAACGTCGTCCGTTTACGAGGCTGTTTCACCTCGAAGTCAAATTTAGCTCTCAACTACAGTGATGTCTTTTCGTGACCAAAAGGGTACCTCTTCAAATTAATTTTGTTGACAGATGTACACTATTGCATACTACTCAACGAAATTTGCAAAGTTTCAAAACAATATGGTATGAGCATCTTACAGAAAAACTACAACCTGACTTGCTAATGCGAACAGGTTGCTCATCATACCGCTGTACCACTGCCCTCTCCCAAGTGCACGAATGAAAAAGGAAATGATGTTTCGACAGCTGATTCTTTATTACAGGAGGTTTTTACTGATACACTGAACTAGTTGTGATCTATCTCACAACAGTGAGACACGGGTGATTTGCATTCTCTAGGTTCAAAGTTCTTGGTCCTGTGTATGTGATTTTACTGTGCAGCCTCGCCTACATGCCTTATGGACAATCCTTGTTAGCTTTGCTGGATGTGTTGCTCATTTCAGCTTCCACCAACATCTGACTCATTTGCCTCTCCAAAATTGTAATTCAAAACACAAATGGTATACAGGTTCTTCTGTACTCCATCTCTCTGCTACTTGCTGAATGCTCATATATATATTGTCATTGCTTCTGCCCATGTACAGCAGGGTCGCATGGACTATGGATGCATGCACTAACTCCAAAACTATGAGTAGCATGCTACTGCCTTCCTCCTCATTAGAAATGCATGTATACGCCCTGATGCTGTCGTGAAATATTTTTGATTGCTTTGATAGGGTTTCATCTCTCTACTTTTCTCTTCCTCGACAGCATACACGATACCTGCAAATCTCCGTATTTGGCACAAATTTTAACAAGTTTGTAGTTTGAAATATGTAGAATTAGACATTATATTTTTGTTTTCGAACGTAGTGCGTATGAGCATGTATCTAATACCAGTATTAAAAATATCACACTGAAATTCAATGGGTGGCATCTGGTTATTGAAGCTAGTATCAAACCTATTGAGGCAGGAATGTAGCAACAAAGAAATTTGCCTTGTGCTGCTGTGCTACTTCCACACGTATGACTACTACTGGCGTCCAACCGCCGTCCACCACCATCCCCAGTTGCAGCTGGAAGTGCGGATCCAATCCCACCATTCGTCCTCTCCACTGCTCTAAAGTCGCCGCATTGTCCCGTGCAAGCCAAACGAGCAGCCACACACATGAGCTCACACAGATTGCAATGGCGAGGCCTCGCCTCCTGGAAGGCTACACACAAGCATAAGGCAGCAGCTGGTGTCATCCACTTCTTGTGGAGTTCATGCTAGCTCTCCATGACAGGTAACAGAGAGATTCAAATTCACAACCTCAAAAATGTATGTAAATCTCTCCATGAGCTATGACAAGCTCGTAGGATGCATAGTTCTCGTGGAGTTCATGCTAGCTCTCCATGAGAGGTTGCAACTGAAATGATTTACATATTTTTGAAGTAGAACACGCGAAATATATCGTTTGTCATAGCATGAACTATGCATCCCCACGACGAATATTTAAATAACACAGTACATTGTTGAACACATTATGGCTTGTTTCAATTTGGTAGACGCAGATCACGAACTGACATTGATACATATAACATATACGACCAAAACTCTGGTTTTTCTTATTCGAAATCGATCTCGCCTCCCCGGAAGCGTCTTGGTAATCTCAGCTTTCACTAATATCTCACTTTACAACAACTATACAATTTGAAAACACAAAAATTTGTGCTGGTTTCAATACTATTCTCAAGCTTCACATAAAAAATAGTTGTCAAAAGGAATCAATTTACCTCACTCGAAGTTTAGTTATTTTAACCTGACTCCTTATACTCTCTCTCTCACTCTCTCTCTCTCTCCAAATGAAATGACACACAGCTCTCCTTTGTCGCTCTCGAAAAAAAAAATGCGACTCTCTCTATAAGTTCCACTTGAGTTGTACACGCTACTTGTCCAGTTTACATATATACTATCTTTCCCTAGCCCAAGTACACAACATGCGTTTTGCTTTCATCTAGCACACAGTTGGAATCGTAGCATGCCACTTCCCATGGTGTCTGTATGTCGTAATTAGACATGCACTTCACGTTTGAATTTGTATTCTTCAGATTTATTGTTATAAATGTTAAGTATACTTCATTACTGATCTACAATATTGTTTTGTACTGTATACTGCAACCACATCTGACATGGACTGATTAGCCGCATCCTTTGTAATGCATTGTGTTCATAAATGATACAAATACAGTCTGAAGCCACAATCTCTTTTTGCACCAGTGCTCTGCCTCAAAAAAGAATATGATAGCAAAAAATAATATGCACATACAGTGTTTCTTGCCACATATTTCAAGAACCAGGCAATTCTGTTTACTCATGTCATCTTTTCAGCTTTCTCTAATGTCCCCACTCCTATTCTTTCTACTCAGTGAACTTGTTACTTCTGATTCCTGTGACATCATTCTCCAGTTGACCAGTTCCGTAGTGCAAATAAAAAAAGAAGAAAGGAGTCCAAAAAGAATAAATTTTCAACTCAACACATTTGCTTACAGTAGTGCTACCAGAGCAGAGGTTTACCTCTTCTCATCTATGATAGTTCCTTTGGAGTCAATAGCTATCCTACTATAAGTGTTCACTCTGACAACTGAATGGATGCAAATGGTTTCGTGTACAGGCACACCTCCTGCACTTCTGTCACCATTTATGATGGATGTGTTTGTCATGCTTCAGAGCAGCCTTATCTGTCTCTATGTCTCCGTTCCTCTGCAGCCTCTGCTCTAGGCCCTGTTTAGATGTTTCGTGAAATTTTTTTCGAGTATGTTCCCTCACATGCATGGCATATTAAATGTAGTCGAAAAAAATAACCCATTATATGGATGAAGTGTACTTCGCGAGACGAATCTAATGAGCCTAGTTAGGTCGTGATTAGACAATAAATTGCTACAGTAAACATGTGCTAATGACGGATTACTTAGACTCATTAGGTTCGTCTTGCGATGTACTGACAGAATCTGTAATTAGTTTTGTAATTAGTCTATATTTAATATTTCAAATGTGTGCCCGACATACTGTAAATTTTTTCGGGAAACATCTAAACGCGGCCCTACTCTAGTACTCTGCTATTCTCCTCTGTTCTGTATTTGCAGCCTCTGTTCTGCTCCGCTCTTTTTAGATAGGATGTGAAAAAATTTTGAGGGTAATAAATGCACCTTTGACCAATAATTAGGGGTATTAATTAAATGCAGTTTACAAAACTATCTCCACAACCCTAGGTAAATTCTCGAGAAGAATCTAATGAGGTCTTTGACCACACGATTAGAGGATGATTACTGTAGAGTTACTGTACCAAATCATAGATTAATTATGCTCATTAGATTCGTCGCGCAAAGTTGCACCCATCTGTGAAAAGGTTTTACAAATAAACTTCATTTAGTGCTTCATGCATACAAGATTCTTTGCATTTAATGCCTCCAAAAAATTTTTCGGAGAGCATCTAAACACGGCCTAAAGCGACAACCCTCAAATTACATCTATGGTATGAAAAAGTAGTACCAAGCACATGAACGTAAACAGTTTGTCATTTCTAGGCTTTGACTGGTGGGTTTGGAGTTACCTGTGCCGCTGGCTGTAGAGGGAGCTCCGGGGGAGGCTGCCAGTGGAGGTGGGTTGAGTGCGAGACGGAGAGGTCGCGGGGGCGCCGCCCGTTGCGGTTATGGGGAACAACTAGTGGGTGACGGCTGCGGTGGGGGCGAGGGTGGCGGGGGTGCTAGTTCCATTGATTCACACTCGAGATTTAACGCAGCGACAGCACTATCGAGCGGAACGGGCATTTCAGCGGAAGGAGACGAGATGGGAAAGAAGATAAGACAAGGTCGGGTCCATGCGAGTTTAAGTAGAGGGAGGTTCTCGTGTTGCTACAACAATCTTTAGAGCAACTCCATTCAGCTAGTCTAAAGATTTCTATATGGTATACATTCCCCAAATGGATTTCTAGTTTTCTAATGTTGATCCACATTTTAAAAAAAAAATTGACCAACAATTTTTTCAAAAATGTTGAACCTCAATATTTTAAAATACTTGAACTAAAATTTTTAAAAACTTGAACTAACAAGTTTTTTAAAAAACAAGTTGAACTAATGTTTTTCGATTCAACCAACATTTTTTTAAAACAACTTGAATTCAACATTTCCTATAAAAATCAACATTTTACGAAATATGTGTTTTTCTTCTTCTCCAATGAGCCGGCGACGGCACAGCCGGGGCGAAAACGGGAGAGAGCGAGCCCCACTGAGAAACAGGAGAGGGTGCACCCCCCGCAAGGGGCGACGGCAGCGGGGTGCGGTCTGGAGCTGGCGGCAGTCCCTGTGGCACGACTGATGCGTGCGGCCGGCGGGGCACGGCCGACGCTAGGGGCGTCGAAACAGTGGGGGCCCATGGGCGGCCGAGGTCTGCACAACGGGCCCGAGGAGGCCGACGGGGTGGCTGGAGCGTGCGTGTTGGGCCGGTGGAGTTCGATAGTGGCGCACATGTGCACCTTGTCGGCAGAGGTCGACCAGCTCGGCAAGTGCGGTGGGGATGGCTGAGGCGGGCATCAATGGCACAGGAGCGACGATGGGGAGCAAATGAGGCAACGGTATGGGTTTTAGGTTTGGGAGTGATGATCAATAGTGCAGATGATTTGCATGAATTTTAAACACTGAATGACGAGGAAGAAAAAAACTTTCAAAAGATATATAGGATTTCGGACCAGTTGGTGCCAGGGGCTCCTATATGGCCTGTGGAAGCCGGTTAAGCAGCCAAGTTTAAAGCCCATTAGGCCCGATTAAAACTTCACCCCAAGCTAGAAGTTCAAACCAACATTTTAACAAACCAAATTCAACATTTCAAGTTTTAAATGAACCAGATTCAATATTTTTTAAAAATCTGGACCAACATCTAAAAATAGTAGATTCAACAATCTCTGAACATTGAGCCAACTTTTAAGAATAATAGATTCAATATTATTTTCAGAAACATTGATCAACATTTTAAATGTTGACATTTAAACATTGTACAACAAACATTCAACATTTTTACATTTTTCGTTTTCTTCTTCTTCTCCAGCGGCTGCGTTCTTCTCCACGCGCGGCAACATGCCAGCAGCCACGGCAGCGGAGCCCCCTGCGGGGCAGCGACGGAGTTCCCTGGCATGGCTGGCGTGGGAGGCAGTGGGTTACAGGGCCCGCTCGTCAGCGGCACATTGTGCGGGGTCGCTCGGCCCCGGCGGCCAGCTGCAGCAGGTCGGTCGGGGCGGCGGCGGGGCGCGCAAGACGATTTAGGGCTCGTTCGGTTATGGTGAAACGGTTCAACCCAGATTGAGATAGATATAGCAAAAAGTTCATGATAGCTATAATAAAAGGGAGAGATTTATTCTGGGTCGGGAACCAATTTGCTCATGATAGGTACAACAAAAGACCGGGAATCAATCCACTAGTCAAGAGGTGTGAAACCAATCCCAGTCTTTTATTTTAACTATTATAAGCAAATTGGTTCATGACCTGGAATAAATTCCAGTCTCTTATTAAAAAGAGCGAAAGAACTTTGATGTCGTCAAAAGACACATTGATCCGACAGGTGGACCCATGGGTCATGTACATAAGCCGTCAGGACTTTTTTCTCATGCTACATGTCAGCCCCTAGGACTTTTTCTCATCTCTTTCTCACACTATATTTTTAACGCGTGCCTGTGACACGTGCCATTGTGCTAGTACCTATATAAATTTCTTGCTATGTCCATCTCAATCAGGTGGAACGGATCCACTATAACCGAACTAGCCCTTAGGCTGTCTGCACTGGTAAACTTCAATCACCAACCTTTAAAAGGAATATTCTGTCCTGGTCATCGAGATTCTCTACTTTAAATTCGTTTCTCCCGCACTCGTCAACCTTTACCCTCAACCTCTATACTAACCACCCGGCAGTGGGCCCCGCCACTTCCCTCTCTCCTCCACTCATCTCCTCCCCACCGGCGTGTGGACCCCGCCACTCCCCCTCTCTTTTCCCCCTTCCCTGGTTCTCTACACCGCTTTCTCTCCCCTCCCCTCGTTCTCTCCGCCGGAGCACCCAGGGCCGGCGGCTGGCGCTGCTCCCACCCCTCCCCGTTCCTCGCAGCGCCCCATCCTCCATCGCCGCCGTCCTCTCCCGCTCCTCCTCTTGCTCCTTGCGCGCGCGCCGCCCACCTCTCCTGCTCCACCACCTCTCCCCGGCGTGCTCCTCCTCACCGGCATGGTGGCCGGGTCAGAGGCATGGAGGCGAGGAGGCCGGCTCGGAGCCCACACTTGGCCAGTCCGCCTCGATCTGCCCGGCGACCGGCTCCCGCGCGTCTAGCTCCCCAGCGAGGCGAGGCAGGGGAGCCTCTGCTCCGCGAGGGGCGCGGGCGCGGCGGCCCTTGCCAGCGGCGCCTCTCTTCCCCCGGAGCCTCCTCCCGACGCGAGGAACTCCAGCGGATTCGGTGCGAGGAGCTCCTGGCGGATCCCGGCCATCCCCGGCAGATCTGTGCGGCGCGGTGGCGGATCAGGCGACGGCCGGCCTCCGGGCGGGCTGAGCAGCGGAGAAGCTTGAGGCCGGCGGCCTCTCTCGCGGCGGAGGAGGAGCTCCTCCTCCCTCCTCGGTGCGGCTCCTCTTTCCTCTCCAGCGGGGCCGTCCACCTCCGCCTTGGTTCCTCCGCCACACCGGGGAGAGGGCAATGCGACGCGGCCCCGTTGGCGGAGCTCCCGCGCGGCGCGGCACGGCCGGCCGGCGGAGACGAACCGAGCAGAGCTCCAGCGCTGGGCGTGGGGCAGCGGGACCCGCGACGGAGCTCTAGCGCCGGGCGTGGGGCAGCGGGGGCCGCGGGTGTGGCGGCGCTCCACCCACGGCGGCGGGGCTCGGCATGGCCCGGCGGGGGCGACCTCCTCCCTCTCCTCTTCCTCTCTTCTCTCTGCCGCTCGCGGGTGGTTGGGTGCGCGCGCGGTGCGGGCCCCACGCCGACGTGGCGCTGTGCCGTGCGCACTCTACGCACGCTTGCTGTCCCGCGTCGAGGGCTGGAACGGGATGATCGGTTTACAGTGCGCCACTGCAGGCTTTAAATCTGTACATCAAACTGTATGCAGGCGACTTGGCTTTTACAGTTTGCCTCCCAGGTCACCAGTGCGGACAGCCTTAGGGTAGAAGGGAGGGCATCAGGTGCATCCAACGGACCATATTATCTGCACGAATTCAAAGCATTTGAAAGTTAGCTATAGCAAATAAACTTCCGGAAGCCATGTAGGTTTCCCGGTCGGTGACTGCCGATCTTCTTCTTCATGGACCCAAACATCCCCAGTACAAGGCCCATCATTATCAATTCCTTTCTCGATTCGGCGTGTCGTCCACTTTGGTCTCGTTCTGCTCAAAAAAAAAAATGACAATGCCATGACAATTCCATGACGAGCATCTTTTAGCCATGACAATGCCATGACGAGCATCTTTTCTTGTATCTTATGGTCAGTGGATAGCTATATGTTTCTCTATCTCTAGCACAAGTTGGATTTGGTCATACTTGTTTTCTTTTTGGTTACCGGCTTTTAAGCTAGAGAATCATATGTTGTTATTTCAGTGACTGTTTGATGTTCTGATTGCATTTGAGGATTTTGTAGATGTATAAAGATATGCTTTGTTGGTTTGCAGGTCGATCATCTGGTCAAGAAAGTTAACGCTATGGCTACAAAGGCACTTCTGGTTGAATACACTCGAAGCTATATATGCTGTAACCTTACTCCTCCTCCCCTATATAAGTAGATAACCCTTCCACTGAAGCAAAATAAGAATAGTTAAAAAGAGCCACATGGAATCGCGAACCCATCCACTCCCCTACATAAGTGCTACCTTGGTAACTATTTTGCTTGTTTCTTCCTTTTTGCAGTTTAGCTCAAGAAATGAAGACGGAGCTTGCATCACCGCATCTCCCGGGATTTGCATTGCCATCTATCATTGCATCATCCTGATCCATTGGGGTTTTCATGGCTGGATACTGGATCTATCGGTTTTGAGGAAATAGCAGAGAAATGAACCCGCTAGAAGCGTAAAGGTTTTAGTGTGGCGGAGTGGTCTTACAAGTCTTGACATTGTTCTATTAGGGCACCCGCAACAATTATAGCATAACACTCTCTACAGTATTGTCCACGTAGGATATAGTACATTCTAAACCTGAAGTGTTTTAGTGTGGGCCGGGGAATGGTTACAGGCCGGTCTTAACTTTGTTCTATTAGGATCTACATGGATGAAGTTATGTATCCGTGCTCTCATTTAGTGTTTCTGCCATATTTTTCCGTCCATCGCTGCCCATCAAATTTATCTGGCTCCATCTCAAATTAACTCTCACCGTGTCCGGATTGGATCACCTTGCCATATACTCCGACTGTGTCATGCAGCCGGGTTAAAGAAATAGATGGCCGTCCGGCGTCACTAGTAGCTGTCACCATGTCCATGCAGCCCGCCCGAAGCACGGCAATTTAGCTTGGCCCAAGCATTACCCGGCACGGCCTCCTCCGGGCGTGGGCCGCCACCCTAGTCCGTGGGCTGCCACGGCCCGACACGGAGTTAACAGGCCGGCCCGATGCGGCCCGCAAAACTCTCACCCTCACATAAATTAGAAACAAAGCTTAACATCAGGCCACCCCACCCCATCCGGCCAGGCAGTCACCCCCACCTAGCAGCCTGTGGTCCTTCCGGTCAGGGCATCTCCCCCTTCCTCTGGATCTCTATCTCCCTCCCTTTCTTCAGCCAGGCGCCGTCGTCGATGCCCTCCAGTGCTGTCGTCGTCCCTTCTCGCGCGCCACGGCCACCGCCCCTCCTCGCGCGTCACGGCCGCCGCTCGCCCCCCTCAGGCGGCCCGGTCGCAGCATGCCCTGCCCCTCACCTCCCCTCTTGCTTGACCCTTACCGATGCCGCTGCATGCTCGCCCCGCCCCTCCAGCCTCAATCAAATCATGAACAATTGTTGTGACTTATTTGTTGGAATTTCTTTATTGCATAGTTTTGAGATTTGTTGTGATTATATTCTTGGCATAATTTAAATTCATAAATTTACACTTCGAGGAATACAAATTCATAATTAAAATGAACGGTTTTTGAATAAGAGGTAGAACGTCGCCTATGGACGGGTGTGGCGGTGTCTTTGCACCACCCATTCCTTTCCCACTCCTCATTGTGCTTTGGTGTCCCAGAGGCGCGCGGGGAGGTGCGGCCATGCCACATGTGGTACAATTCAGTTTGGGAATTTGGAGAATGGGTAAAATGAAAGAGATGATAATGCATTTAAGCGTGGTTGTTGTGTCCTGGGAAAAAGGGAAAAGAGGAAGATGATGTCGCTATGAACGAAGCGTGTTG
The DNA here is from genome assembly GCA_015476505.1 of Urochloa ruziziensis. NCBI lineage: Eukaryota > Viridiplantae > Streptophyta > Magnoliopsida > Poales > Poaceae > Urochloa > Urochloa ruziziensis. Next base: position 55,932,436 of record CM027120.1, read on the forward strand.
GGTACCGAGTGACATCAGAGACCACGCCAGCGAGGCACAGCAAGGGACACGAAGGACATGGGATGAAGCTGCGAGCAGGTAGGGGGCAAAGAAGCTGTGCGAGCCTCGGGGCCTCGCAAACGTTAGGGTCGACGGTGTCCGAGGAGAAAGGCCAATGTAGTATAGCCCCTGAAATTCTTTTAAATTTTTTGTCTGATCCTACACGTTAGTTTATCTTGTTATCGACTGAGCGCGATAGTTGTTCCTAGGGCGCACAACTAATGTGAATGAGTGTACACCATGTTTATTTATGGTACACAAACGGCAGGCAGACAAAACATTGCACGTCTGCGTATTGGATCATGTATGGGAGAATTCAATCAAATCAACCAGACACTTTTGCATAACGTAAGCTGAGAATTAGGCTTGTGCCATTATTTTGAACCGAGGTAGGGAAATAGGAATCGGAGAAGTGGGCGACAACTGTGGATTGTGATTGTGGCTAACTAGAATGTTGCCTCCGGACTGGAAGGTGAAGACAACGAATAAAAGAGTTTGGTGGGATACATGAACACGAAGTGAACTCAAGGATCCAATCAGAACATAAATCTTTGGGGCAAAATGATAAAAAAAACTTTTAATTCAATTAAAGAAATTTACTGCATAGAAAGTTCAAAACAAAAGGGATTGTTTGCAATTATAGAAAATAAGTGAATATCAAATTAAAAAATCAAATAACGTATAAAAACTAATTAAAAAGCAACACACGATATTTTTGCTATCTATATTATAAAGCACGACGAAATTTTCGTTTCGTCCGTCGTCATCTATATCCTACACCGTCAGATTTTATTATGATCCAACGCTCTAAATTAATCTAAAGAGACCATATTGACTACATCTCACCTTTGATCCTACACCGTCGGATTTTTATGATGATCAAACGCTCTAAATTAATCTAAAGAGTCCATGTAGATTACACATCTAAATGTATATTTTTCCTAAAACACGTGTCTGCGGCACGTGCCCTTCTGCTAGTTAGAAATAAAGATAGAGGCTTCTCTGTATAGTTTTATCTTATGTTTTTTTAGGCTGAACGTCGTCCCTCTTATGGCTGAAAAGTGAACTTGTTTGTTTTCGTGGGCTCTCTATAGCCAGCTCGTTCTCGTAGTCGTTGATTGGGCTTAGTTCGGCTGGGCTGCATCTTTCAAACAAATTAAATCAAGTCTTGCGTTTTGCTCGTTTTCATAGCTCACGAGTCTTAAGGAGTTGTCCAATTGGTTCATGATAGTATAATAATACCAACTTAACTTTTTATTAATATAGTGACATTATTTATTGGTTGGCTAAAATGATTTTTTAATTTGGTATTAATTAATTCATAACTTTGAGTCTCCAAACATCTATGCCATCCAAATATTTTTTTTACTTGGACTATCTATTTCTGTATAATATTATGATGACTTATAGTTTTAGATATCATTAGCATACAAAGTCTAAATTACTCCCCTCAAGTATAAGCAAAGTCCGGATAACCCCCTAAAGTATGTTTTGGTTCAGTTTACCCCCTAAACTTTGACATTTGGTTTAAATTACTCCCTAATACAATTTGTATTTTTTGTTTCTCCATACATAAGTGAAATCTTGAGTTCAAAATTTACAGGATGGTAATTGACATCGCAATGTATGTCAAAAAATATATTATAATTTTTTTGTCATTATTTTTTATATAATTTTGTATCTCAATGATTAATTTATTATAAAATATCCTACCATATGAAAATAATGACAAAAATTTCATGACATGTTTTTTTAATATGTGTTATGATGTCTATTATCATCTCACAAAATTTGAATTCAAAATTCCACTTATACATAGAGAAACAAAAAAAGACAAATTGTATTAAGGGGTAAGTTGAACTAAATGTCATAGTTTAAGGGGTAAATTGAACCAAAACATACTTTAGGGGTTATCTGGACTTTGCTTATACTTGAAGGGAGTAATTTAGACTTTTTCCTAAGCATACAAAGTCCAAATTACTTCCCTCAAGTATAAGTAAAGTCCGGATAACCTCCTAAAGTACGTTTTGGTTCAGTTTACCCCCTAAAGTATGCCCCTTAAATCTATATATTGTTTAATATACCCTTAGTATTTAACATCAATGTTAAGTAATGTCCTGCTCGTGAGCTAAACGGGCATGCTCAAGTATTTTGTGGAAACCGAGCCAAACATAATTTTTGTCTCGTTAGTATCCTTAACGAGTATATCCTAAAAAACGTAATCCATCCACATAGGAAATATAAGTCATTTTGGACAAGATTTTAGTCAAACATTAAGAATATTAATCACTAATAACTTTTAAGTCATTAAGTTCGGAAATGTAAAAACCACGTGAATAGATTTGCCTTGAAAAATATTTTATAAATATATATCAACACAACGTCCTAACTTACATTCCTACCAAGTATTTCCTACCATTCTAGAAATTATCGTCTAACTTACATTCCTACCTACAACATCCTAATATAGCCTTAAATAAAAAATGTCGTACTACATCATCACTCCATCTTTGAAAACATTACTACGCGCGCAGGACAAATGGGCATGATGCCCACCGGTCCCCATCTAGCTGAAATTTGAAAACGCACTTATATTTTCAAACGGAGATGGCATAAAATAACCAGTCTATAAAGTATCCTCTTAATAACTTATATTCCTACCTACAACGACCTTCAATAAAAAAATTCGTCATCACTTCATCTTAATTAGAAAACATTACCCACGCACGCGCAGGACACATTGGCATGATGCCCACCGGTCCACATCTGCGCCGGCCGGCTTGCTTGTCGTCGTCGTCGCTGTGCGCCTACGTATGGTCATCATCCATGCACGCGATGCACGAGGTCCCGGCACTCTATGCCCATGTTGTTGTCTGCCGGCTGCTGATTTGTCATCATTGTTGTCTTCACTGGTCGCACTGGGTCACTGCCACGCACTACAAGAATGAGCTTCATCAATACTGGTTGGGAATTCTCCTTGAACACAAGTTTTTCAGTTGGTGCTAAAAAGCCGATACTAAAAGTATCGAAATTTGGCATTGGTTTAAATAACCGGTGCTGATGGCAACGTTTAGCATCGGATGGTGACACCAATCAGTATTAAAATGCGAGACGCACTACTACACAACCCAACATCAGAAACGCCTCATCACAACCGGTTTTGACGGAGCCGGTTGTGATGCCTTATCACAGCCGGTTTTTGAGTGTTTGGGCTAATAATTTGATGCAATATTTCACCTGTGTGTGGGATATGTTTCTATTTATTTTTAGTCACTGACTGATGAGCTTGTTTTGTACTCAGTGCAGCCAACAAACAACCGAGTCTTACATGCCGTGGGTCTGGCACTCTGGCTATGCCAAATATATAGGCAAACCACTCATGATGCCCCCAAGACTATGTGCTTCCCATGAACTCTGGAAAAAAAATAGAATGTGCTGCTGATCTCTTGTGATGATGTTTCTTCTATAGCAATGTGTTCACGTCCTACAACTATAAAGTTGAAGATCAGATTGAAACATGCAACTTTCATGTAAAATTTGTCTTAATGCGATTCCATATAAAAAATTTACGAATTTCCATGTAAAACATGAACTTCAATATAATGACACAAAAGACATGCTAACATTATAGTTTTAAACATCTAAACAACTTTAAATTATTCTATTATGAAGTTTTAGATCTTGTCAAAACAAATAATTTTCATATAAAACTTGCCTCCAACCGAGTTTATATGTAAAAGTTACGATTTATAGAATTTCCGAGGACTATTTGTACCGGCTCTAAACAGAGCCCGTGTAAATTATGTGTTATTCGTGTCGGTTCAATATAGAGCCGGTGCGAACGATATATTATTTGTGTCGGCTCAATTTTGGGTCGATGTGAACGATTATTCTGCCAGCTCAATTTCGTGCCAGTGCGAATGGTTTCTTGTTTGTGCCAGCTCTATTATACACTGATACAAATGACTTATACGGATGATGGCCTCTCTAGTAGTGGATTTCAATAATCATGATAAATTACCTAACCACTATTAAAATAAAACAAGACAAACTCTTTGGACGGACATGCCATAATTTTTGGTTCCGTGAAACATGCCGTAGTTGTAGTTGGAGGTGCTTCGTGAAAACGTCCACTCTCAGTTCTTTATAAGTCAGTCCGTTGCTTGAGCGAGCTAGCATCAACTCAGCACTAGTACCAGCAATGGCTCATGTCGCTCACGAAATAGCCGACACCGCAGTCCTCCTCCTTGTTCTCCTCTCGTCGACATGCCTACTAAGCACGGTGTTTGGTGAATCCGTGCTTGGTCGCAAGGCTGGAACTCCCAGCGACGAGACGGTTGATGAAGTAGCAGCGGCCTTCCAGCGCAGGGCACGGTACGCGGTGATTTTCGACGGAGGAAGCACCGGTAGCCGGGTGCATGTCTTCAAGTTCGACAAGCAGATGGACCTCATTAAGATCGGCGACGACATGGAGTTCTTCGCGCAGGTAGACATTTGTTAACTAATTGCTGAAGGAGATAATGACACTGCTCTAATTCAAATCAGATTTAAGGCCTATATGAACTTTGTAGGCTACAAACTAAGTAGACTAAATCTCTACTTTCCACTCCAATTTAATAAACCATGTCTAGTCCATCAGCACTTGTGTAATCTATGAGATGATCCTTTGCTCTTGGAAAAAGCAGAGCAGACTCCCTATTAAACAGTGCTGAAACTTTATTATAAATCCAGCTAAATTCCTCCGAAGATTAGATCATTTTTTGCCATCCAAATACACCAACTATTATGATCAGCACATCCGTGGAAAAAATGGGCATTCAGCTGACCACTCAAAGATGCTAGGATGATTCAAGTTGAACCACTACCAAACATACCCTTACTTTTCATACTCCCCTGATAACATACTAATTGCCAATTTTACTAACTACTAGTAAAAAACTATCCATCACTGCAGAGCATGTACATCAAAACAAAATATAAGGAGTGATTTTCCCTTCAGCTTACTTGAGTTCATTACATAAAAACAAAATATCGTTTATACTTACGGAGTATATACCAAGAAGGGCGCACGAACGTAGTGGTAGAACCTGTGGGTTTCAATCATGCCACTTTGCAAAATTAAGCAAAGGTACCTATAGGGTCCCTTTCCCTTTCGTAGGCTCCAACATGATGTGCAGGAGCATTAGGTATGCTCCTATAGCACTTAATTAAGTACTAAATGATTAGTTAAAATAATTTATCTCTCCTTGGTGGACAAACGGCAGCAACCAAACATTAGGTAGTCGCCTTGAGACTGCTTCGACATGACACCACTAGTGGAGAAACCACTTCGGTTCGGCATATTAGCACCCCGGTCCAAATTTCGAAGCTCCCGGTGACCTTTTAGCATGAGTTTGTAATACCAACCGGTGCTGGTGCTACCCGAGGCTTTAGCATTAGTTTGTGACACCAACCGGTGCTGCAAACCTGCGCTGAAGGCCTTTTAGCACCGGTTGGTGTTACAAACTCATGCTAAAGGGTTCTTCACGGGAATCACAGGTCACTTCAAAAGAAAAGTATCTCTTACTGAATCACATTTTGCTGTGTAGGTGATATGGTAAAGAGGGTACCCGCAAGGCCAAATGTCTCGGGTTCGAATCCCATGTACGCTTCAGCTGAGCCAAATCTCGTCACCTTTTATTCCCTAATTATTAGCACCGGTTTCCCAACCGGTGCTAAAGACACTTCCTCTAGCTGTGCACATAAGAGAATGAACAAACGGTGCTTCCGACCAGTAAGGCTCCCATTGTCCCATTGACCCGGTTCTGCAAAAAGTAGAAGCATTTCCCTCGCAAATTAACACCGCACTGATTGGGTAAGGTGAAATAAATAAGCGTAGTGTAGTGGTTAGAGCAGCTGAATAGTATGTAGCCAGCATAATTTCGATTACTCGTGAGAGTGAATTAATGGTTCTGAAAAAATTATGTAAAAAATAAATTAGGGATTTTCCTACTAACTTCAGTTAAAAAAACAGTATAGATAATGTGTTAGTTAATAAATGTTTGCCCGTGCACAGAAAGCTAATAGGGTTAGGACAATGGTTTGGGTGTCTTTCTCTAAAATTTCAATAGGCATGTTAAATCATTAAAAGACTGCTCAGACATGAAGATATTTTACGATTTCCTAAAGCTGCCTTCAAACTTGTCCTGAATGAATATAAAAAAGAAGCGTGGTTTGATCCAGTATCCTCGCCAGTGTTCAAATACCATATAAGTTGCTGAAAGAGAACAGAGTGCCAACTATGTTCTCCACCTGCACTATATATCCAAATGCAATTGAAAAAAATGTTCGTTCAGTGCCTTTAAGTTAATTTTTACATTTTTGGTACAACTCGCACGCCCTCAACTTCGCATAATGCAGGTAAAGCCTGGACTGAGTGCGTACGCTGGTGAACCCCAGGAAGCTGCAAATTCTATAGCTCCTCTCCTTGAGAAGGCTAAAGGCGTCGTCCCTAAGTGGCTTCACAAAAGAACTCCCTTAAAACTTGGGGTAATTAATATACATAACAATCTCAAAGCCCATTGGTATCAGAATAAATAACATTTCTACTTGTGAATGGTTCATTAATTTGCAGGCAACTGCTGGACTCCGACTTATTGGAGAAGAAAAGTCAGAAGAAATTCTTGAAGCGGTAATTTCACCTTTACATTATCTTAGTGCCTGCCGTTGTCACTAACAAGAGCTAAGACATACTGAACGTATGCTTGCAGGTCCGTGATCTTGTCAAAAGCAAAAGCAAATTCCAGTACAACCCTAAATGGATCACTGTGCTTGAGGGATCTCAGGAGGGCTCTTACCTGTGGGTAAAGACTTTATCGCGGAGATAGTTCATTTCGTACAAAGAAAATACTGACCTTAATAATTTGCATTGTCTGTGCATCATTATTCTACAATGTTTTAGTTCATATACTCATTTTGTGTGATTTTGATACCTATGATAAACAGATTGCCCTGAATTATCTATTGGGTAACCTTGGAGGCGACTTCTCAAAGACGGTAGGTGTGGTTGACCTTGGAGGTGGATCCGTGCAAATGGCCTATGCAATATCTGATGGTGCTGCTGCCAACGCCCCTGTGGTTCCAGAAGGGCAGGACCCTTATGTTACCCAGGAATACCTGAAAGAAAAACCATACAATCTTTACGTACACAGGTCTCATCAATGCTTGGATTTACATTTCATTATTTTTCTTGTCTCAAGTTTGCTGTAACATTTTTACTGCAAAAGGATTTTGTTGCAGTAATTGAAACTGATTATTGCCCACAATATTGCCTTTGCAGTTATTTGCATTACGGACTTTTAGCTGCTCGCGCAGAGATACTGAAAGCGAATAATGGACCATTTAGCTACTGTATTCTCGGTGGATTCAGTGGTATGTGGCACAAATTTTGCTCCTCCCTTTCGCATCAACAAATCTGAATTATTGGAATAACCATGTATTTGAATTCCACTTCTTTCATCTATTTGATTTCATTGGGACACTCTTATTACCACTTCATGAAGGTATATACACGTACAATGGCGACGAGTATGATGCAACAGCTCCACCAGAAGGTGCATCCTACGACAAGTGCAGAGATGGCGCAACGGGAGCTCTAAACCTGGGAGCCAACTGTGAGACAAAGAACTGCACCTTCAATGGCGTGTGGAACGGTGGCGGTGGCGCTGGCCAGGCCAACCTCTACGTCGCCTCCTACTTCTACGACAGGGCCTCACAGGTGGGGATCATCGATGACGATGCACCCAACGGGAAGAGCACTCCAGGTGCATTTGCAGATGCCGCGCTGAAGGTGTGCTCGTTGAGCGTGGAGGATGCCAAAGCTGCGTATCCCAAGGCTTGGGATGTGGAGTACCTCTGCATGGATCTCGTTTACGAGTACACATTGCTCGTTGATGGCTTTGGTGAGTTTTAGCATGCATAAAACTTGAGATACACTACGCATTCCAGCCAAAGAAACAGTAATTTTCTATTAGTATGCAACTTATGTAGTACTACCCTTGTCCATAAGCATATGACATTTTAGAACATGCTAGTTAGTTAAAAATGAACTAATTTGTTAATTCTAAATGTCATATATTTAAGAACAGAGCGAGTAAAAGCTAGCTATAAAAAAATTGAAAATATGCAAATAATTCTACATTTTCCATGCAGATACGGTTTTGTGCCTGTACTGATATGGACAATTTTGTTCCCGCAGGTTTGGAGCCTACCAAAGAGTTCACATTGGTGACCTAGGTGAAGTACGGAGAGTATTATGTCGATGCAGCATGGCCCCTCGGCGATGCGATAGAGACCTTGTCATCCCAGAAAGCCGAACCAAGTCGCATGATCGATAATATATAATGATTTAATGACATATCACGGTCGATGTGATAACCTCTAATGTTCAATAAGTACCAGGCTGCTATGCTAGTAACATTTATGATAAAATCACTGGAGCTTACAAATTCGAATGTCCCATCAGATGTAATTGTCATGGACATATTACTATTCAGACATGAGTTGGTCCGTGCATTGTATTCTAGCTAGTTTCTTTGATTGTGAATTATATTGCGTGTAGTTCTCAATACTGAAGACATTGAAGGATTGCTAGAGATAGTTCCTGTGGAAGTTTCACCTCGAACCTTGCCGCCAACATTGCGATGTGAAACCTTTTGATTAAGATTTATTTGTTTAGGTCTGATGTACATAGTATAGTCCGGGAATGGGCAAATTTGTTGGGCTTAGCCCATCAACTCTGTTACTCTAATTTACAATTATCATACACCAAAAGTTTGCCCACATAGTTAGTAGTAGCAAAAAACTGGTGTAAAACATATCGCGCACTACACTTCTTCTCTCCCGAACTCTCTCGACTTCTCTACAGTTGAGAGCGGCGACTGAGGGCGAACTCGCTTTCCCCCGTCGATTCGCCGCCCTGGCTTCTGGCACCCTCGCCGGCGTCGGAAGAGGAGGGGGGCTGGATGAATCGACGGAGGACATGTATATACCCCTATCTATTAAGCTACTTCTAGATAGGTTAGTGTTAGGGTTCCCCATGGTAGTAGTGAGGCATGGAGATTTCTTCCTGGGCGTCCTCTCTGGCGGGCGACGGCGTGGGTGCACGAGGAGCAGCTTCGTCATCCACGGCGGCTTCCCTGACTTCACTGGAGGTGACGACATCAGTGAAGATTGCGAGCTCGTTAAATCTGGAGTGATGCTTCCTGTGGATTTCGCTGGGCTCGTCTTTTGTTCCTCCATCATCTTCTCCGGTGAGGCTGTGGCTGGCTTCTCTGGCGAAGATTTTAGGAGGTATGTCTACCGACTTCTTGAGAAATCGGGTCGGTTTTCCTTTCCCACCGGTTTTGGTGGTTTACATCCCCTCCTGGGTCTCCTCTGCATCGGCGTACTGGGGCTGATGTTGGTAGTGGCGCCAGACTCCTTTTACACCGGCGAACAGATGGCTTGTTGGCCATCTCATTCGGCCTGCTCGTTCAACGTCTTCATGGCATGTTGGTTGTTCCGATATGCTGCTCGTGGTGCCATTAAAAACTCTGAAGTTTCTTCGTCGGAGAGGTGGTCGGCTTCGGGGCGCCTCCTCCGGCCGCCGGTGACGGGAACGACCGGGAAGTCCTTACATGGACTTGATTGTAATTTCATTTTGTTTCAAGGGTGTCTGTGTAAGTTGTTTGATGTAAACTCCCGGTTTTCTCAAAAAAAAGTTAGTAGTAGCCCAGCACTGGTTACTATGCACAACTTTTTTGTGTACCTTTTCGGCCCTACTACACTGCTCAAGATCAATATCCGCCTTGGGCCATGTTCAAAATCACCTTCTAATTGGTAAATGACCGATGTTTCACAAAACAAAAATAGCTTAATATTGGAGAATGATATTACTTAAGAACCTACGAATGATGTTATCAGTTTTGTTATCACCGATTGGCACATGTTTAGTGCTATATATTAATAAGGTTTTCAAAGACAAGGCAGAAAACACCCTTAGTGGACATAATACAAAACGTTTTCACATTACGATAGTACAAATAAACCGTTCTGTGCCATCTGGAGCTGGCATTTTGATATCGTTAAGAATGGACCGATGAACACAGTGGTTACTCCGTAGCGTTGGAACCATATCTCACATGGTGGTCTGATCAGCCGCATCCTCTTGCATGCACACAACAGAAGTACCTCTTTTTCCACAGTGTACTGCCTTATCTTTTAGCTTTCTCTAATTTCTCACACTCCTATTATTTCTTTCTTCGAACCTGTGACTTCTGATTCCTGTGACATCATTCTCCAGTTGATCTGTTCGATAGTGTTAAAAAAAAAACCAGACACATTTGCCTAGAGTAGTGCTACAAGAACAGAGGTTTGCCACTTCTCATGTATGCTAGTTCCTTTGGAGTCAACACAGTATGATACTATTTGTTCACTCTGACAACTGAATGGATGCAAATAGTTTTGTGTACAGGTAGGCTTCCTATTCCTGAACTTGTGTCACCATGTATGATGGATGTGTTTGTCAAGATTCAGAGGAAGCAAAAGCACAATCATGTAACAACTTTCAGACACTTCCCACAGAGAAAGATCAATTTGCGAATCCGTGGTTAGTCGTCATTGTTTGTGAGGTATTCATTGTGTCCTGCAGGGGGCTGCAGTACCACCCAAAAAAGCAACTGTACCGAATGATTCCGTGAAACGTTATTAGTATTCAGGTGGGTTCATTACACTATCATTTTTATTCTGATACATTATGAAAAGATTCTACTGGACAGTTTCATGGATTCGGGAGATTGCTTTTCCTTGGCACTTGATAGTTACACCCTTCTTCAATATCTAACACAGAAATGATTATCTCTACAAAGTTGCAATTGACAACTCCCTTATGGCACTTAATATTCAAATAGCAAAAGCATTTCTGTTGGTAATTTGATCATGTCAGCTTTCTCTAACATCTCAAACACCTATTCTTTATGAATCTCTCTAAACTTACAGCCACTAGCTTCTGAATAACTCGATTAAGAATTTTTTTTTATTCCAACACACTGCTTCGAGCAAGACATGAGCAGATATGTGCCTCTTCTCATCTCTGCTAATTCCTTTGCGGCTTATAGCTTTCAGCTCTACTTTTGTTCATTCTGATAACTGAATTGCATGGAAAGAGTTTTTATATACTGGCATAAGTCCCGACCTCCAGTCGATATTCATGTTGGATGCGTTTGTCATGCATTAGAGAAAGCAGAAATATGACTACTATGTTGCTTGCTACCACATCGATCACCAGGAAAGCATGCATCTGCGCTTTCTCGAATTCAGTTCTCTCACTCCGCTAAGCAGGCATCTGCCCGGACGCACTCCGCAGTGGCGTATGTTCATATCATCTCGCTCATAAATTGTCAGGAGCGACCTCGAGCAAGAAACTTATGGGTGCCTAGTACCACTCTGCATCATGGCCACTTCTGGGGGAGCGATGGCCGTTATAGATAGCAAATTTGACAGATTTTTTGTGTTTTCAAAACTAAAACCCATAATATTTGCAAACAAGTTTGGATGATGAGCATTGATCGCTTCAAAAGTTTGCGAAAATACATCTTTGAACAGCCTCCTACTGTGGCTCTATATGTCTCCGTTCCTCTGCTCTGCTCTTCGCTTCTCTCTTCTCCTCTGTTCTGCAGACTTTGCTCTGCTCTGCTCTTCCCGTGTCCTCTGTTCTAGCAGCCTCTGCTCACAGCAGTATCAACCGGATGTGAGGGCACCTGGAAGCCAAGAGAGCAATCGCGAGCCAGCGAGCTTGCTCAAGTGTCCGCCACTGTGTAATCTGATCATCTCCATCCAGCAACACTGAAGCCTATAGGGTTGCTGTTGCCTGCTGCAGTTGGAATATATGCTGTAAGCCCAGGTTATCTGTTGCCTGCTAAGTGCTAGCACCACAAAGACAATAAGTGATAGAGATGTAGGGTGCAATGCTTTTGTTTTGCACTATTTGGCTGGACGACGTCTATCTATATGGCTAAAAAGTGAGCATGTTTGTTTTCCCACCCAAATTATGTGCTGTAACAAGTAGTACTGAATGAAATGGCAAAACAAGAAACTACAGGATGACATGCTCTGCTCCATTTATGTTAAGGAAATCAGATCGTGTGCTGGTGCTGAATGATCATACGATTTCAGTGTTAAGGCTGAAAAAAGCCCTTGAGCGGAACAAAATGCTTAAGTCTTAACATGATCTAAAACGAAATTTGGAAACTATCTGCCATCAATACCAGATATTGTGACATTATTGACACTACATGGATCCATGAGTGTGGACGACTCAACCTCGTCCTCTGTCACCCTGACGTGCCAAGAGCTTAGGCTCGGCCAAGGTCACGCTTTCACTGCTTAGCAAGGCAACCACATCTGACATTGTGGGTCGATCAGCTGAATTTTCTCGGACACACAGCAATGCAATAGTAATACATCTCATCGTCCCAATATTATGGTTCTCAGCAATTAATACATCCACAAGTTGAAGCCATCTTTCTTCATTCCACAACTGCGATGCCTGCAAAGTGCATGAGAACAACATAAAATGTCTTCGTGATTTTGGAAATGCTCGAATGATCTACTGGAGAAGGGAATGCTGTTAGTAGTGGAGTAGTAGCGTGTAGTTTACAAACAGTGTCATTCACTTCAAAAATTTGTGCTTACATGGCCAATACGGTTGAGAAATGTTACAAAGCAATTTAGTTGCTGTCATCAAGTCATTGAGTTAAGGTCATGATTTTGTGACCTTTCATTTGTAGTAACTGATATTGTAAACACCCTATAAAAGGGAACTCCAAGATCAATGGAAATACACCAATTCACTGTTCTACATTGCAATTTCTACTTCTAACAATAAGGTCTCAATATGGATGGGAACTAGATGTTCTTTGACTGCTAACAATCTCAATAATTAGCACACCAAAGCTTAATACATCATATATTTGACTAAGAAGAGGCCCACTGAAGCATATTCTAGAGCCATATAACCACTGAAATGACATATATAATAGACCCTGATCTGAAGTACCGGTATTGTTAAAGTTGCTCTAAGTCACTGCCTCGACACAAGGAAAATACCTATTCTAGAAATACTCTAGTACAACTTAGAACATCTTTATCACCATAGTAAGTTAATATTATATAAAAGAGGTTCAAGTTCATACAATGAAAGTAAGTTTTCCAGCGGAAAGTTGTACTAAATACTCTGTACAACATGTAAATACAAACTGTTTGGATGTAGATATTGGAGGCCTTGGCATTGAATTGACTTCAATGCCAAATCCAGCTAGGCATTGAAATGAGTTCAATACCAAAGCCATTGTTTGGATGTATATGAAATTGTTGGATAGAATTCATGTTTGGATATCAATATCCTCCGAATTGGAATTGACCTATCCTCATGACGGCGTGGCGCGGCTCATCGGTACTGGGGAAGAGACGACTGGTGCGGCCGCCGGTGCTGGGGATGGAGACGGGCGGTGCAGCTCGCCGGTGCTTGGGGAGGAGGCGGTTGGAGTGGCCGCTGGCGCTGGGAAGGAGACGGGTGGCATGGCTCAGGGGAGGAGACGGGCGGCGAGGCCGCCGATGCTAGGGAGGAGACGAGTGGCTGTGCGACGAGGCTCACCAGCTCTAGGGAAGGAGATGGTTGACGCGGCTTGCCGGCACTAGGGGAAGAAATGAGCAGTGCAATCGCGCTAGCGCTGGGGAAGAGAAGGGTAACGCGGCTTGGGGGAGGAGACGCCGGCGCTGGGGAAGGAGATGCTAGTGCGGCTTGCTGGCTGGGGCGAGCGAGTGGCGCAACACCCTCGGTGGAGCTGTAGAGGAAGTGGCGAGAGAGAGAGAGAGGCGCGAGGGGACGGGATGACCACGATTCCACATAATACCAAGGGGATGAGCTTTGTACATCAACGGGGAGGAGTCCAACCACATCATGAATATCGGTTGGCATTGGAGCTCATTTCCAATTCCGAATTACACAACATCCAAACAAATGGTATTCGATGGTTTCAATGTCAATTCCCAATTCTATAGCTGAATGTCGACATCCAAACACAGTGTAAGAAGATAATACTATATGCTGACAGAACTCTTGATGTCATTACCCATCACTTCTCACCTGCACCTCAGTTCACGGGCATGAAGTAACCAAAATGGGTTCCAACCAAGTCTCACGTAGTCACGTACAAAAGCTACTTCCACAGGGCTTATCCAATATGGGTGTATACTAGCCCGACCCTCAAGGGCTATATGCCTTTGGTTGAGTAGCAACAAAATTGGCAAGAGAATTAATTTGCATAAAGAGCATCAACATTTGATCAAGTTATAATAAGCAAAAGACTAACATTCTAAACATTTATCAATCAATTGCATAAGTAAAATGATCATCATGTGAATAAGCTCAATCTTTTGTGAACTTCAATTGGTAACTCTATGTTGGAGTGAACCTCTTAGAGCGTGCTCAATGACCAAGAGCTATTGCAATAGATTTAAATCTTGTAGGGGTGTACAACTTTTTCCGCATGAGGCACAAGATCAACATCCATATTCAGGCCTAAAATAAGAGTTAATTCATGCCCTCGTCCTTTCGCACACCTGCACCCTAATATAAACGAACGGTCATAATGGTTAGATCAACTGAACACAAGCTGATCACACCTCAGCATAATCCTACTCCGAATCCGATCAAAGCAAGGTGCGTCTTATGTTACTTAGCTTGTTGTTCCCATATTAGATATGTGTTTTGCACGAAATAGCGCTCAAGAGATCAACGTCCAAAGAGACGGTACTTAATCGACTCAAACACGACTAACCCATGTGTGCTCCAATGTCAACAAGGCCTTACTGTCCCCTGCTGCCCAGTCCGGACATTCCATCCAGTCTTCACTGCCATCTTCATCCCGAGGGAGACGGGTCCTGCAGAGCGTTCAGTTCCATTCGGTCATGTCGGAATCCAACGAGGGCAAGAAGAGGGGAAGCAGTGGCCGGATCTGAAGAAGGATGCTGCCTTCTCATCACGTTTGCAATGTGATTTGGCTCCAAAGTGCGCCATCCATGCTTTCCCAGGCACGCACTTCCCGTCCCAGCATTACATCCCTGAGGTATCGTCCCCATCCCCTTGTTCCTTTCATGTATACGAGAATCATTCTGTAAATTTTACCGATCGTATTCAGCTATCGATGGTTTTTTTTTTCTTATGGCGTAGGGTACAACAGTTCTTTCATCTGCATTGATTTGATTAGCCATGTTGGAAAGATTTACAGGTATTTCTTCTAATTCTGTCGATCTAAGAGTAGTGTCAATACTAGTGAATTGTTGATCTGTGCCAACCGTCTAAAGGACGACAAACACAATTGGTTATAAAAATGTGGAAATTTAAATTTAATGTTCCCACTTAGGTTCAATTTACATTGTCTAGGTTAATTCCTTCTGATTGGTGATAGAAATTAAATGTCATTTCCTTCCAGTATGATTTTCTTATCGTATTGTTCACGGGAATTTAACTTATTGCATTGGTACTTCACTGAATGAGATATATCGAGACTCCTTTTTTTCCTCAATTTGTATAAGAAAAGGATCATCAAACTGAATGTGCACCTACAGACTTGTGTTTTGCTTCCCAGGTACCACTATTATAAAATATTGTAGCACTGAAGACAGACGTTCTGTTAGAGGGTATACATACATAATATGAGGTTTGTTACGGTGCTTGAAAGGAACCAGTGGTTCCTCTGCATCTTTAAAAGAGGTGTTCAACTATAAATAAGGGCAATTTTGTACTTATTCCGTCCACACCAAATAGATCGGGTGCTGTTAAAATTATGGAGAATAGATCTCCGAGTCTATAGTAAATTGATCCTTGGTAATTAATTCATCGAGACGGAGGTAGCAGATCAAAAAAATTTAATCCGTCTGGCCTGCGTAGGGGCTCGCCGTCGCCCAACATCTGTCGTCGCCCACCCAGTCCGGCCTAACATGAATCCTGCAGCCCATCAGCCACCTGTAACGATGCGGCGGCACCTGCTCGCCGGTGATGCCGGCTCAAGGGGGCGCCAGCTTCAGGGACAGCGATGCAGCGGCCGGCACCAGCTGCGGCGGTGCTGGGATTCGTCGCCGGTGTCAGCGGTAACTGATGATGGACAGAAACAGCCATACGTGCTGCTGGCATTTAGGACGATGGCCCAACAAGCTTGATGCACTAATTGAAAATACAAATATACCCTTCACTTTAGTTTTACACAATTAGTTCCTGGCCCACAAAATATAGGTACCGGTCCACATCTTTGATTCCTTATAATAGGTTCCTCCTACTTTTTAACCATTGGATCTGGACTCATAAATGACTCTTAAAATTTTCAAGCACCGTAAAATTTCTCACATAATATATATTCATTTGCCTTTATAGCAGAATCTTCATCTATGGGATCTGCAGCTTGAGTGATTTTGCTTCAAGAGAAGATCTGACTTGGAACTGTTTATAGCTCAGTTATGGGATTTTCCTTAGTTAAAGATCAGGTTGCAAATAGCCAAATACAATTGGTGCAAAACATGACCACGCACCTAACATGTGTAGTCTAATTAAGATGCAATTCTTATCACATTTAACATTCTGAAACTGGCATCTCATTTGCAGATAATCTGTAGGAAAATTAGTGCAGAGCTCAAGGGACAGTATGAAAATAATTAACCATGAAGTTATCAGATTTATTTAAATGGGATGTACTGCTGTTGGAGAAGCTAGGACATCGAAAACAATTATTTTGTTGTACTGTAGTAGTTGTGCGCTACTCGGTGGATAGGTAGAGCTTTTCTGTATGTACCATATACTGTACAATTTAGAGTATTGATGGAAAATATTCATGTTGCTCCATTCATTGACCATGACTTCAGAAATGTTGCAAATATCAGCAAAATTGTCACTATGCAATAAGCAATGTGAAATAAATACTACCGAAAAATAAAACAGCATATTAATCCTAGTGTTGCAGACACATGAAAATATATGTCGCAAGCTTGGAACACATTTTTTCACTAGTTACCAACGCATGTCTTTGCGTTCATATATATGTTGCAAAAGGGGTTGTCCTATTGTAGTGTAACAATGTCAACCTTCTACTCTTGAAGCTAGCAGTTGAGTTAAAACAGATAAAGGACTTGAATGAAAATAATACAAATATACCAAATGATCTGCAATAAGAGAAAACTACCTTCCATCTAAGGCAGACATTGTCACATTGTTAAGACTAGATGGTTCAAGAACTATGGACACCTCTTCGGTTCCCACCCTTATGTGGAAATATGCAGGGTGCTTTGGCTCAGGTAGTGTCATATTCTCGCTACTTAGCATGTTGACTACGTTTGACATGGAGGGTCGATCGGCCGCATTTTCTTGCACACACAACAATGCAATGTTAATACATTTCATCATTGCTTGTGTATGAACCTCAGTAACCAGTGATGTATCCACAAGTTGAAGCCATAATCCATCTTTCCATAATTGCCATGCCTGCAAAGATTATTATTGTCATGCATGAAAAGGTTACAATGTGAGCTACCTTCTTTCACATAGAAGTAAACAATGTTTCTTGAAAATTGTTGTTTAAATTTTTCGTTGGAGCCTAGAGGCATAAACATATATATCTAGCATTTGAATATTGAACCACTCACATATCCTAGAAGGCTGATGAAGTCTCCATACCCATGGAAGCTAGATGTTTTTTTTCCACTGATGATCTCAAGAATTAGCACTCCAAAGCTGAACACATCGGATTTGACTGAGAAGAGGCCCTCTGAAGCATATTCAGGAGCCATATAACCGCTGAAAGGATTCATATACTAAAATCTCAGGTCAAGTAGATGTATTTGGTAGAATTGTACTATACCTAGGATATTAATTTGTAAGGAAACCGTACTATGTCCCAACTATTCTTCTTGTGTTTCCTGCAGTATCATCTGTGCTAAAAATCTTAGCAAGCCCAAAATCTGAAATTTTAGCGTTCATTTCACGGTCCAAAAGAATGTTGCTTGTTTTAAGATCTCTATGAATGACTCGTAACCGCGAGTGTTTATGCAAATAAATTAGGCCTTGTGATATCCCTTCTATGATCGCTAGACGTCCATTCCAATCTAGTAAGGTTCTCCTTGTTTCATCTGCAAACCAGTTAAGCTTTTATGAATTGTGGAAAAGGACTTAAGAACCCAGAATCAGTAGAGTGATGTTGTAAGAAATGAGTACCAAAAATGAAGAAGTCCAAGCTTTTATTTGGGCAAAATTCATACACTAACATTTTCTCCTCTCCCTGGCAGCAGCAACCCATTAGCCTGACCAGATTTGTGTGCTGGAGCTTGGCTATGAGCTGGATTTCATTTTTGAACTCTGTTAAACCTTGCCCTGAATGTGATGCAAGTCTCTTAACTGCTATCTCCAACCCATCAGGAAACTGGCCCTGAGGAGAAGTTCAAAAGTCCATCAATAAGTTTGCATTTCAATTGTTATTAGACACTTGACTCTTGTTATGACCACGGCACAGATAAAAGAACAGCTATATATTCATCAGAGTTATGGGTACTGTTGGAACTTATGAATTTCACAGACATTATGTAGGGGGCAGTTCAGTTCTTGGAAGAATCTCGAAATATCCTAATGTCTTGCTATTTACTTCTGTGTAATTCGTGCATATTTTTTCTCTCTTACCTTGTATACAGGACCAAAGCCACCTTGCCCAAGTTTGTTTTCTTCTAAGAAGTTATCTGTAGCCACTAGTATTTGGGAGAAGTCATAAACCCTGAACTCTGAACTCCTTCCCTCCAGTTCCAAGACTAAGTCTTCCATTTCCTTCACATTCATTTCAGCCTTGTTCCGTGAACCTGATGAATGCAGTGCTTGATCATATCCGATCAGTGATAATTGAGGCACAATGGCTTGAGAGAGGGACTAGAGTGACATTTACATAGATTAGAGATTAGATTACTTACCTTTTCTGTGACTTCGGATTAATTTGAAGTAAATGGTCATGCAAAAAATTGATGCCAGTAGCAGAGCAGGCAAGGTAATGACCAATACTTTGCTCACGTGCCCTGACATGAAACAAGGCATCAATAATGCAAAAGAGAAAGGTCAACTGATAAGAAATTTCTTCAGCATCTGATTTCAGAATCTTTTCCTGCAAAAAGGACAATCCCTATATTGGATTGAATGTTAATACTGAATTATTGAAAACTTGAATGTTCCTACAGCTGGGAGCTTTCGGATCAAGAGAGTTTATCGGACCACATAAAACTGTTTTATTTGGGTTCGAATTTTAATATGGTACGCAGAACTAAGGAAATCCATGCACTAGAATACCGGCGGTAATTGTGCTCATGTACCAATATATGAGAGGGACAACATATATAGGATATAATATCATGGAACTGTAAATGCTTAGGAAAGAAAGGATGCGTTTTTTTGCTTACTCTTTTTTCCCTGGACGGGAACGACAATCTGTTGAGCAACAGCATCCGCCGGTGGTGTTATGTGCCACATGGGCTTGCCTTCATAAAACTTAGCGGTGCTGTACCACATACCACACGGTACACCAAGAACCGTAGTTCCTTGTTCCCCACGGAAATTGCTCATTGTTGTGTTGGTTATATTCTCGAGGCACTTCCAGCAATCATTAGGTGTAAAATCTGGCACGCACTGCATCATGGAGTAAAGCGGCGGAAAGGTGCTGTTGACATACATGCGGCTGGTGGCGTATCTCCACGTCGAGTTGTATGCCGCCTGCTTGGCCGTCTCCTGCAGCAGAACCCTGATGATATCTGTGATGACTGTGTTATTGTCGGAGCTTCTATGATCAAAATAATTCTCGGTGCTTCTATGATCAAAATATTCGTAGTCCCACTCCCAACCAGGTAACAGCACCATGTCTTGACTTGTTCCGTTTAAGTCACCCACACTATCTATGTCCACATGATTCACAGGATCAAAGAAGTCATAGTTGGAGTAGTGGATGAGGCATTCATCATAGAACATGGTCACTTCCTTGTTGAAAGTGCACACAGTCTGCGCGTCCTGGAATCCGGTGGCAGCACACTGCCTGCAGTCGAAGGCACCCACATCACCTCGGCAGAGAAAGAGGGCAAACACGGTGTCTGGGACAACTCCAATGGATCCCTTGGCGAAAGATGATGGATTAGCTAAGGTGTTGTTAATGAGCATGGGATACAGGATCTTAAGATTGGAGAGGTAGGTGCTGTTCTCAGTGTAGTACTGGTCGCTGGTGTCACTGCCACAGAATTGACTAATGGGATATTCAAACCCATACGTGGCAGTGGTGAAGGGCGTGAAGCCGAGGATAAGAAGGATAGAGATGATCATGGCTGGCCAACAAAGGCTGTATGATTCAACAATGGTGGAATCGGCTTAGTGTGTTACCGCTGCTAGCAGCAGCCTGTATATGTGGTTGGCGCCGTGGTTGAACAGGTCGCCTAACTTTCTTATTTAAGCTGTCGCATCTTTGGTTGAGAATTCCGCATATATAGCCGGCCCTCTAGACTATGGACTGGAACGTAACGTTTTTGTCTAAGTTTCCAGGTCAAAGTCACCCATAGCAGCGTCAAGGCCATCAACTGTGCTGTTTCGAAGGATCCTATCAAAAAAAAAACACAACCGGTGGGGGAAAGACCGCCCCCATGACATTGCATTAAGAAAGAAATCTCAACCAAAGCCGGCCGAGAAAACCTTCGAACCACAGCTTCACCCTATAAGGCCGCACCGTAACCTAGGCTGATCACGACCCACTGGGTTGGCGACCACTGCAACTATCCCTAGTAGGAGGGCCCAAACCAACAACAGGTGCCACAGGCCGGCGTCCTACCAATATTTTTGCGGGTTGCCAGCAAGGGGGTTTTTTGCTGCCACCAGGATTTGAACCCTGGTTGGTGTCTTTCTCAACTAGGGAGCTTACCACTACGCTACAAGAATCCTATCAATTAAACAAACGAAACACTATACAGCTGGTTTTTTGGACCAAGAGTTTAAATAATTGTAAAGAAAGAGGCATATCTCAGTCGCTTCAGTCTTTCAGTTCGTCCTCACCTCTCCTAATATAATTTTAAGAACTAGTGGGAGATAAGCTAACTAAACGGAATGAGTTGGTTGCAAAATAAAGTTGCATTATGCAATTAGACAGGCAACAAGGTTCCACTAATTGGAACCTTAAACAAGGAAAATTCATGGAGCTAGCGTCCATGTATACAAATTTAGTAAATAAAAAAAGCTCGACCTGCGAGGGGCAAGCCGCCCCCTGGGCATTGTACGTAAGAAGAAGGCCTTCTCACACAGGCCGAGAAAATTCCCGAACCCCGGCCCCACCCAGACACTAGGAGACGTAACTCGTGAGACTCCTACCTGGACCATACACGGTCCTCAGGCCGACCTGGGCCGTCTCTTGACTAGTGCTATGGCACACGGGACCAGCGAGGGAATTTTGTTTAGTTTCCACAAATTATACATCACCCAGGAATTGAACCCTGGGTGGGGGCTCTCCAGCCGGTGGCCTTTGCCACTTCACCATGAGCCCCTTTACCAAATTTACTAAATCAAATAGCTTAATTTCCATTTAAAAAATCTGTTTGGAATTTGAAATTACCATTTAAAGTGAAGATATTTTTCTGGTTCTTGTTGAAAGGGGGTGGCTTTAACGAAAGACAATCTACGTAAATGGAGTTAAAAAGATGATGATACGTGCTGTTTTATAACAACAATGAAAATATTTGCCACCTATTTTTCGTGTATTATGTTGAAAGGTTTAATTTGTTTTGAGGGTAGTTTAAATTTCTTTTGGTGGTACAGCGGCCAAAATAGTGAAGTGGATTTGTATGAGTTCATGTAGCAACAAGTAGGCAGCAAAATATGTTCTCGAGTTTGTGCCGTACTAATTGCAATTCTTTTGGTCTGTTTAGTTGTGTAAAAATGGTGTAATCTTTAAAACGAAAAGATTATATTGCTATCTGCAGGTTGTTAGGGCCACATACCGGACATATTTCTGGATTGAATCATTGATGCCTTTGCTGATCACTAGCAGAGAGGCATGTGCCTACTTAAAAAAATATAGCGTGAGAAAGAGTAATGGCTGTCGACGTATAGCGTGAGAAAGAGTCCTGACCGCTAACGTATAGGACTAAAACCCATGGGTCCACCTGTCGGGATTTGACAATTCAAAATTGTTTCTCTCTTCTTAGTATAGATTCATATAATTCATACTCACTCCGTCCCAAAAAACAAGTCGTTTTGTGATTCAAATTTTGTCCTATAAAACAAGTCGTTTTACCCGATTTGGCATGTTTGCATGTGCATGTAGGCATGCAACCATCGGTTAACACCAAATCTAGCTAAAAGATAGGGGCAATCAAGGTCATTTTACATTTTTATTAATCTGTCCTAAAATGTCTAGAATGACTTTGTTTTTTAGAACGGAAAGAGTATATGTTAATTTGGAAGGGAAACTTTCCCTGTTTGGCGGTCAAGTGGCTCTGGCGCCAGCTTCATTTGCCGGTCAAAATGGTTTGGCTTTGGCACATATCTTCCACCCTGTTTGACACGTCTCCGCATCTCAACTTTTTCTTCCTCCATGCCACACATATATGCCATGTAGTCATGTCTCATCATAGTGTTTCTACCTCATTCAGTTGCTTCTTCTAAATATCCTTGATTGAAACTGGAAGAAAAATGATATTTTTGTGGCTGTCGGCATGTGGTGCGGGCTGTTTTCGGGATAACAAATTGGCTGTGGTTCCGGTTATTGCTGTAAAATGAGGAGGAAGAAGAGGGAGACCATTCGGCAAAACTTGAAACTGGAAGTGACAGCTATATATTCACCGAGAATGGATAGAGAATAAACAATATATTTTCTTTCTTTAATCTTTTCATAATTCGTTTCCCTTTAGTGTGCTGGATAGGTGAAATCTTTGTAAAAAGGGAACGGCTGCGAGTGTTTTGCAGAGGCTGGAGATGCCTCCACTTTCTAACAAAAAATAGATGTCCATTCAGCATGGTTCTTCAAGTAGTTCCAATTCCAAAACAAGGTCCATGTCTATTCTCTCAACACAAGTTTTTCTGACTTTAGGGGGGTAAAGGCATGGGAACATTAATAAAGGGCCTTGCACAACATTGAGGAGACGTGACCAGCACCACAAGAGAGACCATCATTCGCGCCGGCCATAAATGGTCCACTTTGAATAAGTAACTCGCTTTGAAAAGCCATTTGCGCCGGCCTGAAATTGAGCCGCTTCTCAGTTAAGGATCTCTGCAGTGATCATTTTAAAAACTTTGTATATAGTGACGCCTAAATATGTATAAATCATTTATACACATAGCTTCATTAAGGGTGCAAATAAACGTATATCAAACACATACAGCGGTGTGTTGGAAAGAGAAATAAATAAATCAATAAATAAATATGAATGAAGAAGTGTGTAGAGTGATTACTAACTAAATTCTACCAAAGTGGACGAGTCTTGTATATTAGAATATTTAATAAATGAGATAAAATAATGTAATCTAAAAAATTATATAATTAGCCATAAGTCTTAATTTTCATAAATTTCTAATGATGTGTAGCCTGTGTGGCAGCACGGGTTGATGGACTAATAGATCTAATGGGTATTAATTTCAATGATGATTATAGCCAGCTGAATGGATGGTGATGTTCCTGTTTGTTTAAGAATGTTTAGGATTTATCTCTCTTTCTAACAAATCTCGTATGGATTGACTTCGAAACTTCATTAAGAAGATTCCGATTAGTACTAGCGAGAAGTTTTAAGGCATGTGGTTTTCTGTGGAAATGTTCTCTGAAATTTAACCGTACAGAATGATTCCTCTATATTATTGGTGTTGAAAGATTTTGTACGGGATGTTTTTAGTTGCTGAAAAAGTGTACCATTTTCATGAAAAGTTATCCACCTGTAGAACCGTGTCAGTTCATCTCTATGCACTCTTTCATAAAAACAGTACTTTTTCATGCTTTCCACCACTTTTCCTCAATCTAAACACACTTTTATTCTGCAACAGGTGCAGCATACTTATCCATGCAGTACATGTGTTTGGGATGGTGGCTGTGGACTTGACCAGACGTCAACGGTCTTTGCTGTCCCCCCTTGGCACTCATATGTGGACTTGACCTGACGTCAACAGTTGGCATCCACAAGAGATGTCAATCGCCCTGCACCCTTCCTGCATACACACGGCAGGCGAGAAGGTTCCGCTAAAGAAACTCAATTGTGGTTTCGACGCCGTCCTCTATTATCAGGGCTCTGGACTAAAAATAAAAGCTCACGCGCGTCGAAGACCTTGCGTGCTCCCTATATGAATCTACGGACGCAAGCATTATATATACAACTTGACACTACTGAATAGGGCATCATCAGCAGCGGACGTCATCAAACCCCTTTAACACCGGTTCTAGAACCAGTGGAAGCAAAGCCTATTAAAAGGTCCACCAGTTAGCACCGGTTTAAATAACTGGTGTTAAAGACAACATTTAGCATTGGTTTGTATTAGAAACCGATGCTGAAGGCTAGTATTTTTTTATTTGTTACATTTTCGCCTCTATTATTTATATTATTATTTCATATATGTATTTAGATCTAATGCGTATATACAGTTCTACTATTCGTATTGGCCTTGTACTTATGTGTGCCTGCCTAGTACCACACTGCATCATGACCACTTACCGATAGCGAATTTTACGGATTTTTTGTGTTTGTCAAAACTAAAACCCACAATGTTTGTCGAAAAGGTTGGACGGTGAGCATTAATCGCTCCAAATGTTTGCGAAAATACATCTCCGTTCCTCCTGTAGCGATATACGCCTCCGTTCCTCTGCAGCCTCTGCTCTGCTCTGCTCTAATCTTCTCTTCTCCTCTGTTCTGCCGACTTTGCTCTGCTTTGCAATTCTCTTCTGTTCTAGTAGCCGCTGCTGATGCAGTATGAACCGGGTGTGAGGGCACCTGGAAGCCAAAAGAGCAACCGCAAGCCCACGAGCATGCTCACGTGTCCGCCACTGTGTCATCTGGTCATCTCTCTACAGCAACACTGAAGCCCGCTGCTGTTGGAGTACATGCTGTAACCCCAGATCAGCTGTTGATTGCTAGGTTCTAGCACCACCATGATAAGTGACAGAGATGTAGCGGGCAATGCTTTTGTTTTTCGCTTTTAGGCTGAACGTCATCCCTCTATATGCCTGGAAAGTGAACATGTTTCATTCGCTGCTAATTCATGCTAAACTCACCCAGATCATGTCCTGTAACTACACTGAAGCACTCAATGAAATGACCAAACAAGAAACTAGACGATGATCTGCTCTGCTCGATTCCGGTTAAGCAAAGCTGATCGTGTGCTGGTGCTGAATGACCATATATGATTTCTGACATAAGGCTGGAAAAAACCCTTAGCAGAACAAAATGCTAAGTCTTAACAAAATACTAAAGTCTTAACATGATCTAAACTGAAATTTCGAAAACTATCTGCCACCAATACCAGATATTCTGACATTATTGACACTGCATGGATCCACAAGTATGGACGCCTCATCCTCTGTCACCCTTACATGGAAATATGCCGGGTGATTAGGCTCGGGTAAGGTCATGCTTTCACTGCTTAGCATTGCAATCACATCTGACATTATGGGTCGAGATGAGCTGAATTTTCTTGGACACACAACAATGCAACATTAATACATCTCATCATGCCAATATTATGATTGTCAGCAATTAATGCATCCACAAGTTGAAGCCATCTTTCTTCATTCCACAACTGCCATGCCTGCAAAGTGCACGATAACAACATAAAACATCTTCATGATTTTGGAAATGCTTGAATGATCTACCGGAGAAGGGAATGCTGTTACTGGTGGAGTAGCGTGTAGTTTACAAACAGCGTCATCCACTTTAGAAACTCGTGCTTACAATTTATGAAATATCAGAAACCCAAATTTATTCATGTCCAAAATTGAAAAATACTTATGTGGCCAAGAAGGTTGATGAAGTCTCCATATTGATGAAAACTAGATGTTCTTTGACCACTAACAATCTCAAGAATTAGCATACCGAAGATGAATACATCAGATTTGCCTGAGAAGAGGCCCTCTGAAGCATGCTCTGTAGCCATATAACCAATGAAGGGAGTATGTAATAGACCATGATGTCAAGTAACAGTATTGTTAACTAGTTGATCTTGGATGCTATAATTGGTAAGATAATACATGCCAAATTAGAAAAAGTCAAATTATTTTGTTTACTGTATGTGTGAAATTTGATCCTGACACACATACAATGTACACTTGGCCTTTATTTATAAACCGGGTGTGACAGTTGCTAATGCAACACATGGGTGCACTACAAAGCTCTCTTTTTTTCAGTTCCCGGTAAATAGCGTACCAACATGGCACAAGTTACTAATGCAAAATCCGAGTTCAGGAACACTCGAGGCTCAAAGATGTTCCAAAGCTTTATTCTCATAACAATACACTGCCATGCTATGTTTAAGTGCAAAGTGACCCCCAGGGGTTGTTTCCATTTATGTACAAAAGACGGCATTCCCTGCAGAACTCCTCCTTGATTGGGCCATATACTTCCTCGTTGACGACGGATCCATGGGAAAATATACAATTGAGAGTTTGGGCATGGTAGTTTTCTTCAACGCCCAATATACTCTCAAACGTTCGTGTCATTTGAGAGGATCTGCACATGAATTTGAGAGAAAATTGTTGGATTTGACCTCGGTCAGGTCTATTGGGCCTTCAGGCCCAATCCTAATCCTAAACTAATCCCTGTTAGTTGCCTTTGATTGGAAGGCAAACTCAGCCCATTTAAGGGCCCGGCCCCACGTCTACAGCACTATATAACTAAGGGGAAACCCCCTGGTTTCCCTAATCCGTGAGCTAATCATGAATTAGCCTTTAGGGTTCTAGTTAACCCTAATCCTATCAATCACTAAGGTGCTGGAAGGCGTGGAAGCTCGGTGTCCCTGTTGTACATCTACTTCCTCTACTTCATCTACGGATCTGCTACAGCGTCATCAACCTTCAATCATGGACAGATTAAGTACTGGTAAGTATTAAGTCCACCTAATTCCGCATCAGATTAATGTGTTAGGCGTGATCTAGATCTAGACTAGAGATCCTGTGGTTAAGTTATTATTAATCATGATTAGTTGAATTAACAATTGGTATCAGTCGCCTCCTAGTCTGTTCTTGATCCCCTAAAGTCATCTAAGTCTATGTTCATGTTCATGTTCACGTTCAGTTAAGTGTACTGCTTCAGTTAAGTTTCATTCAAGTCAGAGAAGTTTTAATGTCTACAATACGAGATCAGTTAAGGATCTAGGCGTTGTTCATGTTAAAGTTTCAGATCTAGGGTTATTTTTTTTAAGTTTCATTTCAGGGTTTCCTAAGAATCAGTATACTTTTAAGTTAAGGTTCATGTTTTAGTCAGTTTTAATCAACCAAGTACTCAGATTCATGCCTTATTCCTAAGATCAGTGCATATTATCGCTAAGTAATCATGCATCGGGTTAGGGTTCTACAAGTCAGCCACATCTCTCTTGGTGTTATCCATTCGCGT
Source organism: Urochloa ruziziensis (assembly GCA_015476505.1). Taxonomy (NCBI): domain Eukaryota; kingdom Viridiplantae; phylum Streptophyta; class Magnoliopsida; order Poales; family Poaceae; genus Urochloa; species Urochloa ruziziensis. The sequence continues at coordinate 55,960,126 of CM027120.1, forward strand.
TTTCGCTCAACTCAGTGGAAAATAAGCAGCAACCCGAAACATCCTCACCGAAATATTAACCCTAGATCTCAGATCTCAGTGGTCCAAACCCTAACCCTAAGTTCAGTATAGCTCACCTCGTATCGGCGGCCGCGCGTGGCATAAGTAGCAGCGCGCGCGACCGCCGGCTCCATCTCCGGCGAGACGGGCTTCCAGGGCGCCTTGGTACCCCGACGAACCCCCTCGACGGGTCACGCGCGAAACGCACGCGGCACCGCAGAGAGGGCCCGCGGAGCACCAGCGTGCTGGCGCATCAGGTCCGCGCTGCCGCCCGCCATTAGAACTCCGGCGGAGCCCCTCGACGGGCCGCGCGCGTGACGCACGCGGCGCCGCAAAGAGGGCCCGCGGAGCCCGGGCTATGGCAGCGCATGAGGAGCGCGGGGCTGGGTCCTTCGGATCTGGTGCTTGCGTTGGTCGGAAGTGGGGGAGAAGGTGAGAAAGAGGCGGCGGACGGCGGCGCATGCCGTCGCCGGCGACGCAGGAGAGCTGCTGCTCGGGAGAAGGGGGAGGAGAATGATTTAGGGTTCCCTCCCTCCCAGGCGTTTTCCGCGTATTTATACGCCCGAATCGCGCGCTTAGCCGTCCGATCGAGCGGACGGCTGCGATGCGCGCGCGGGGCGGGTGCGACGCGAGGCTGGGCCGCTTCGGTAAGATAGCGGGCTAGGCTGCTTCGCAGCTGGGCCGTCGCCGAGCCACGCTGAGCAGCGCGCCCAAACTGAGCTGAGCCGTTCGCCGCTGGGCTCCAGGCCCACTAAGCTACGCGGGCTGCGTATTTTAGAGAAGGCTGGGCAGCGTCGGGCCGTCGCATCGGGCCGTCGCGCCGAGCTGCTCCTTGAGCCGCCGAGCAGAGCCGTGAGCCACGCGCTTGCTGGGCTGCTGGGCCGAGATAGGCCACGCGCGAAATGAATTAGTGCTACGCGCTCGTGGGCCGTTTTGGGCTAATTTTGAGTTTTGGGCTGAATTTAAGTTTTCTTTTATTCATGTTTTCAGCTCTCTTTTTCTCTTAAGTTCACATTTATTTTAGTACTAAGTTAAGTTATTTATTGCATGAGTAACTTTACTTTAAGTTATTGATGCACTAAAATTTTGAGTAAGTTAAGTTTTAATTTTAAGATTTAAGTTTATTTCTTCCGCATTAAGTATAAATTATTAGGTATAAATTAGTTCTTGCATAAGAAATTTAAACATTAAGTTATATTGTTTATTTAAGCTGTAATTTTTTTTAGTTTTGAGATATCAGTTTTCAGTGGCTCATTGTTTTTCGTGCAAGTTTATTTCTTAATTGTAAAATTAAGTTTGAGCTATTAAGTTTTATTTGATTATGCACTATTATATATATATAAGTAGAGTTCTATGTCATGTTTTATGCATGTTACTTCTATGCAATTAAGAAATGCATGAGCACATAAAATAAGTTTTAAGTTTTTATGAACATGATAACTTTACGGTGCTATCTATTTCTTTTCTTGGACTGTTTTGCCTTACCATTAAGTATTTTCTAAGTTTAAGTTTTTAAATTCAGAATAAGTTTATTATGAAATGCCTTTGTCTTTGCATTTTATATTGGATAAGTATGCATTATGATTAAGTTTTGCCTTGCATTCATATAAGTTAAGCTTAAGCCTTGCATTATTTGTTTAGACATAAGTTAAATCTGAAAGTTCATTTCTCTTTCCACCAAGTGCACTTAGATGCCTCTATTTGAATGGAACCACCGGGAAGTTCATTTAGAGTAAACTTGTGATTAATTCAACCACCGTTGTTTAGTTACGAGTTTAAGTCAAGTTTCGCTTGTTTTCCCCACCGGTGATTGCAAGTTGTTACTTGTATGCGTGATTTTAATCAGACCACCGTAGGGTTATTTTCATGCCTTTATGTGCATCTTATTGCTACTATTACTGAGACATACTTTATTTATGAATTTTCAGTTGATTATACAAAGTTGCTAAGCACCATTGAGCATTATGATGGCACAAACTTTCCTAGTTGGAATCAGGATGTGCTAAGCATTCTCAAGACCTTGGATCTTGATTATGCGTTACGTGAGGATAAGCCAACTGCTCCAGCGGTTGGAACTCAAAATTATGTTGATAAGATAAGTGAGTACAACTCAAATTCAGAAAAATGGGAGAGATCAAATGACTTGGCAAAGATGGTCATTAGGCAAACCGTCATTGAGGCCTTGAGAGATTCTTTTCCCACTAAGATCAATGGTAAGGAATTATCAGTTAAGGAGTTTATGTACTCAATTGAGGAAATATATAAACGTAAGTTAGCCAATTTTCTCATTAAGAAATTAGTGACCTCACGTTACAATGGTCAAGGTGCATTAGGGACGCACATTAATAACATGGTCTACATAGCTGAAAAGCTAAAAGCGCTTGGGATTCATACCTCAAGTACAATGCTTTCGCATTTGATCACTGCGTCCCTCCCTGAAAATTATGCCCTAGGCATATGCAACTTTTGTAAGGAACCAGGACACATGCAAAGTTGGTGCCCCGGATTTGCTAAATGGCTTCAGAAGAGAGGTAATTAAATTGTATCATAAGTTTCATTAAGTTTATTTGCTCCCACAAACTTAAGGTGGAATAACTCAGGTGCATTTGCACATACTAAACTTACTTCAGGTATTTAGGGTTCTTGGACCTTAAAGGAGGGGAGATTCAGGGGAGCAAATTACAAGATTTCATCAAAGTCAAAGACTCTGGAGCTTCCCATTAGCATTAAGTCATTAGTTTTAGATTTATTTCCAGCTGATGATGTACTTTAGATTAAGAAACTCAGAATATTTATGTTCTCAATAAGTAATAATAATACATCATCAAGTTTATTTAGTGCTTATTTTTCATCGCAATTATCTTTGACTGTTATTTAAGTTAAATGAGTTAAGAAGTGATGAGACCTCGTCGAATATGTGGCACACTCACGTTTAGACCACAAATTCGAAGGGGAGAATGGAATGTCTCATCAGTTTTTTGAGATGCTCCTGCTAACAATACTAGTTAAGAATTGCTCTCATCTAGTAGAGTTATAATTTTCTCTCCATAAAATTTTATTGTCCATAAGTTTTAAGGGCAAAATTAAGAATAAGTTTTATAATACTCGCTACATCTCATTGCTTCAATTAAGAATAAGATTATAATGCGAGATATAATACCATAGTAATAGGAGTCATACTCCACAATTACCAACTGCCTCAAATAAGTCAGTGTGATTTTATTCTTTATTCTGGCCACCGCGGTTGTGGATTAGTTCAATTTGAATCAGAGACGGTTGAAGTATGATTTATGTTCATGATTCTGGCCACCGCTGTTTTATGAACATTTAATCATAGCTTTGCTTCTCTAGTTCATCTTCTGGCCGCCGCTGATGTGGGCTAGATTAGTAAGGGAAGTTCATAAGTGGTATCTAAGAAAGATATAGTAAATGTCGTGCCAAAGATAAATAAGTTAAAGAGCATCCATTGTAAATTACTTCAGATAAGTTTATGGTTCGACACTTTTAATATTCTGATTGTTCAGAGTTCAATGGAAGCTCACTAAGAAGAAAGGAAATGGGGGAAAAGAAAATCTTAATGAGATAGAGGATAAGTTTTCTCTGTATTGATGATTTAAGATGAGATATATATACATATATGATTTTCTCATATATATTTATATCGTGCCATAAGTGTTTTCTCCATTCCTTATCTAACTCTGTTGAGGATGTACATTAGCTATATAACCACAACAAAGATAAGTAATGATTAATGATAAGGTAAGTATTTGGCACAGAAGTGAGAGCCTAAATTATTTTAAGTTTATTATGAAGAGGCGATAAAGGAGTCTGTGAACTTTAACATAAGTATAGTTATTTTCGTAGCAATTTTCTAATGGAGTCAAAGCAGTAGGCTATGATGGGTCTACAGGTTTGAAAGTGATTCCAAAAGAAACTAAGATGCTAAGTTCATAGCTCACAATAAGTTTGTATGTATCATGGGCAACCATGGTTCATTTGTAAAGCTAAGGTGGATTAATTATTGTCCTGATACTCTAACGTGAATGTTTTCTCTATAAGCTAACACAATTAAGTTTGCATTCCAAGAAAGGAGAAAGTTTTCATCGTATCATAAGATGCATCTTAGTGAAGCTCTCTATTAAGTTCTGGGGGAGCATAACACTGAGATGGGACCAAAATGAGTATTAGGATTGTCACTAAAGGGCAAATGTTAAGAGTAGCTCTGAAGTGATAAAATGTGAATGCATACACAGCTATGCCTATTTATCATAAGTATAAAGGTTAAATCTAATTAAATAGGAAGACGTTCCAAATGCTTCAATTAGAAGCTATATGCTGAGATCTATAAGTGATTGACTTAGCATGACAAGACGGAATGCTTGACAAATTTTTACTAGTCTTAGTCCAGGGGAGGTCCACTGGAAAAGGTGTATAAAAGTTTAATGCACCAAACTAACATGCTTATTTAGTTAAGTACTATTCAGATAAAGTTTTGTAAAAGTGTATGGATGTAATTGTGCACATTAAGTTTACGTCCTTCACTCTTACGGATCTGAGCGATTCTGCAGAAAGCTCTAAAACAAGATTAGCATAATTAAGGCTAATTTTGTATGGCATGATTTAGGCAGGCATATTAGATATATTCCGGTATTATTAATGTATTAACATTGATTTCAAATCAATTCCGCTGTATTTGATTACAGTATTCCTTTCAAGTAATGACATATAGTTGACAGTGTCAAGTACATTGACAAATATATTGTTATGAAAGAAGGGTCCCAGGATCAAGTCATTTTAATGCTTTAAGTGAATTGCTAGCAACATGACTAATTTAAGGTTTTGTCTCTTATCCTATTTTCGCGAGATTAGTATGGATTTGATGATAACCTCATATATGATTTTGGATGAGGCCGAATTAATAAACTCCCAAATAAGTTAGTAAGTGTTCTATCAAGGTACTATAGTGGACTTTGGTTAATGACGTCCCGGTATGTCTGTCATGTCTGCCGATGACTCATTCGCTGGGTTTTGCTATTGTATTGAGTGTGAACATAAGACAAACGCAAGTAAGTTTAAGATTAAGACTGTTCGATTCAGCGGGAGATTATTGATCTGTGTATATCCACCTTCACATGATCAATGAAATTGAATATTATAAGAATAAGTTGTTGACCATCGGTCAAGGGGGAGAATGTTGGATTTGACCTCGGTCAGGTCTATTGGGCCTTCAGGCCCAATCCTAATCCTAAACTAATCCCTGTTAGTTGCCTTTGATTGGAAGGCAAACTCAGCCCATTTAAGGGCCCGGCCCCACGTCTACAGCACTATATAACTAAGGGGAAACCCCCTGGTTTCCCTAATCCGTGAGCTAATCATGAATTAGCCTTTAGGGTTCTAGTTAACCCTAATCCTATCAATCACTAAGGTGCTGGAAGGCGTGGAAGCTCGGTGTCCCTGTTGTACATCTACTTCCTCTACTTCATCTACGGATCTGCTACAGCGTCATCAACCTTCAATCATGGACAGATTAAGTACTGGTAAGTATTAAGTCCACCTAATTCCGCATCAGATTAATGTGTTAGGCGTGATCTAGATCTAGACTAGAGATCCTGTGGTTAAGTTATTATTAATCATGATTAGTTGAACTAACAAAAATGACTACTGTCCACTGAGGTTGTTGGCATGCAGAGGTCCCTTCGGCGGTTTGTCGACATATCATTTCAGCTTTCTTCAACACATCACACCTATGCTTTTTTCGACACATTGCAGATCTGTTATTTATTTCTGCTAGGCATTGCTTTCTCTTTGGAAATATTGCACCTGCTAGTTCTGCAACGTTATTCTCCAGTTTCATTTATAGTACACGTAAAAAGATCCCTTTGGAATGCTATACGCGACTATATTGCTTTTTCGGCGATTGCTCTCTCAAAGCATTGCCTGTGGCAGCCTGCTATATGAACAGAGATGTGCCTTTTCTCTTCTCTGCTGTTCTCCTTTTAGTTGATACGGAGTAGGTATCAGCACAACTTGCTCACTGTGAAAACTGAAAGCATGCATGTCGACAGTTATATTATATACACTGTCGTACTGCCTGCCCTCTTGTCAAAATTCATAATGGTTGGAGAACATGACTATTGTGTTACTTGCCAATTGACAAGTACCACTCAACCGCCAGCTGGAGATCATACACACGCGAACACTTGGAAGTTTTTTGTGCTGCTCAACTTTCCAGTGTTTTCTCAGGCTCTATATTCTTTTTATTGGTGATTACACGACTCAAAAGAAATGGCCCTGGACTGCTCATGCCGCTCATGCCGCGCCATTGTCACATCCATCCCCATGACACACGACGTGATGAGCGAGTCTAGGGCCGGACGACTCGGGCGGGCGAGCCATTCTCGCCACCACTAACCACACGCCATCACACAACTCGTGAGCTCATGCGTAGATACTTGACACGCTAACAGACTAAACAACTTAACTTAAAGGTGAACAAGCTTGAACACAGGCAACACTAGGTGCTAGCAGCCTACCACCACCATGACAGGTGATAGAGATGTGGCGGGCAATGTTTTTGTTTTTCACCACTTTTAGGCTTAACCCTCTATATGAAATGACCAAACAAGAAACTACAAGATGATATGCATCTTCTGCTCAAGGAAAGCAGATCGTGTGCTGGTGCTGAATGAGCATACGTTTTCAGAGTTAAGGTTGGAAAAAGGGCCTTGAGCGGTACAAAAAGCTTGAGTCTTAACAAAATACTAAGGTCTTAACATGATCTGAAACGAAATTTGGAAACTATCTGCCATCAATACCAGATATTGTGACATTATTATTGACACTGCATGGCTCTATAAGTGTGGACGCCTCATCCTCTGTCAACCTTACATGGAAATATGCCGGGTGCTTAGGCTCAGCCAAGCTAGGTCATGCTTTCACTGCTTAGCATGGCAACCACATCTGACATTGTGGGTCGATCAGCTGAATTTTCTTGAACACAGCAATGCAATATTAATGCATCTCATCATCCCAATATTATGATTCTCATCAATTAATGCATCCTCAAGTTGAAGCCATCTTTCTTCATTCCACGGTACCTCACTACAAAGTACTTGTCGGATTAACCTTTGTACCATTCATGCAAATTCCTCATTTTTATCGGTAGGCTATCCAATTCTTCTGGTCAAACTAGGTCTTTCCCTAACTCAAACGTTCAAGCTGGTTTTGTGGGACCTCCGATGAGGGTACCATCTTCGTTCTGTAGTTTGTGAAGGTCTTCCTCAGTTATCGCGCCTTCGTTGCAGAATTCGGCCATAAGTGATTTCTCTCGATCAAGGTTATGTTGGTGCATCCGCTTGCGAAATTCCAACATTGACTTCTTACATGTGATTCGCTCAAAGTCTGACTGTGGCGGTTTGTTACTCCCAGTTTGCGGCAAAGGTTTCACTGATGTTTTCCATATATGTTTCTTCGACAGGTTCTGGCTCATTTTCAACTTCCACTCCCTGTGTGGCCTGCTGGAGAAATGTTTCCCTAATCTTCTCTCGGGTATCTGTGGAAGGCGCTCGCGGCAGTGATCGGCTCGAGCGACGAGCGTTGCCGTATGGGGTGGTGGGTGAACGGCCGCCGGTGCGTTGCCAGCGCTGACCGCGCTGCCATGGACGCCTACATGGGGAACGTGACCAGCTTCGCGGTGAGGGAGGCGGGAGTGGAGGAGATCCGGGGCACGGCGTGCCCCGACGTGGCGGCGATGGTGCACGACGCAATCACGACGACAGCAAAAGAGGAGCACTTCCAGGAGTTTGTGGACTGGATGGAGGAGCACAAGCCCGGGAGGTATCTCAAGGCGGCCACCGTCGGCCTCGGGAGCCTGACGGTCACGGTGACATGGGTAGCCTCGTTCCGGCCAGACACCGACTTCGGTTTCGGGAAGGTTGTGCTCGCCGTGCCGGGGGATCGAGCTAAGCGGGAGGCAGTCCTAGGCCGACTTTGTGGTAACCAAGAACCCGGGAGGAGACAGGTCCTTGTTCGTCAGCGCCTCCTTGTGGCCCAAGCTTGCGACAGCGCTAGAGTCGTCGGACGGCCACATTTTCAAGCCAGTCACCGCAGAGTATCTGGGGTTCAGGCCATAGAATGCCAAGGTCTCACTCACGGAGGGAGCATAGCTAGGCACGCTTATACCCATATCAAGTACAAAATGCTGTCTAAGGATCCTGACATGAAGTCTCAGATGAACAACAATTTATTGGTGTGTAATGTGCCATATCTATACTATAAAGGACGACGAAATTTTCGTACCAGGGTTACTCTTGCCCCTCCAACACCGTCAAATTTTAAGACGATGATCGGACGCTCTAGATTAATCTAAAGAGTCCAAGTTGGATTAATCTAAAGAGTCCAAGTTGAGTACATTACTCCTACACCATCGGATTTTATGATGATCGAACGCTCTAGATTAATCTAAAGAGTCCAAGTTAACTACATCATTAATTTAGTAAAACACGTGCCTGTGGCAGGTGCCCTTTTGCTAGTAATAAACTAATTGATGAGGCCCCACGCGTTGCCACGGGTGCTATAATAAGCATGTGTGTAAAATTTTGCGGTGTAGAAATCTCATTTGGATGATTTCTTAATTATGGTGTGATCTTGCTATTTGTTATATAAGGATAGAGCGTGGTAACAGTGGCTGTTAACTTTTTTGTATGCGCACATTGCCAAATAAAAAGAAATGCATACAATTGAACTAGTCCACCAACCCGTGCTAACATTTTAGGTGACATTAATATTATAAGTTATTATTTTTAAAATAAGGGTGAACAATTAATCTTTTTGCTTTTTTGCATGTGTTTATTTCTTAATATTTATGGCGTCATAGGAAGGGTCACATATTTTTTTACGCATATACTGTATATAATGTAAGCAATACATAATATATATCAAAGATCGAGCATTATTTCTCATAATTGGGGAGTGAGGTACATCTTTAAGATGTTGCTAATAAATGCAATTGACTTTATTTTTAGGGAGATATCCATGACACTAAAAGAAAATTCACTGTGTTTGATGCCCAAACCTATTTGTGTCATTTAACGTAACACCGCTAAGGGAGAAGAATATTATAAAACAATAATACCAGACAGAGACAATACAATCCTTCAAGAGAAAATGAAGCAATTGATGAGACAAGTAAAGCATTTCAGTCAGACTTGCGATAAGCAATCCGGCCACTTCGCCGCCCTTTGTGGCTTTATCATTTCAGTTTCCTCCAACACCTCACACCGCTTTCCTTTGGAGATGCGAGCTATCAACACTCCTTGATCATTCTGGCATTCTGGCAACCGAATGGTTGTAAAGGTATATACAGAGCATACGCCCCCGCCATTCCATGTTGGATGCGTTTGGTATGCTTTAGAAGAAGCAAAAAAACATGACCATGTTTTGTGGCCACCATATCAGCATGGAAGCATCCATCTTCTTCACTCGAATTTTCCAAACGGCCTCTCCTGTGCCTTGGGGTGTATATATGGTGAAATTTCTATTGCAATCATTGAATTTGCATTTTTGTTAGCTCTGTGTTGTTGCAGAGGTAGGAAACATTTCCATTTTCCAAAAAAAAAATCTACACCACCTAAACTCTATGATTGGGACCATTAAATTTGACCCAAAATCTTGCTAAGGCCCCCACTCCTTTCATGGCTTGTTCCTTTTGGAAGTCCGCTGGTTCCTTTTGGCTGGACCATCCTTCCACATATCGATCAACTACCAGCGGTCAATCCTGTCGCCTTCCCCACGAGGCCACGACCCCACCCACCTAGCGTTTGCAGTTAGAGGCGCGCCGAGCACCATCCCATCCTCCGGTCCTATGCTGCGCTCTTCTTTTTTTTTTTTTTTTTTTTTTTTTTTTTTTTTTTGAGTCAGTAAGTGAGATGTTGGCCGAAACTGACTATCATATTAGCAATGGGACTTTCATCCAAAACATGGAGGTTGCGGCACGTTCCATGTTTGTTTTATTTTTGTCAGGGAGCAAGCAAAACGCATGGGCAACTTGAGGTAGAGGCAGGGGGAGGGGAGCTGATGTGATTGATCTAAGCGCAGGACGCTGCACCGTCACCGAGCTAGCGCAGGGATTGAGGTAGACTGGCAGAGCGACCTCGCGTTGGCTCTACCTTGTCACTGGGATTCAATGTTTGAGCAAAGTCTCCGTTTTTGGGTTCACCACCATATGGTTATTTGCCAAACATAAAGCAGTTTATAAATAGTTGTATAATGGCCACATATTTTTTTCTTGGGGCCATTAACTTTGATAAAAAATCAGGCCGAAACCCTGCTCTTTCTGTTGGCTCCACTCCTGTCGCACATCGACTTGTAGTCGATCCCGTCGCCTTTCCCACCAAGCCATAAATTCCCTCCGCTCCTCTGCTAGTGCTATGCTCTTCTTGCACAGCAGTTTGATTAACTGAGTCTACTGTGCAATGGCGGTTTACACTTAAATGTGCTGTCCGTCCCTGAGTATCACTATAACAAAGATAGATTCTTACTTCTTAGAGTAAAGAACACATACAGGCTGCTTGTTAATGGCATAAGAACAAGGCGGCAACCTCAACGTTTGTTATTTTATCATTTAAGCTTCCTCCAACACCTCACACCACTATGCATTTTATCTCTTGATGACTCATATCTCTCTTGAGTCTTGACAAATTGCAGGTACTCCTCATATTTCGTCTAAGTACTGCATCACCAGATACCTATGCTTTCTCTCTAGAATCTTACACCTGTGGCTGCGACTACTACTCCAATGTAATTCCCCAGTTTCATAAAAAAAGGGACTTCTGAAGTGCTATATGACCACAATGCTTCTTCAACTTTTTTTGGATACATTGCATATATATGAACAGAGATGCTACTTTTCTCTTTGTTTTTTCTTTTGCTGTTGCGAGAGTCCAACACAACTTCGTTGTGATAAACTAAAAGGATACAAATAGTTATATATATACTGGCATGCTGCCTTCCTTTCAAGATTCATGATGGCTGAAGAACATGACTAGCGTGTGCAAAGACAACTTTCATACATTTTGCCACCCTTGAAGATCCCTCGCCAAAAATCCATTGTTATCACTCTTATGTGCAAAGACAAAATTAAGTCTTCTCTGCAACCCAGTGACAAAAATGATTTGCCTGTATAGTGTGCAAAGACAACTTTCATACATTTTGCCACCCTTGAAGATCCCTCGCCAAAAATCCATTGTTATCACTCTTATGTGCAAAGACAAAATTAAGTCTTCTCTGCAACCCAGTGACAAAAATGATTTGCCTGTATAGTCTTATGATGTACCTGTTTCAGGTCCACATATAATTTTACGGAATCCAGATGACATTTTCCCACTGATTATGCTCTTCTTGCATTGCAGTGTGATTAATTGATTAGTTTCGGTGTTGTCGTGTTGCTGCTTGACCCTATGGGTCTCGTTACTTTGTTATTTGCCTAGTCTGGGTTTCATCTTTCCTTTTATATAATCGGCAGCTCTTCTGCCTGGTTCATTTCAAAAAAAAAAAGAATCTACTGTGAAATGGCTTAAACTTAAATGGAAACTAGATATGATCACCTAATTGTGAGTTGACTTTGCCTTGGCCAATGTTTGCCACAGACCAACATGGGGAGCTCCGAATCACTGACTCCACACGACAAGATGCAGCCAAGCACCATGGACGCAAGGTAAGCTCGGCAGGTGATAGCACTGGGCTACGGATACACAAGTGCTAATGCTCGCTGGCTGCTGCTCTGCTGGCCGCGGCATTTGATCTTGTCATTTTTCTTCAATATCCCACACCCCTATTCTTTTTTCTAGCTATGAAATTACTCCAGATTATTCTTGCAACATCATTTTCTAGTTCCATAATGCACGTACCAAATGACTCCCACATCAGCAACAGTACCAAATGACATCATTCAATAGTTCCATAGTCTGAATCCCACAATAGCATACCAAAAGATCCAGGAAAGCACCAGCATCAAGTTGAAAAACCCAAATTTCTGGTGTTGCATTTTTAGGAGCCAGGTCAGGAAGTTCCATCACACAACATTGAGTCAACGTTACGAAGGTACTCTACTCGATAATTGTATGGATCATAGTGATTCATTTCCTTGCAGTTGAATTTCATATATGAAAATATATACAACTGGGCGATTGGGACCACGTTACCCTATTCGTTTGAAACATTGATAAGGCTTTTTGTTGTCATTTCATAATGTCAGCTTTCTCCAGCATCTCAAACACCTACTCTTTGTCCTCTCCAAACTTACAGTTACCTTCCAATTCTTGCGAAGCCATTCACCAGTGCCATAACACAAATACATGAAGATGAAAAGATATCAATAGAAATTACTCAAGCTATTGCTTAGAGTGCTACATGACCAGAGAGATACGCCTCTTCTCATCTTTGCTAGTGCCTTTGGAGACGGTAGCTATCGCTACTTCTTGATTGTGACCATAGAATGGATATGATTCATATGAATAGTTTTATATACAGCCAGACGTCCTGCCATAGCGTCGATGTGCATGTTGGACGCGTTTGGCATGCATAAGAAGCAGCAAGCACATGACCATGTTGCTTGTCACAACATCACTAGGAAACTATGCTCTTTGAACGTCCGTCTCTCTCTCTGCCTTATCTCTGCTCGGCTCCTTTGTTCTGCAGAATCTCTCGCGGCGTTAATCAGATGACATGCACCATGAGTACTGATATCACTAAAAAGAATAAGACCAGCACTATGTGGTTGCATATATAGGCCGGACATGCACCATTATAAATTGTTGGAAAATTGTTGGCAGTGGACGTGCACCATTATAAAATATATTGGTACACTTATTTTCTGATATCATGAAGTAGTTGTGATATGATCTCTTAACTTGGAGCCACACAGTAAATTTGCATTTTCTCGATTCAGAATACCTTATCTGTATATGGTATTTTAGTGTGTACAGCCTAGCCTACATAGCCCATAGACAACCTAACTATATCCAGCTTTAATGGATGTATATATTGGTCAACGGTCATTTCAGCTTCCACCAACATCTCACTCATTTGCCTCTTCAAGCTTACAATTCAAAACACAAATGAACAGAATTGGCACTCTCCACTGCAGGTTGTCGTGTTCACATAAATAAAGCCATTGCTTAGGCGCAAGTGCAGCATGGTCGCATACACAACTCCAAAACCATGAGTAGCATGCCACTGCCTTCCACATCATGAGAAAGGCATGCATTTGGTATCTTTCAAGATGCTGTATGAAATAATTTTAATTGATTTGACAGGGTTTCAACTCCCTCCTTTTCTATTCCTCGAGAACATGCATGAGAACTGCAACCGGCATGCATTTGGTATTTTTCTTGTTTCTTTATTTTGTCATCATGCAGGAAGCAACAGGTATGGGGAACTTGAGGCAGAGCCAGGTTGTGCAGATCTGATTGGACTAGCGCAGGTCAACAGCAGCAGTGTTATCTCATTGGCTGCAATCTTTATGCATAGTATCCAATTTTGGTTCACCATATGGTTATTTGTCAAAAATAAAGTAGTCTCTAAATATTTGATGATGAGGTCTTTTACAGTACACAATACTACGAACTGGTACTACGGTAGTATAATCGGTTTTTTGCTGTGGGTAAAAAGGTAATTTGTACTCATTTGGACCGCAGCGTGCGAGCCGTCCGTCGTGCGTTCATTTCAACGCGCCCGCGCCCTCCGTTCCCCATGGCCGCCGCTGACCCGCGCCGCCGCCTCCATTTTTTTTTCCAATCATACCCCTATACTACCTATGAATACTACCCATACTACCGTAAAAAAAACTGGTAGTACAGAATTAATTTTAGCCGTCGAATCTTTCGATATAGGTCCTTTTTTATTACATACGAGTCCTTTCCAAATGGTAGTATAAGGTAGTATTGTGTACCGTAAAAGACCATTTTAAATCTTCGAGTACCAATTTACAAGTACTTTGAAGTCTAACTCACAAAAAGAGTAGAAATTTCATGGCACAAGTATGCCAGAACAACACAAAGCAGTCATCATTAATACATACTGCGCATATACATATAGATATATTTATATCATAAATATGTTGCAATACATCTTGTTTTCTACAGGATTACAAAGTCAGAACAGCTTTAAGTTCTCTACAACTTCTGCTGCTATGGGCTCAAAGTGTTTCAAATGTTCTTCGAACTGGGTCTTCTCACAGTCCTCCACTCTACCAGTCGGGACGTCTGGGTAGAAGGACTAGACGACCGCCAACACATGATCCGCCACATAGCAGCAGGTCTTCTTCAAATAGGCAGTGAACTTGCCGGGGGCTTCCTGGATGCGCTGCAAGAGTGGTTTTGTAGACTCCTCTGGCGCATCATGATCAATGGAGTTCACCAATGTGGTGGCCGCTTCGACAAGTTCAGCATGTTCTGTCTTCAAAGCTTGGAATTCCTCTCCGACTGCCTTGCTCTTCTCTAAGGCGTCTTTGAGGGTGGCGTCTAACTGCTCCAGCATCTTCATGGCTTGATTATACTCTGTCATAAACTCATTATGAGTTTCAAACAGAGAGGCATAGTCACGGGAGAGCTTTTCCTTCTCCTCGGTGCATCGATACATACCATTCTTCCATGAAGTGCACTCGGATTGGAGCGTCATGTATGCCGCCACATGTTCTGCAAGAGACAATTATATAAGTCAGATCATCAAATTACAAGTCGGGGAAGCTTTCTCAAGACAGGCACACTCACCTTTTCTTGAGTCGTTCTTCTTCGGCTTTCCATTCTTTTTCCCGGGCAGCAAGTTTCTGGCGTTCCTTGTCCAGTTCTTCCCGGGTGGTGAGTTTCTCGGCCTGAACGGCATCAAAGCGCAGAGATAATTTGGCTAGCTGTGCCTTGGCCTTGGACAATTCGTCCTCCAATTTCTGGGCTCGTATGGATGCATCAGACATCGCATACAGAGCTTCAGACTTCTTCCTTGAGCGGGCGGCCAATTCCTGCAAGGAATTCATCATTAATGGTCTTCAAAAGACTGGTAATTGAACAAGCTAAGATAAAGAGGGCATTACTTCTACATATTTGATGGAGCCCTGCGCCATCTTGATTATCCTGTTCTGCGACTCAACGTATGTGGCTATAGCATTTGACTGCAGCAATGGATCCTCAAATAGCTCTGCAGCGCCTGGTAGAGCTGTGCTTACTATGCCTGCAGAAGCTTCCTCTGTCAAGTCTACCCGACTGGATGTCGGCATGTATTTCATCCCAATTGATCTTGACAGAGGTGGAGGTACATTTGACTGCACCATCAGCTTTGGGCTTTCAGCCTCTTTGCTCATTAGTAAGGGCAAGTCAGGAACAAGTTCTTTGGTGATCTGTGATGACTCTGGTTGGGCAGGAATAGCCTGTGAGTCATCCGCAGCACGATCTTGAGGAATTTCTTCGGCTGCGGGCAGACTGGTTTCTTGCACAATTTCTGCTCGTTTTTCTTGCTCGCCAGGAAAAGGCTGGACTTGTTCAGTACGAGGCTCTTCGGTTGAAACCTTGGCCTTCTTCCTTGGCGGCAAGGGAGCAGATTTTCTACACAGACAACGGCTTGAGTTATCAAAATTACTACTCTAATGTATCAAGAACTGAATCAGGAGTATGGTTATTACCTCTTTGACTTCTTGTCTGGGATTTGGGGCTCGCCAAATACCAGTGCGGGTTTAACAATTGCACTGGCACCTGACTCGGGTCCCTCCTAAGGCTGCGCGGCTGATGAATCAACCACGGCTTCAGTACGGGCACCTTGAATTTCAACTGTGTCCTTGGCTGTTTCAGCCTCGACAGTCGCCTTGAGTGGATCCTCTGCCGCAGGTGTCTCCCTCGGGGGCTCAGACTGCTTTTCAGCTAGACTATCTTGAGCGCTACTATCCCCGAGACTGCTAATTTATGCATGATCATCAGTCACGAGTGGTTATTTCAAGGAATTCATGAATATGCAAGAAGCTCAATTACCTGGGAGTGTCACTCTCTGTCAGACTACTGGTGGCTTTGTCACCATAGATTTTCCTCTTCCGAGAGGCTCTTCGCTGGCGCCACTACTAGATTTTTCCCCTAATACAACGCAGGAAATGTGTTGCAATATGCCATTTTTTGATGCAATAGCCGCAATTGCACCCAAACAATTTCATAAAAACATGCTGCAAAAGGTCCCGTGGTATTAGCCTTCAACCACGAATGTCTTTTGTTGGTTGCAATTTTTTTCTATTACAACACAATTAGGTGTTGCAACTAGCATCTAAAGGCGCTCTCGTGTTGGTTGTAAATTATCCTATTGCGACGCATCTGCTGTTGCCAGAGGTTCAATTGCATCGTACCCAATGCGTTGCAATGTGTAAAATCTTGCGTTGCAAAACATTGTATTGCTACACTCTAGTTGTGGTTGCTATAGGGCAAGCGCCCAGGAGGTGTGAAGGCAACTTCCTTCACAATGTCCACAGGCGGGGCACTGGATGTGCCTTGATTGTCACCTTTCGAGTGGTGTACTACCCGAAAGTCTTCCGTGTCGTCCGACTGGTCTGACGACTCGTCATCATCAAGATCGAGCAGAGGAGGTCTCCTCAAATGAGACAGAATCTAAAATTTCGGATCCGCTCCCTCTGGATCTTGGTCTGGCATGATGGGCCAGGAATAGAACAAGTCGATGTCCTCCTGCATTACATCAGAGTTGCGTTAGACTGGTGATTTGGGAGAATTTTGGCTAAAATACTCAAAAATTTGATACTTACTTGCTTAGGAGGATGGTCTGCGTCGAAGAGTTGAGGCTCGAATGGCACGCAATGCACTCCAGGCATCAGCATTTGCACTCTTTGCATGATTTCTGCTTCACTCAACTCATCACGGGTCATTCGAGAAGGGTCATCTCTACCCCTGTACTCGAATCCCCAGCCTTCCTTCTGGGCGAGTGGTTGCACTCAGCGTTTGATCCAGCTATACACAACAGAGGCACCTGTGATTCCCTGATCTGTCAAATCTTTAATCTTGATGAGCAGTTGATTCACTTGGGCAGTCTCTGCAATACTGGGTTGCTCCTTCCACTCAGGAAAATCGACGGGGGCTACTCCAGTCCATTCAGGCAGCTTGGGATCATAGTTGCCGATGTACCACCATAAGTTTTTCCACTCGGAGTTGTTGCTGTGCATCTCATACTCCAGATATGATGAGCGCATTCCTTGGCGCATCTGGATTCCGGCTCCTCTGACTGGAGAAGTTGCATCTTTCTTCGGCTGTGGCTTCACAAAGAACAGGCGTCGCCACAGATTGAAGTGCGGGCGAATTCCAAGGAAAGCCTCGCAGAAATGCACATAGATCGAGATTTGAAACAACCCATTCGGAGTCAGATTGGGTAGTTCAATCCCGTAGTAGAAGAGCAACCCGCGCAGGAAGTCGCAGGTTGGAATGCCTCATCCCATCTGGATGAAGTGACTAAACATCAAGATCTTATCCACAGGCACCATTGGCCATTTTTCTTGTTTCTCTGGCACTTGCCACAACAGCTCTTGCTGCTCCTTCAGGAATCCATCTTTTACCAACTTCTCCAACTGCTCCTGGGTTACCTCTGATGGCTTGAGGTAATTGCAAGGCAGTGGATGAACTCTCTGCTGTACTCTACCCCGCTTTGGCGACGGCAACCGCACTTCTTTGTCGCGGGCCCTGCTGCGGCTTGACTTCTTGTCCCTCTTCGATGTCATCCTAGAGATCACGAGTTTCTTCACCCGCATACACTCGAGGGCTCAGAGATGTTGATTGGAAAAGGATGGGCGGAATAGAGATCTGAGATGTGATCGATTTTCGCTCGGGGGCTCGGAGAATTGCCTCGCTCGGATGAGGAATGGTGCCGGTTAGGGTTTGTGAAAGATTTGGTGAAATGGATAAGTTACCGCGGAGGCGCAGCGGTGGGTTTTTATTGACTGTGTCTGTGATGGTTGATTTTCGAAGACAAAGGTAAAAGGGGTTATTTTCCATTTTTTATTAAAGAAAGGATTTATTTTTTAACTGACTCCTTACAGGGACACTCTGGGGGGCAGTTATATTTATTTTTCCTTTACTTTAATAATTGTGGATTATTTCTCTCTAACCCTAAACTACTCTGTGGTTCTCAAGACATGATCCTTTTCTATATGTACATATAGTTCAAGGCTCGGGGGCTGCAGGGTAGTAAAGGATCAGGAATTTTATTTTTTCTGAAGCTTAAGATTTAATCAAGACCCTCGGCTCAATTCTTTGATTCAACCCAAGGCTCGGGGGCTACTTGATATCAAGTGCAATTTTTCCAAAATTGCACATTTCAAGAACAAGATGAAGATTCAAGATTCTGTGGACCCTCAACCTGATTCTTCGATTCAACTTAAGGCTCGGGGGCTACTCCATATGGAGTGCGATTTTCATCGCACACCATATAATATTTGAAGACCAAGACCTGTCAAAGATTGATCAAACACTCGAAGAACTCGAAAAAACACTCGATTGGCTTGGCAAGCACTCGGTTGATGATACTCGACGATGAAGCGCTTGGGGGCTTGTCGGAGGTACGACCATGGGCCCACAGGGACGCATGGATAATCTCTAGAAAGAGTCGTACCAAGCGTGGAGACTGCGAGTAGAGTACTGCAAGGACTCACCTCATTATGGAAACTAGTCGTATGGCATGTAAACTACTCGGATTGGCGTGCAAAGCACTCTACGAGTTGTATTAGGTTAGGATTCTACTCAGAACCGACCTTGTAACCTTGCCCTCCGTGTATATAAGGCTGGGCAGGGACCCCTTCAAAGGATTACGATCTCATCTATACAAACCACCATACAGGACGTAGGGTATTACGCCATCTAAGCGGCCCGAACCTGTCTAAAATCCTGAGTCTCTTAGCCTTTGCGCTCCTGATCTCGGCGAAACCCACCTGGATGCATGGATAATCTCCTGAAAGAGTCGTACCAAGCATGGAGACTGCGAGTAGAGTACTGCAAGGACTCTCCTCATTATAGAAACCAGTCGTATGGCATGTAAACTACTCGGATTAGCGTGCGAAGCACTCTACGAGTTGTATTAGGTTAGGATTCTACTCAGAACCGACCTTGTAACCCTGCCCTCCGTGTATATAAGGCTGGGTAGGGACCCCTTCAAAGTACGATCTGATCAATACAAACCACCATACAGGACGTAGGGTATGACGCCATCTAAGCGGCCCGAACCTGTCTAAAATCCTGAGTCTCTTAGCCTTTGCGTTCCTGATCTCGGCGAAACCCACCTGAAACTCTACTACCTCGGGATATCCCTCGGTAGGATCGACGGTAGAACACCGACATCTGGCGCGCCAGGTTGTCCTCATCTTCGTCTTCCTCATCGTCAGCCTTCTCCTTGTTCTTGGCTTCAGGATCGAGTGGTTCCCTTGCCGGCTTCTTCTTGGCTTTGCTCTCACGGTCCTTCTCGGCATACACACGTTGGAGATCATAGCATTGGCCCATGGTGTGCTTATGCTTTGGGTGCATTGGACACGGCCTGTCCATGATCTTCTCGACGTCGCTTTTGTCATGGTAGTTCTTTTTCTGGCTTCGCATGCTAGTCTCCAGAGTCGCGATGGTGTTGTCTGACTTGCGCTTGTTGTGCTGGGAGCCCTGCTAGCCTTTGTTGCTTTGCCTCTCCCTGCTCTGGGGAGGGCCGTATTTTTCAAGGTCGCGGTCTTCTTGCTCAGACCACGCTTCAACCTGGTCGCGCAGGGCATCCAGAGTCCTTGGTCGATGCAGACCAAATTGTCTGTCAAAGAACCTGTTGGTGATGCCGTTCTGGAACAAGTCGATGCAGTCGCGGTCAGAAAGGTCCACCACCAGAGTCTTGATTTCCATGAAGCGACGCATGTTGTCGTGTGCGCTTTCTCCTTTGTGCTGCTTGCACATGGCGAGGTCATGTCGAGTCTTGGGGCGACTGTATGTGCCTTGGAAGTTCGACACAAAGATCTTCTTGAGGCGTTCCCAGGACTCGATGGAGCGTCGTGGCAGGTTTTTGAACCATGTGAGTGGAGCAGGCTCGAGTGCCATTGGAAAGTATCTGCACTTGATGGCGTTGTTGCCACCTGCGCACTCTATAGCCGTAGAGTATATGCGCAGCCACGACTCAAGAGAGGTCTTGCCGTCGTACTTCTCGAAACCGACTGGCTTGAAAGGCTGCGGGTATACCGCCATCCGGATGTCCCTAGAGAACATCGGATACTCATCATCTTCTTCTCTGTATCCTCAGGCTTCATCACGCTTCTTGGATTCGAGGATGGAGCGCGCATCGCGGTTAGCATTGATGGTTTGCCGGAGGTCGCCACTGTGTGCTGGTCTGTGGGATGACGTAGCACCGTCATTGCGACTGGCATTGGCATGTCCACCTCGTTGGTGGTCATCCTCTGGTCGACGTGGGGGCACGACTTCTCCACGGTTGGCTTCCACCAGTCGGCTTGGATTCGGTGCGCGATGCTTGTCGTGAGGAGGTTGACGTCTGCTGCTTCCGACTTCTTTGCTTGGAGCTGCCCGACCACTGCGCGATGGGGCGGCAGCGATGGCCTTGTCGAGAGTACGGACCATGTCATTGATCCTTTCAAGTGCAGCTGCCGTTTCTGGGGTTCGTGGCAGGCTGCGGACGTGGTAAGCTATCTCCATGGCATTAGCCATAGGAGAGACGTACTGTGCCACCCTTGCGAACTCTTGAGCGAGGCTGCGACCGGCCATGATGCGATTGCGAGCGTTTAGGCGGCACTGAGCCCTCCTGTTGTTCCGGATTTCTCTCTCCACAGCTCGGGGGCTACTCCATATGGAGTGCGATTTTTATCGCACACCATATAATATTTCGAAGACTACAAGTCGATCAACTCAAACGGGGCTTAAGCACCTCATGGCCTCGTGACAACCAAGACCTGTCCAAGATTGATCAAGCACTCGAAGAACTCGAAAAAGCACTCGATTGGCTTGGCAAGCACTCGGTTGATGATACTCGACGATGAAGCGCTTGGGGGCTTGTCGGAGGTACGACCATGGGGCCACAGGGACGCATGGATAATCTCCAGAAAGAGTCGTACCAAGCATGGAGACTGCGAGTAGAGTACTGCAAGGACTCTCCTCGTTATGGAAACCAGTCGTATGGCATGTTAACTACTCAGATTGGCGTGCAAAGCACTCTACGAGTTGTATTAGGTTAGGATTCTGAGTCGTCGATTTTCCTAAGTGGAAGGAGCAACCCAGTATTGCAGAGACTGCCCAAGTGAATCAACTGCTCATCAAGATTAAAGATTTGACAGATCAGGGAGTCACAGGTGCCTCTGTTGTGTATAGCTGGATCAAATGCCGAGTGCAACCACTCGCCCAGAAGGAAGGCTGGGGATTATAGTTACCGATGTACCACCATAAGTTTTTCCACTCAGAGTTGTTGCTGTGCATCTCATACTCCATATATGATGAGCGCATTCCTTGGCGCATCTGGATTCTGGCTCCTCTGACTGGAGAAGTTGCATCTTTCTTCGGCTGTGGCTTCACAAAGAACAGGCGTCGCCACAGATTGAAGTGCGGGCAAATTCCAAGGAAAGCCTCACAGAAATGCACATAGATCGAGATTTGAAACAACCCATTCGGAGTCAGATTGGGTAGTTCAATCCCGTAGTAGAAGAGCAACCCGCGCAGGAAGTCGCAGGTTGGAATGCCTAATCCCATCTGGATGAAGTGACTGAACATCAAGATCTTATCCACAGGCACCATTGGCCATTTTTCTTGTTTCTCTGGCACTTGCCACAACAGCTCTTGCTGCTCCTTCAGGAATCCATCTTTTACCAACTTCTCCAACTGCTCCTGGGTTACCTCTGATGGCTTGAGGTAATTGCAAGGCAGTGGATGAACTCTCTGCTGCACTCTACCCCGCTTTGGCGATGGCAACCGCACTTCTTTGTCGCGGGCCCTGCTGCGGCTTGACTTCTTGTCCCTCTTCGACGTCATCCTAGAGATCACGAGTTTCTTCACCCGCATACACTCGAGGGCTCAGAGATGTTGATTGGAAAAGGATGGGCGGAACAGATCTGAGATGGGATCGATTTTCGCTCGGGGGCTCGGAGAATCGCCTCGCTCGGATGAGGAATGGCGGCGGTTAGGGTTTGTGAAAGATTTGGCGAAATGGATAAGTTACCGCGGAGGCGCAGCGGTGGGTTTTTATTGACTGTGTCTGTGATGGTTGATTTTCCAAGACGAAGGTAAAAGGGGTTATTTTCCATTTTTTATTAAAGAAAGGATTTATTTTTTAACTGACTCCTTACAGGAACACTCTGGGGGGCAGTTATATTTATTTTTCCTTTACTTTAATAATTGTGGATTATTTCTCTCTAACCCTAAACTACTCTGTGGTTCTCGAGACTTGATCCTTTTCTATATGTACATATAGTTCAAGGCTCGGGGGCTGCAGGGTAGTAAAGGATCAGGAATTTTATTTTTTCTGAAGCTTAAGATTTAATCAAGACCCTCGGCTCGATTCTTTGATTCAACCCAAGGCTCGGGGGCTACTTGATATCAAGTGCAATTTTTCCAAAATTGCACATTTCAAGAACAAGATGAAGATTCAAGATTCTGTGGACCCTCAACCTGATTCTTCGATTCAACTTAAGGCTCGGGGGCTACTCCATATGGAGTGCGATTTTCATCGCATACTATATAATATTTTGAAGACTACAAGTCGATCAACTCAAACGTGGCTTAAGCACCTCATGGCCTCGTGACAACCAAGACCTATCCAAGATTGATCAAGCACTCGAAGAACTCGAAAAAGCACTCGATTGGCTTGGCAAGCACTCGGTTGATGATACTCGACGATGAAGCGCTTGGGGGCTTGTCGGAGGTACGACCATGGGCCTATAGGGACGCATGGATAATCTCTAGAAAGAGTCGTACCAAGCGTGGAGACTGCGAGTAGAGTACTGCAAGGACTCTCCTCGTTATGGAAAACAGTCGTATGGCATGTAAACTACTCGGATTGGCGTGTAAAGCACTCTACGAGTTGTATTAGGTTAGGATTCTACTCAGAACCGGCCTTGTAACCCTGCCCTCCGTGTATATAAGGCTGGGCAGGGACCCCTTGAAAGGATTACGATCTCATCAATAAAAACCACCATACAGGACGTAGGGTATTACGCCATCTAAGCGGCCCGAACCTGTCTAAAATCCTGAGTCTCTTAGCCTTTGCGTTCCTGATCTCGGCGAAACCCACCTGAAACTCTACTACCTCGGGATAACCCTCGGTAGGATCGACGGTAGAACACCGACACCTGTCGCGTATTTTTTTATTGGTACCACTAAATTTGATACAGATCTTACTAAAACCCCAACTGTTCTTGCTACTGGCTCCTGCTCCAATCGTTGCACACATGAGGCATGATTACCAGCGGTCGACCCTGTCACCTTCCCCAGCTTGCATTGCAGTTGGAGTCACGCCGAGCAGTGAGCCCGTCAATCCATCCACTCCTCTGCCATGCTCTTCTGGCACAGCAGTGCCATTAATTAAGTCTACTGTACAATGGATGGTTTACACTTCAATGGAAACAAAATATAGTCAAGCTGCATGGAGAGGTCCGAATCACTGCTTCTTCCCAGACGACCAGATGCAGGCATGCAGCCAAGCACTGGACTACGGAGACACAAGCGCTCATGCTTGCGGGTTGCTGCTGTATTGGCCATGCAGTGCATGGCAAGCGAGGTTGCTTAAGACAGCAAGGAGGCCGACGGCTTGGATGAAGTGTCGATAGCACAAGTGCAGACCCACGAGCAGGAGTATGATCCCAAGGTGGTGGCGGATCTGCAAAAGAGCAAGAGGACAGAGGGCGGTAATGGCGGACGACGGACATCCTTGACGTTTGTCATTTTATCATTTCAGCTTCCTTCAACACCTCAGACAGCTATACCTTTTCTATCTTGACATGTTGCACGTACTCCTTATATTTTGGTTGGGTACTGCATCACGAGACTACGTCCCTTTACATTTGATAATGTCTCGCTTGTATCAGATCACTAACTCCTATGATTTCTCTCTAGATCAAATCTTGCAGTTGCTCCCGACACTACTACTATACATTTGCAGTGTCTTTCTCCAGTTACATAAAAAAGGACCTCTGGATTCTTATGACCACAATGCTTCTTTGTTTTTTTTTTTCTCTCCTTTGTTGTTGCTAGGTATCAACACAACTTGTTGGTTGTGACATCTGAAAGGATATATGCAAATAGTTATATATACTGCCTGCTACCTGCATGCCTTTTCTTTCAAGACTCACGATGGCTGGAGAATATGCATGAGAACTGCAGATCTCTCCATCTGGAAACAAAAAATTTCACCAGCTTGTATTTTGAATATCTCGCAGAAATCGGCATGCTAGTCAATAGTCATGTTTATTTTGCTGGTACTTCATGGTAAACCCACTTGTATCATGTCTTGTGATAGGACAGGCAGTATATAAGTATCTGCATTGAAGCAGTTGCCAAAGGACACTAGAATGAAACAGAAGAGGCAAAGCAAGTCTCTGTTCTGACATTTTTGTGTAGCACTCCAAGCAAACGGTTGAAATAATCCATTTAATGTGGCACAGGTGAGTCAATGAGTGAGATGTTGGTGGAAACTGACTATCACGTTAGCAATGGGACTTTCATCCCAAACATGGAGGTTGCGGTATTTTCCCTATTTGTTTTATTGTTTTCATGGACGAAGCAACACGCGTGGCCAACTTTAGGCTGAAGCAGGGTGGGTGCAGGTGATTGGTCTAATCCATGGAGACCAGCGGCATTGCGAGTTCATGTTGTTAGCCAAACAGATTCCTCAACTCTATTTTTCTAGAATTTGTAGAGTAAGCACTCGAAACATTCTAAAAAGGAAAAACTTCCAGATAGAAGGAAACAACTATGACTGTGTTCTTTGTGATTCAAATTGTGAAGAAACTGCTATGCATGTTTTCTTCACCTGCTCCTATGCAAATAGATGTTGGCAGCACATTGGTATACAATGGGACATTATGACCCCCTTCTTTCAGATGCTTCAGCTCGCTAAACAAACTTTCAACCACAGATGCTTCATGGAAATAGTCATAATTGCAGCATGGCAAGTTTGGAAGCAAAGGAACAGCCTCATCTTTGATAACAGCCCAGCAGCCTTCACCAGATGGAAAATAAACTTCAAGGAAGAATGCTTAGTTCAAGCTGTCCGAATGAAAGACTCACTAAGGACCATGTTTTTAGATTGGGTCAATAGATCTGTATAGATTTCTCTTTGATCTGTTGATCAGCATAGTTTCCTCTTCACCCTTCTTTCACATACATAGCCAGCCTAGCTTAGCTTACAACTTGTACAGGCTCTGTTTTAGCATCTAGCTTAGCTCTTTGTAAGTGTTTCTAAACTCCTTTTGTTTCTTTAATAAAAGTCTTGCAGCGGGGGCCTCCCTCGCTGTGTTCAGTTCAAAAAAGCTGGAAAAAGGTGAATTTGCCGAGCGAAGATTGTCCAATTGCTGAGATTTGGTGTGCTCTCTTTCCCCCAATGTAATACACCCCACGAACAGTTAGTCCCCCTCTAAAACCCCAGTTTTCCATTCTGAAAATGTACCAATGTAACAAGCTTTGGCTGCTAAAAGCCCTTGAATGAATTTTCAGGTGGCGACACTCTCCCCCCGTTGACCCTCAAAATAAAAAAAAAGGTGGAGTAGTTGGACAAGCAGAGCAATTCCAAACAGGTCTCCTTGCATTTGCACAAAATCGACTACCAGTGGTCGATCCTGTCACCTTCCCCACCTAGCGCTGCAGTTGGAGGCGCGCCAAGCACCGTCCCATCAATCCCTCTGCATTTCTCTTCTTGCACAGTAGTGTGATTAATTGAGTCTATTGTGCACTGGTTTACACATAAATGCAAACTAGATATAATCATCCAATAATTTGAGTTGACTTTTTTCTTCAACAGTGGTTGCCGTAGAGTGCGTGGATGCTGCATTCTGCTAGTACTGGGCTATGTATACTGGCATGCTAGCTGCCTTCCTTTCAAGATCCATGATAAAAGCAGAACACGACTAGCATGTTTCTTGCTACCTACATCATTAGGAAAGCATGCGTATGCACTATCTCAAATTCACAACTTCCATACATTCCCACTGTTCTCAAAAAAAAAAAAACTTGCATACATTCCCACCATTAAAGTAAAGATCCTCGCAAATCTATTATTATCACTGTAGAACTCCTCTCTGCAACCAACTGACAAAAATGATTTTATGAAAACAACTCCTGGCATAATATTTTTTGGCAGTCAAATTCCTTACAGCATGGTTAATGCAATTCAAAACACAATGCAAATAGACAGATTTGGGACTCGTCACTGCACGTTCTCATGTTCATAAATATAAAGCCACTGTGTACAGCATAGTCGCATGATAGGGTAGCATGACTAGCATGGTATCTTTCCGGATGCTTTCATGAAATAATTTTAATTGCTTTCCTCTTCCTTGAGAACATGCATGAGAACTCCAAATCTCTGTGTATAGATTCGACATTTGACAAGCTTGTAGTTTGAATATCTCACAGAAAGTGTCAAAGTGGTATGCATTTTAAGTATCTGCACTTTAACAGTTGCCACAAAATAATTAGTACTGACAAGCAACAACTCCAAAGGAACCTAAGAGGAAATAGAGGAGGCAAAGAAAGTCTCTGTTATGACTGTTCACGCGGCGGTCCAAGCAACCCGTTCGAACAATCCGTTTAATATGGCACAGGTGAATCACTCAGTCAGATATTGGTGAAAACCGAGTATCACGCCAGCAATAGGACTTTCAACCAAAAATTGGAGGTTGCGGTATTTTTCTTATTTTCTATATTTTGTCATGGAGGAAGGAACAGGCATGGGGAACTTGAGGCAGAGCCAGGTTGCGCACATTTTTTATCTAATGCGCCGAGACAGGACTAGCACAGATCACCAGCTGCAGTGCGACCTCGTTAGCTACAATATCACTGAGATTGAATGTTTGTACATAGGCTCCTAAGTCGGTTCACCCTGTAGTTACTTGCGAAAAATAAAGGCCCCATATTTTTTGTTGGTACCACTTAATTTGATACTGGCTCCTGCTCAAATCGTTGCACACATGAGACATGACTACCAGCGGTCAATCTCGTCGCTTTCCCTAGCTAGCCTTGGAGTTGGAGTCGTGCCGAGCTGCGAGCCCAACAATCCCCCCGCTCCTCTGCTACGATCTTCTTGCACAGCAGTGGGATGATTCAGTCTAGCTACTGTACAATGGTTTACACATAATGGAAACTAAATATAATCAACTAGTTTCAACAAAGACCCATGGGGAGGTCTGAATCACTCCCTCCGATCTTCCTAGATTAGACAAGATGCAGGCATGCAGCAAAACGCCATGGACTATGCGGAGATACAAGTGCTCATTCTCGCGGGTTGCTACTCTGCTGGCCATGGCAGCTGGCAAGCAAGGATGCTTAAGACCGCAAGGAGGACATCGGCATGGACGCAATGTCGATAGCGCAAGCGCGGAGCCACTAGGCGGAGTATGATAGATGGATCCGTAACAGAGCGAGAGGACTGGAGGGCCCGGGTAACAACGGGAGTATGATAGGTTTTTGAATAGTTTTATTTGTCTAAAACTCTTTTGTGTGGGTGTAGCAGTATGCTACTACATGTAATAATTTTGTACTGATCCTTCTCATTGAGGAGGTTGAAGCCGGAACTATTTCCATTATCAAAAGAAGGACCGGGGGGGGGGGGGGGGGGGAGGGGGTAATAATGGAGGACGTCAAAGAACTCAGAGGCGCTATGGGCATGGTGTAATGTCGGTCTTGTTAGAATCTGATACCCCTCGTTATGCGCAGCAACCCTCCTCGGATCTTGAAAGGATATTGCGAGTACGACACGAGCTTGCACAGTATCAAGAACGAAGTAGACGAATCTCGTAGAAAACCCTAGTTGACGACGTTGAAACAACCACAACAAGAGAATAGGATTTGGCGAAGCCGACCGCAAATTCTTTAAGCACAACTCCGAAAGAGTACAAGTGATTGCCGCTCCCTCACAACTCTACTTGACCCTCTAGGACCCTCGGATTCTTGCCTCATACAAGAATCTAGTGCTTATAGAACTATCTAGCCTATTCCTCTTGAGCGCTCCTAATTGCTTCTCACAAGCCTTGGATGAGACCTTGGTGTTTGCCCTTGGCTTGATTTATTTGATAGAGCCTCTACCCCTTGTTTATATAGTCCCCTCCAAAGCTCCATACATGCAAGTAGAAGTCCTACTCCTAGTAGGATTCATCGCTCAAGTTCTAGTAGAACTAGAAGTCCTAAAGCACACCCCTATTGAGTCCTAATCCAAATAGAATTTGAGTCACAATACAACAATCTCCACCTTGACTCTAATCCATTGAAGTCATCATGCTCCTCCAAGAAATTCTCTCCAAATCGGCTTCTTTTTTATACTCCCACCACAAGAGTGCCCCCACCACAGAGGCTCATGCACATCACCACGATATGCGTGTGAGTGTCCCGGCTGGAGCGCCTGGGCCCTCCACCTGAGAGCTCCTTCGTTGTGTAGTTTGGTTAACCACACCACCTTCTCCTATGACCCTCCATGCCATAGGTTTGTACCGCCTCTGAGCTCCACCTGCTCGCCGGTACTGCGTGGTCGTCGGTCCCACCACGTCTTCCTTCTTCCAACAGCTTGCAGCTTCACCTCTACGACTGTTAGATTTTGCAACCACCTTTACCGCCTTGCACTTGACTGCAACTGAGATTTGAGTACCTGCTGTTGACGAGACAGCTTCCTTCTCCTGATCAGGATTTTTACCAAATCTCCCAATGGTTGCACCGCCATTAAGATTTCCTATCACTCGGTGTCCACCATTAATCCAGATACTTTTCATGATTACCTGCCCTTTGCAAGTAACTCGCATAACTACACCTCGAAGTGATAAGCCACAACCTTGGAGTTCTAGCGACCTTACAGATATTAGATTCTTTTTCAAACCCGGGATATACCGAACTCCCGTGAGTGTGCAATGTGTTCCATTATGCATCTCCAATGTAACTATTCCGACCTTGGTGACAACATACTCCTTGCAATCCGCCAAGTGAACAATTCCATTCGCCGGGCGTTGAGATCCTTCGTCAAACATCTCCCTTGCCGAACATACATGGAAACAATTCCCTGAATCTAATATCCAATCATGAATAGTCCCTGGTTGACTGACGATAAGTATATCACCTTCATCCTCACTTGCCACCGAGCATGCTCCTCTCATATTCTTCAAATTTGGACAATCCTTTATCATGTGACCCTCATTGTCACAAAGATAGCATGTACGGCTGCCCTTGCTCTTGCCTATCTTCTTCCCGCGATTGAAGACTTTGCCTGCTCCACTTGAAACAGTCAATGCTTGATTACCCGAGGATGAAGATTCCTGTGGCTTCTTCAAGGACTCCGCCTCCAACAGGTATGCAACTGTCTCGTTGAAGTTGAGAGTAATTTTCCCGACGAGAATATTCATCACCAATTGCTCCCATGATGGTGGTAAGGATGAAGCCAGTATGACGACTTTATTGTTCTCCTCAATTTCCTCATCCACACTAACCAGCTGCGTGACAAGTTTGTTGAAGACATTTAGATGGTCAACGAATCGTGTGCCTTCCTCCATGCGCAACCTGAATAGTTGACGCTTCAGCACCCACCGATTTGTCAGCGACTTTGCCAGATACAATTCTTCTAAGCTCTTCCATAATTTCTTCGGGAATTCTCCTTGATTACCGAGTACTTTACCTCATCGGAGAGACATAGTCGAATTGTACTGACAGTCTTCCGCTCCATCACCTTCCAGTCTTCAGCGGTTGTGCTCTCCGGTTTGGTCCCCTCAAGAGCATCAATTAACCCTTGCTGGACAAGCACATCTGTTACCACACACTGCCACACGCTGAAATTCCCTTTGCCATCAAATTTCTCTACTTGATTCCACATCCCTGACATCGTCTTGATTTCGTGCACCCTAGCACTGCCGACCTTCTCACAAAATCAGCTCAATCCGACCTTGGCTCTGATACCACTTGTTAGAATCTGATACCCCTCGTTATGCGCAGCAACCCTCGGTTCTTGAAAGGATATTGCGAGTACGACACGAGCTTGCACAGTATCAAGAACGAAGTAGACGAATCTCGTAGAAAACCCTAGTTGACGACGTTGAAGCAACCACAACAAGAGAATAGGATTTGGCGAAGCCGACCGCAAATTCTTTAAGCACAACTCCGAAAGAGTACAAGTGATTGCCGCTCCCTCACAACTCTACTTGACCCTCTAGTACCCTCGGATTCTTGCCTCATACAAGAATCTAGTGCTTATAGAACTATCTAGCCTATTCCTCTTGAGCGCTCCTAATTGCTTCTCACAAGCCTTGGATGAGACCTTGGTGTTTGCCCTTGGCTTGATTTATTTGATAGAGCCTCTACCCCTTGTTTATATAGTCCCCTCCAAAGCTCCATACATGCAAGTAGGAGTCCTACTCCTAGTAGGATTCATCGCTCAAGTCCTAGTAGAACTAGAAGTCCTAAAGCACACCCCTATTGAGTCCTAATCCAAATAGAATTTGAGTCACAATACAACAATCTCCACCTTGACTCTAATCCATTGAAGTCATCATGCTCCTCCAAGAAATTCGCTCCAAATCGGCTTCTTTTTTTATACTCCCACCACAAGAGTGCCCCCACCACAGAGGCTCATGCACATCACCACGATATGCGTGTGAGTGTCCCGGCTGGAGCGCCTGGACCCTCCACCTGAGAGCTCCTTCGTTGTGTAGTTTGGTTAACCACACCACCTTCTCCTATGACCCTCCATGCCATAGGTTTGTACCGCCTCTGAGCTCCACCTGCTCGCCGGTACTGCGTGGTCGTCGGTCCCACCACGTCTTCCTTCTTCCAACAGCTTGCAGCTTCACCTCTACAACTGTTAGATTTTGCAACCACCTTTGCCGCCTTGCACTTGACTGCAACTGAGATTTGAGTACCTGCTGTTGACGAGACAGCTTCCTTCTCCTGATCAGGATTTTTACCAAATCTCCCAATGGTTGCACCGCCATTAAGATTTCCTATCACTCGGTGTCCACCATTAATCCAGATACTTTTCATGATTACCTGCCCTTTGCAAGTAACTCGCATAACTCCACCTCGAAGTGATAAGCCACAACCTTGGAGTTCTAGCGACCTTACAGATATTAGATTCTTTTTCAAACCCGGGATATACCGAACTCCCGTGAGTGTGCAATGTGTTCCATTATGCATCTCCAATGTAACTGTTCCCACCTTGGTGACAACATACTCCTTGCAATCCGCCAAGTGAACAATTCCATTCGCCGGGCGTTGAGATCCTTCGTCAAACATCTCCCTTGCCGAACATACATGGAAACAACTCCCTAAATCTAATATCCAATCATGAATAGTCCCTGGTTGACTGACGATAAGTATATCACCTTCATCCTCACTTGCCACCGAGCATGCTCCTCTCATATTCTTCAAATTTGGATAATCCTTTATCATGTGACCCTCTTTGTCACAAAGATAGCATGTACGGCTGCCCTTGCTCTTGCCTTTCTTCTTCCCGCGATTCAAGACTTTGCCTGCTCCACTTGAAACAGTCAATGCTTGATCACCCGAGGATGAAGATTCCTGTGGCTTCTTCAAGGACTCCGCCTCCAACAGGTATGCAACTGTCTCGTTGAAGTTGAGAGTAGTTTTCCCGACGAGAATATTCGTCACCAATTGCTCCCATGATGGTGGTAAGGATGAAGCCAGTATGACGACTTTATCGTTCTCCTCAATTTCCTCATCCACACTAACCAGCTGCGTGACAAGTTTGTTGAAGACATTTAGATGGTCAACGAATCGTGTGCCTTCCTCCATGCGCAACCTGAATAGTTGACGCTTCAGCACCCACCGATTTGTCAGCGACTTTGCCATATACAATTCTTCTAAGCTCTTCCATAATTTCTTCGGGGAATTCTCCTTGATTACCGAGTACTTTACCTCATCGGAGAGACATAGTCGAATTGTACTGACAGCCTTCCGCTCCATCACCTTCCAGTCTTCAGCGGTTGTGCTCTCCGGTTTGGTCCCCTCAAGAGCATCAATTAACCCTTGCTGGACAAGCACATCTGTTACCACACACTGCCACACGCTGAAATTCCCTTTGCCATCAAATTTCTCTACTTGATTCCACATCCCTGACATCGTCTTGATTTCGTGCACCCTAGCACTGCCGACCTTCTCACAAAATCAGCTCAATCCTGACCTTGGCTCTGATACCACTTGTTAGAATCTGATACCCCTCGTTATGCGCAGCAACCCTCGGATCTTGAAAGGATATTGCGAGTACGACACGAGCTTGCACAGTATCAAGAACGAAGTAGACGAATCTCGTAGAAAACCCTAGTTGACGACGTTGAAGCAACCACAACAAGAGAATAGGATTTGGCGAAGCCGACCGCAAATTCTTTAAGCACAACTCCGAAGAGTACAAGTGATTGCCGCTCCCTCACAACTCTACTTGACCCTCTAGGACCCTCGGATTCTTGCCTCATACAAGAATCTAGTGCTTATAGAACTATCTAGCCTATTCCTCTTGAGCGCTCCTAATTGCTTCTCACAAGCCTTGGATGAGACCTTGGTGTTTGCCCTTGGCTTGATTTATTTGATAGAGCCTCTACCCCTTGTTTATATAGTCCCCTCCAAAGCCCCATACATGCAAGTAGGAGTCCTACTCCTAGTAGGATTCATCGCTCAAGTCCTAGTAGAACTAGAAGTCCTAAAGCACACCCCTATTGAGTCCTAATCCAAGTAGGATTTGAGTCACAATACAACAGGTCTCCTCTGGAGAACACGACGGTTTCGTGTTAATTGATGTGCACAACAGGCACGGCGATTACATATATCTGGAGCGGCCAGGAGATATGATTCGGCTTGGACTGGGGAACCACGTTATATCTCTAACCGTGTCCCATCTAGTTACAACAAACTGATACAACAATATCTACAAGGATCGAGACGAACCATATCTCCCTATACTCTCACCATGTTGTTACATATATATTGATATTCCAACAGGACGGACCTCATCGCGGTTTGTCCTTTTATCATTTCAGCTTTCTCCAACACCTCACACACAGCTACGCTTTTTCTCCCCTGACACAATTCAGGTACTCCTTAAATTTCGGCTGGGTACTGCATCACCAGACTACGTCCCTTTAGTCATTTGATCTGGCCTTGTTTCTTTCACATCTCTAACACCTATGATTTCTCACTAGATCCAATCTTGCACTTGCCGCCGCCGCCGCTGCTCCTGCTGCTACTACTTCTGCAGTGTCTTTCTCCAATTACATAAAAAAAGGACCTCTGGATTGTTACAACCACAATGCTTCTTCGGTTTTTTCTTCTTTGTTGTTGCTAGGTACCAACACAACTTGTTGGTTGTGACAACTGAAAGGATACAAGTAGTTATATATACTGGCTGCTACCTGCATGCCTTTCTTTCAAGATTCATGATAGCTGGAGAATATGCATGAGCACTGCAGATCTCTGTGTCAGGATACAAAATATCACAGGCTTGTATTTTGAATATCTCGTAGAAAGTGGCATGCTAGTCATGTTCATTTTGCTGGTACTTCATGGTAAACCCACTCGTATCATGTCCTGTGATAGGACAGGCAGTATATAAGTATTTGCACCGAAGCAGTTTCCAAAGGACAATAGGAGGAAACAGAAGAGGCAAAGCAAGTCTCCATTCTGACATTTTTGTGTAGCACTCGAAGCAAACTGTTGGAATAATCCGTTTGATATAGCATAGGTGAGTCAATGAGTGAGATGTTGATGGAAACTGTCTTTCACGATAGCATTGGAACTTTCATCCAAAACATGGAGTTTTTGCTATTTTCCTTGTTTGTTTTATTTATTTCATGTCGACGAAGCAACACACATGGCCAACTTCAGGGTACGTCAGGCTGCGTGGAGGTCATTGACCTAATGCACAGAAACCAGCGGAACTGCGATTGGATGCTTGAGCTGCAGCATGTTGTACGATCTGTTTAACGTAATGTTTGAATGAGTTACAGACAATGATTTTGGATTTTAATCATTTTTCGTTCTTATGAACTTACCTTTTGTTCTTGTATTTGCTCTGCTCTGTTAACGAAAGGGTGTTGGAATTAATTTTCGTCATGTTAACGTGATCTTCACGGTTTCTACCGTGAGAAACTTGTTCTCCACGTTTTTCCACTCGTGGAGGACAGGGACTTCGTCTCGTGATCGGCAGGGACACATTAGAATCCTAATAGGACTCTCGGCCCTACCTCTACAGCTCCGGACTATATAATCAGGGGGTTAGGGATTGTTTTCTCACATCCAACAACAAACAACCTACCCAAAACACCGATCGCTAAGGGAGCTGGAAGGGGGGGAAGCTCGAGGTCCTGTTCCGGGCCAATCTCGTTTGCGCCCGGAGGGAAATCGCTGGAAGAAGCCAAGAACCCTCAAGGAGAAGCTGAGATATCATCCCGAGCCCTCCATCGACTCATCTACATCGACTACATCTACTCAAGAAGCTCTAATGGCGACCTCAAGCACTGTTGGTAACCAGAGCCATCTTAGTCTAAGCATGCTTCATCATCTAAGTTTATGCCTAATTAGAGCCCCTGAGTACTTAAGTAAGTCGAATTAGATCGGTTCTAAGTGAAAAAGTGAATCTGGTTTATGTTATTGTGTGCAATTAGCTCTCTGTGTGCTTGTTCATGTGCAATTAGACTAATGCAATTAAGAAATTCACAAGTAACAGAAGCTTTTCATGTTCATATAATTCGGGTACTTCAAGTTTTAGTTCAATCTTGATCTGTTTTAAGTTGACAGTGCCGAATTCAATGATGATTAGTGCCTAAGTTAACAGATTAGCCCCTGCCTAAGGATAATTGCATGTTTAAGATGAGCAATTAGATCTAGGGTTTCCTGTTTTATCATTTTTTCCCAAATTGTTGACTGTTAAGCCCTAATTCGCACATCACGACTCGATTCACGGAATTAAAGTGTGCATTAGCAAGTAGAAGGAGGAGAAAGACTGAATCGAAAGGTTCAATACGAGTTTTTCCCCAAATTTGAAAATCCCCAAATCAAGCAAACCCTAACCCTAACCCTAGGGCAAGGGACTCACCTGTCTGACGGCCGTGCGTGGCATGACAACCGCCGCGCGTGGACGACGAAGGCCTCCTCACCGAGCAGCTGCATCAGTGAGGCACGCGGCGCCATCAGGCCGGCGCGCGCGCTCCTCGACGCAGCTGCACCGGCGCGCCTTGGGCCGCCTCTTGTCGAAGCGCTGCGGTATCACCCAGCCGCACGCGGGTCTCCTCGCCGGCGTCAAGCCGGAGCGGGAGGAGTCCACGACGCCTCACCACGCCCTTGCCTACCACCGCTACGGCGCCCAAGCGGAGCCCCTGGACGGCGGCGCGTGCGACCTAGTCGCACGCGTCCTCCGGCCAGAGGTCCCGCAAGGGATGCCTGCGGCCCCGGCGGCGAGTTGGCGACAGCGGCGGCGCTCGATTGGATCGGGAAGGGATGACGGGAGAGAAGAAGGGGACTGGGGAAGTGAAGGAGTGACGGGCGATTAGGGTTTGGGCGGCTTTTTTTATTCACCGCATCGATGATCTCGTCCGTCGGATCCAATCAACGGCCAAGATTGATCCCGCGTTAGGGTTTGCGGGTGAGAAAAGGCCGGGCCGGTGCTGGGCCATTAGTGGGCCGCGTTCACGGGCTGCGCGCGCGATAAGTAAGCTGGGCTGGTTACCATTAGTCGGGTCGAGCCGAGTGAAAGCGCGCGCGGGGAGTTAATGGGCCGTTGTGGGCTGATTCTGTTCGCGGGCTTCTTTCGAGGTTTTCTCAGCCCGTTAAGTTTTGCCTTTATCTTTTATGTTTCCTGTTTATTTAAGTTTCCATTAGTTATTTAATCAATTTAATTACTGTTTAATGCTAAAAATTCGCTGAAAATTATGATTTCCACCAATATGCAATTAAGATGCTCTCTAATTAAATGGAACCAAAGAGAAGTTTAGTTAGAGCTTACTCGTAATTATTCTGACCAAAGTTGTTTTAATTATGAGTTTATGTTAAGTTTCTTTTGTTTTCTGCCCAAAGGTGATGCAAATTGAAACTTATTGTATGATTTTAATCCGACCAAAGTAGGGTTATTATCATGCTTTTATGTGCATCTTTATTGTATATTTTTACTGAAACATGATTTTTCCATAATTTTCAGTGGGCACTGTAACCGGCTACCTGAATTCCATTGAGCCACTCAACGGCACCAACTTCCCCTCATGGAAGGAGGCGGTGTCCGTTGCACTTGGAGTCACTGAGTATGACTTTGCCATTCGTGACAATAAGCCTGTTGCTGCTCAGGGTGGTAATGTTGACGCCGCTCTCCTTGAGAAATGGGAGAGATGCAACAGGATGGCACTAATGATCATTAAGCAATCGATCTCTAGTGCCATTAGAGGTGCCATTCCTGATAAGAACCAGGAGGGTGTTGAGCTAAGTGCTAAGGCATTTCTTGAGAAGGTTGAGGAGAACTTTAAGAGCTCATCCAAGACTTATGCTAGCACACTCATCATGAAGATGCTCACATCAAGGTATAATGGGCAAAATGGAATTAGGGAGCACATCATGAGCATGTGTGACATGGCAAATAAGCTTAAGGCACTGGATATGTCCATCTCTAATGGCTTTCTGGTGCATTTCATTATGACTTCATTGCCGCCTCAATATAGTCCATTTAAGATAAACTACAACACTCAGAAAGGGACTTGGAGCATGGCTGAGCTCATCGGCTATTGTGTTGAGGAAGAGGAAAGGCTGAAGGCTGAAAAGGGCAAAGAGGTGGTTAACTTTGTTAACTTTAGCAATCCTCCTAAGAACCAAGCTGAATCAGGAAGCAGCAAGCAGCCAAAGAAGAAATTTAATAAGAAAATTAAGGTGAATAAGACCACTTCACACAAGAATGCTCATGAGGGTAAGGTCTGCAAGTTCTGCAAGTCTCCAAAGCACATGCAGAAGGATTGTGCTGCCTTTAAGGAATGGCTGGCAAATAAAGGTAATGATGTTGTTTCATTCATTGATGAATCATTCTTAGCTAATTTTTCTCCTAATACCTGGTGGATTGACTCAGGAGCCACTGTGCACATTTCCAATTCTATGCAGGCATTCAGTTTGATCCGAACTATAAGAGAGGGGGAGTGAAGTCTTAGAGTTGCTGATGGCAATGGAGTTGAAGTCGAAGGCATTGGAAGTTTCAGCTTGGAGCTACCTAGCGGCTTTAGTCTCCAATTAGATGAAGTTCTTTATGTTCCTAGTTTAAAGAGAAACCTTATTTCAGTTTCAGCATTAGATAAGTCAGGACATATTTGTAAGTTCGGCAACAATAAGTGCATTATTGAGTTTAATGGTATTAGTGTTGGTCTTGGTCATTTGCAAGACAAACTTTATATGCTCTCTCTTGACGAATGTTCTGTGATGAATGTGAGTAATGTGTCAATAAGCGCAAGCGAAATGATGAGACTTCTTCGAAATTATGGCACTGTCGCTTAGGCCATATTTCGAGGGGGAGAATTGAGCATCTCATTAAAGAAGAGATAATTCATTCGTTAGACTTCTCAGACTTAGAACAGTGCATCGACTGTATTAAGGGGAAATTCGCTAAGACAATTAAGAAAGGAGCAACTAGGAGTTCGGGCCTCTTAGAAATAATTCACACTAACATTTGTGGCCCATTCCCAGTCACTTCAGTAGATGGTTTTGATTCATTCATTGCATTCACTGATGACTTCTCCCGTTATGGTTACATTTACCCCATTCGCGATCGATCCGAAGCGTTAGATAAATTTAAAATATTTAAGGCTGAAGTGGAAAATCAGCATGGAATTACTATTAGAATAGTAAGATCGGATCGAGGTGGTGAATATTATGGGAGACACGCTCAATACGGCCAGTTTCTTAGACCATTTGCTAAATACCTTGAGGAAAATGGTATTAAGGCCCAATATTCTATGCCGGGAGAATCATAGGAAAATGGAGTGGCTGAACGTCGCAATCGCACGCTAATGGATATGGTGCGTAGCATGCTCAGTTATTCTAGCTTGCCTGTGACGTTGTGGATGGAAGCATTAAAAACAGCTGCACACATTCTTAATCGGGTTCCTAGCAAGTTAGTGCCCAAGACACCTTATGAATTGTGGTTTGGGAAGAAACCGACACTAGATTACTTACGTGTGTGGGGTTGTCCTGCTGAAGCCAAGTTATTTAATCCACAGCAAAAGAAATTAGATGATAAAACGATAAGCTGCCACTTTATTGGATACCCCGATAAGTCTAAGGGATACCGGTTCTATTTTCCTAATCGTTTCACTAAGTTCGTTGAGACTAGGCATGCTGTGTTCCTAGAGGATGCAGAGATCGGTGGGAGCTTTCCGAGGAGGGAAATAAATCTTGAGGAAATACGGGCTGAGGTTCCCATTCCGGTGACTCAAGAATCAGTGACACCTCAGTTAGTGCCATTGTTTATGCCCTCTGTTGAGATTAATGCTGCATCTCCTGTCATTGTTCCACATGAGCCAGTGATTGAGCAACCACAGGAAGTGGCGCCTAACGTTGAAGTGCCACCACAAGAGCAAGCAGCACCTAATGTTGGTGCAAAACCCTATTGTGCAACCTTAGCCCATTCCTCAACCAGTTGTGAACGTTGAATTAAGAAGATCACAGCGGACGAGGAAACCTGCTATTCCTAAGATTTATCAGACATATTTAAGTGAGGATGTGTATGATGTTGGAAAGATAGATGATCCTGTCTCATTTAAGGAGGCGGTTTCAAGTGAGAATTCCGATAAGTGGGTTGCGGCTATGAAAGATGAGCTTAAGTCTATGAATGCTAATGATGTTTGGGATTTAGTAGAAATTCCTGATGGAGTCAAACCAGTAGGCTGCAAATGGGTCCACAAAACAAATGTGATTCCAAAGGGAAGATCGAAAGATTCAAAGCTAGGCTTGTAGCAAAAGGGTTTACACAAAAAGAAGGGGTTGATTATAATGAACTTTCTCCCCTGTGTCTAAGAAAGATTCCTTTAGAATCGTCATGGCGCTAGTGGCTCATTTTGACTTAGAGCTACATCAAATGGATGTTAAGACTGCGTTCCTTAATGGTAACTTGGATGTGACAATTTTCATGGCACAACCGGAAGGTTTTGTTGTGAAAGGCAAGGAACATATGGGATGCAAATTGAAGAAATCCATATATGGACTTAAGCAAGCGTCAAGACAATGGAACCTTAAATTGGATCAAGTGATTAAGAAATTTGGGTTTAAGGAAAATATTGTGGATAATTGCATCTACACTAAGATAAAAGGTGGAAAATTCATAATTCTAGTACTTTATGTGGATGATATTCTATTAGCTAGTAGCGATAAGCATATGCTACATGAGACAAAAGATTTCTATCGTCCAATTTTGACATGAAAGAACTCGGTGAAGCCTCTTATGTTCTGGGCATTGAGATACACCAGGATAGGACCAAAGGTGTACTAGGATTATCTCAAAAGGCATATATTGAGAAAATGCTTAAGAGATATGATATGGACAAAAGTAAAGCCACACCTGCTCCAATAGCAAAGGGCGATAAGTACAATAAGAAACACTGCCCTAAGAATCAATTAGAAAAGGATGAGATGAAGAATATTCCTTATGCTTCAGCTGTCGGAAGCTTGATGTATGCACAAGTCTGTACGCGTCCAGATTTGGCATTTGCAACCGGAGTGTTTAGTAGATATCAATCAAATCCAGAAAAGGTCCACTGGATGGGGGTTAAGAAGGCATTACGTTATTGCCAAGGCACCAAAGATTACATGCTCACATATAAGAGATCAGATAACCTTGAAGTTGTGGGTTATAGTGATGCTGATTTGCTGGTTGTGAAGATGATAGAAGATCCACTTCAGGATATATCTTTACTTTAGCAGGAGGAGCTATTTCTTGGAAAAGCTCTAAGCAAAGTTTAGTAGCAGCATCTACAATGCAAGCTGAGTTTGTGGCATGTTATAAAGCAACTGGACAGGCCATGTGGCTTAAGAATTTCATTCCGGGTCTTAAAGTAATTGACAGTATCTCGAGACCATTAACAATACACTGCGATAATCAAGCTGCAGTATTCTTTGCAAATAACGACAGGATAAGTGGTGCTTCCAGCATATTGATATTAAATATCTTGTTGTGAAAGAAAGATGCCAGGATCAAACTATTAAGGTTGAGAACATAAGTACTAATGTTATGCTCGCGGATCCGCTTACTAAAGGTTTACCTCCAAACATTTTCCAGAAACATGTCTCTGACATGGGTCTGGTGGAGAGCTTTTAGGTCCTGGTTTAGGGCCATTACTAACTTCCATTTGTATGTAAGCGTTCTAACAAAGTTTTCAGTGAGACTGTGGTTAATGGGGTCCCAGTAGCGAATTAAAGCTATTGACGACGCATTAGTCCTTTCGTTGCTGTTATACTAAGTGTGAATATTAGTTAAGTGAACATTAGTAGTAACCGTTCGATCAAGTGGGAGAATGTTGGAATTAATTTTCGTCATGTTAACGTGATCTTCACGGTTTCTACCGTGAGGAACTTGTTCTCCACGTTTTTCCACTCGTGGAGGACAGGGACTTCGTCTCGTGATCGGCAGGGACACATTAGAATCCTAATAGGACTCTCGGCCCTACCTCTACAGCTTCAGACTATATAATCAAGGGGTTAGGGATTGTTTTCTCACGTCCAACAACAAACAACCTACCCAAAACACCGATCGCTAAGGGAGCTGGAAGGGGGGAGAGCTCGAGTTCCTGTTCCGGGCCAATCTCGTTGGCGCCCGGAGGGAAATCGCTGGAAGAAGCAAAGAACTCTCAGGAGAAGCTGAGATATCATCCCGAGCCCTCCATCGACTCATCTACATCGACTACATCTACTCAAGAAGCTCTAATGGCGACCTCAAGCACTGGTATAAGATCTACTCACTAAATTCTGCATTATTGATCAACATGTTCTAGACTATTAGATCCTGTGTGTTATGTGCTACTTATGTGTATAGCTAAATCAACAAAGGGTACTCATGTTTTCTTTTTGTTGCAGCGTTCAAAAATAAAAAAAATAATATTAACTCAGAGCAAGAAAGACTATTACCACTAAATCTTACAATTACAAGAGCTAGAATCGTGTTATTAGCCAAATATGTTCATCAACTCCATATTTTTTTAAAGTTTGTGGAGTGGAGTTGTAAAAAGGTGGAGTAGTTGGTGGAGCAGAGCAGTTCCAAATAGGCCTCAGTTGCTAGGTCCCGTTTTTTTATTCGGACTATTAAATTTGATACAAAATCTTGCTGAAACCCCTCGTCTTTTGTGGCTAGGGCTTCACTCCCTGCACTTGCACTAAATCGAGTACCAATGGTCGATTCGTCACCTTCACTTCGCTCCTCTGCTTTTCTGTTCTTTCACAGCAGTATAATTAATTGAGTCACTGTGCAATGGTTTGCAGTTAAATGCAAACTAGATATTATCATCCACTAATTGATAGTTGACTGTCTTTAGCAGTGGTTGCCATAGGGTTCATGTATAGCTCCGAATCGCTACCTCCTCATAGACGACAAGATATAGCCATTCTGCTAGTACTAGCCTCTTTCGTGTGTGTGCTCTTTTATCCATTTATGGTTCATTCTGTAATAAGGCTGGATATATTACATTTGTGCTGTAGAGGCCAGAATTTAAAACAATTCCTTTTTGTAAAAAAAAGTACTAGGCTACGGAGACACAGGCACCCATGCTCGCTGACCCATCATTCTGCTGGCAAACAGGGGACGATTCTGCTGGCCTACAGCGCAGATACACAAAGGAGCATAATGAAGAAGGTGGAGGATGGACTTGCAACAGTGTTTGTGTGTACTTGTGGCATGGTGGTGTAAAGAAGCAAAACGCACCGAGAGAGAAAGGGCAGGGCCTCGCAGGCCAAGACATGGGTGGGCATGTAGACCTAGTAGGTGTGCTGGAGCCTGCACTCTCCAACAAGAATGAAGATGGCGGTAACCATCCATTGCTACAAGGATCAAGACTATAAACAGATACATTTCTTACAGTAAAGCGCACAACACAGCGGTTGGTCACGGCTTTGGGACCTCGTGTTTGTCATTTTATATTTCAGCTTTCTCCAACACCTCACACACTATGGTTTTTCTCTCTTAATTCATATGGTTTTAACACACATTTGCTTTTCTGTCTAGATTAAACTCATACTCCTAATATTTTGGCTAGGAGTGCATCACAGACACCTATGCTTTCTCTCTAGACACTTTCATAAAAAAGGACCACGATGTTTCTTCTTCTTTGTATTTCTCCTATGCTGTTGTTGGGTATCAACACAATGTGTTCGTGTTAGGTCGATCTCCACCACCACGGCCCAAAGGCGTGATGGGCTCGGTCCACGCACCCTAATCGGGGGAGCCAACCTAGCATTGGTTGGTGGGCCCCGTTGTACAGTGTATAAAGAAAGGGGTGGGGGCTAGGGCACGGACAACAAGGTTCACCGTGCCGCCAGCCACCACCCCAACACTCCTACCGATCGAGGGGCACTGGAGCAACGGGGAAGCCGCACCACCGCCGCGGCGACTTCCGGGTGGATCCGGAAGACTCGCTGCCACCGCCCCAGACCCTCAACCGGAGGCCGACCGCGGTCGCCAGCATCTCCTCAACCCACGGCCGCCCCCAGCTGACCGCCACCGCCGCCATGGCCGCCGTCGACCCCGCGCCACCACCAATGGTTTGGCCCCTCTACTCTCCCTTTTTAGATCTAGTTCTTCTCGGTCATCCGTAGTTGTCATGTTTAGCCATGTTTATCCTATTAATCAAGTTATACCCGAGATATTTCTACTGCTAGTTGATCCTACAATGTTAACACTGGTATCAGTTAGCTAATCTAGTAGTAGATTAGTTCTTGGGTAGTTTTTTACACTCGCAAAGTTCAAGGTTGTGCTCACTGTTCGTAGAAACAGCGGGGGATAGAGTGTAGAAAATGAAAGAAAATGGAAGAAATCGATACAGTTCAGTTAAATCCAAAGAAAAAGAAGAAAAAGTCGATGAAAATCGAGCAAGAAAGTGGATCTCAGATCCAAAACTCCAAAACCCGAACCCTAACCCTAACCCTAGATCTACAAGAAGGGTCGCTGTGTGTGGGAAGACCTACTTTTGGTCTTCTCCGCCGCCGGCCGTCACCGTCGTGCGGGTAGAACGCGGAGCGGAATCGCTCGACGGCGGCACGCTCTCCCTTGCGGGGAACGCGCATGCCGGCGAGAGGCTCCGCCACGGCGCCAAACAGGAGGGAGAGGATGCGCGCGGCCTTGGGCCGGCGGTGCTCACCTCGCCATGGCGGCAAGATGTGGCCATGGCCGGCTGTGGGCCGCCTCGCTCTCTCTCTCTGGATCTCGAGGCTAAGGCTCGGGTCTAGGGGAGTGGAGAAGGAGAATGGGAAGGGGAGGAGAAGGAGCACTGCGGCCATGGCCGGCGGCGCTCGTCCCCGCCGTCGCCGGTGAAGACGCGGCCACGGCCGCCGCTGCGCGCGCGCCGCCGGACCGGGAGCGGAGAAGGCGGGGGGGGGGGGGGGGGGGAGTCTCTAATTATTCAGCCAAGACCAGAGCCTATTAGTCTTATGGTTGTACTGTTTTCCCGGGTGGTTCTCCATGTTCCAATTAAATCA
This sequence comes from Urochloa ruziziensis, assembly GCA_015476505.1. Lineage (NCBI taxonomy): Eukaryota > Viridiplantae > Streptophyta > Magnoliopsida > Poales > Poaceae > Urochloa > Urochloa ruziziensis. The sequence goes on from CM027120.1 coordinate 56,004,045, forward strand.
TATGATCTTGTATTAACTAGAGGTATAGCATAAAGTAAAGCAAGTTTATCATTATCGTTCATTAGAACCACCAAAACCCAAGTATAGCAACTAGCAGTGCTACCCAACGTAAAGATAAACCCAGGCAGACAAGGAATAATCATGAAAGACTAGGCAAACCTTAATAGGACCCATCAAATTAATGCAAGCACATGCAAAGGTGATTAAATATAGTTATTGGGATAAAATATCAAGAACACACTTGCCTTAATTCCAGAGAATAGTTGCTCAGATTATCTTCAGCTCTTCAAGCTTTCGAACCACGTTCCTTCTACTCGAAGCAATCATCCAAGCAAAGCAAACATTCTAGAGCAAGCAAACAAAGACAACTAAGAACAATACACCAATCAAAATAAAAGATTTTAAAGAGCGTACTAAACGATGGGGCTCGTTGCTACAAACACAAAGACGCAGGGAACGCTGGAACTGCGATTATAAATAAACTATCGAAAGATTTTAATTATCAAAACAAGAACTAAGTGCTTCATTTATTTTAATTACCAAAACATGTTTATATTAGAATTAACTCAATTTATTTTTGTAATTGAAAAGCCGTAGTAACTTAGCCATATTTTATTTACAATTGTTTATGTACAGATTATACCAATTAAACAATTAACTTTAGAAAAGAAAGGTATATGAAACATCTAAATGAATAAGTTTATCAAACGTGTTCCACTAATCATGTTATTATCATAAATAAATTATAATAGCATTAATCATATTAACTTTCTCTTATAAAAGCCGTTGTATGCCTAATTTGATTTTAATTAGAAAAGCTAGTTGTAAGTCAGCATTAATCAAGTTAATATTATTTAATAAAGCCGAGATATAGCCTAATTAAATTTTATTCAGAAAAGATAATTCAATAAATATTAATCCAATTAAACTTTATTATGAAAGCACGTGGTATAAAACTATATAGATTTTAATTACAAAACATGTCTATAAGCAATTAATCAAATTAATATTTAAAATTAATTTATAAAAACACAACTATCATGAACAACACCACTAACACGTAATTTAAGTGATTACAAGTCTAACAAAATGAAAACGGATCGAAACGGATTTAAAACGTGGAAGTTATACCTAAAACAAGGCTGCAGGGACCTTGACGCAAAAACCGTAGATTCCAGGGGTTAGCTGAGAAGATTTTCGAGACACAGAGAACAGTCGCCAAGAATAGGCAAAACTTCAGGGTTAGATCTGCAAAAGGATCAAGGCCGTGTTAGATTGGAAGGATCTAATAGACCTAGGGGGTTTTCTGAAAGATTACCAAGACACAAGAAATTTCCGAGAAATTACAGGGGTTCTCGGGGTCCAAGTTGCAAAACCACGAGGCCTTCTTCCTCCTCTGGCAGAGCACGGCTGGCGGCACTGGCGGCCAAATTCGCCGGCGGCGCTCCGGCGAACGGGGGCGACGGTGAAATAGCGCAGGAGGGAGATCAGGTCGAGGGAATCGCGGTGGGTGGATCTCCGGCGTCGGAGTTGAAGAGAACCGGCCGAAATCGGAGGAGGACGGCGGCGGTTCGGGTTGGTCGGCGGCAGCTCGAGCTTCCTCGCGTGGGCGGCGCTCCGGCTGAGGATAGACGGCGAGGACGGGCGGGGGACGTGCGGCTCGTCGATGCGGTCCTCGTGGTGCCCTCCATCTTGGTCGGGAGGCTTCGGAGGCGGCGAGTCAGGGCGGCATGGCCGGCGGCGGCGCTCGGCAGGCGACGGCGCGGCGCGGCGGAGGGAGAAGAGGCGGCGACGGGCGGCGGAGGTGCGGCTCACCGTGGGCATCGTCGTGGTAGCGTCGGCTTCGCTCGGCTGCCGACGGACGCGGCGGAGACCGACGACGGCGCTCGGCCGGCGGCGCAGCAGCTCCCAGGCGGCAGTGCGGCGTCGCTGAACCGAAAGGCGAGCCGGAGGCGGAGGAGGGCAGCAGGGGCGCGACGGCTTGGGCGTAGGGCTTTAAAGGCGCGCGGGACTGCGGCCTGGCTCGGTCGTTAGGGTTTTCATCTTTTTTTTAAATGATTTCCTGTGCGAAAACAAATTCGAAAAAATATCCAGATAATGTTTTTAAAGCACGAAAATTACCCAGAAAATCCCAAAAATTATAGGAAAAATCCTATATAGATTGGGACACAAGGAGTCCAAATAAAATATTTAGAGCTCGTGAAAAGGAATTTAGAGCCTTCTATTAAATAGATTTAGCTCTCAAAAGATGAGAATAAATTTCAGAAAAGTCTGGAAAATTCTCGGAAGAACCTAGACGTTTAAAGAACGCATTTTTGAAATCTTAGCACTCATGAAACACCAAGATGCAACTCGGCATGAATGCAACACACAGAGAACAATTAATTTATATTAAGAAAACAACAATTGTTTTATTTCTACGCTAAATTCTCTGTAAAGTAAATAAATGTTGGAAAAATTTTAAAATTAAGAGAAAATCATTGTTTAATTATTCTCTAAATTCACATCCTGAAATTAGGGAATTTCAGGGTGTGACATTCTTAATCTAGAAAAGGTTAGATTAAAAACCTCAATATTTCACCACACTAACTGTTCATGGAATTCTGTCAGCCCACTACCTGCTTCTCGAGCTCAATAGCCCATGCATTGGATTTGCTTGCCTGCAGTGCAGCTTGTTGGTGACGCAAGTGGTGATTTACAATGGCAAGGCACATGGTGTAAATATCAAAGATACCCTGTTTCACAAACCATAGGATCTAGAGTTGTTATTTCATAATGCAGAAACATGAGGAAAATCAGAGAGCCATAAAAAAATAGAAGCATCTTACAAATTCACCTCACACTACACATTTCAAGCTGAATAAATCAGAAATAATGCTGAGTTGTAATGAACCATTGTTATATAGACAAATTGGTGATTGTAAAGTACTGAGTAGTTAAATCGTGGATAATGACTAACAAGCTCAACGCTTCATCTCTTTTCCTGTGTTGTTTGTAGAGATTGAAACTCTTTTTTGGTGGTAGTGTTATTTTTAGAGATTTAATCAGTGAAATTACCTGCAAGATTTAATCAAGGAGTAGAGAAGATCGAGGACGAATTAGTAGACACGAACCTGGAGAGCGGGTGCAGCTTCAACTTCCAGCTGAAGTCACCGTCGTCCCCCGGCAGGCTGACCCTCATGGCCGACAGTGCGTAACACCTGCCACCTGGCGCCGGTGGTGCTGCCAAGCCACACCCGGCACCCGCTGTCCCCACCGACGGCGGTGGCGCCAACGGCGTCACAGAGGCCGATGTAGGTTTCCTTCTTCCTCTTCTCGCGCTTGGTCGGCAGCGCGGCGGCCAGGAGCAAGCATGCGTCGCGTCATCCCAATCTCATTTGACCCATTTTTCCAGTCCAAATCAACAAAAAAAAAATCGATCTCCAATTTCTGAACTGCTGTTGAACAAGGTTAGTCCCTGGGATTGCATCGCGCATGCTGGAAACGGAAGGGAGGAGGAGGAGCTCACCCGGATCTCGAAGAAGTTGGCAAGCACCGGGACTCCGTGGCTTCCAGCTGCGCAGCCGCACAAGAACGGAGAGGTGCGGGAACGAGAGCGGGATGTGCGGGACTGCGGGCTATATTTGCAGGATCTCACCCTCGACATCGTTAACCACCATGGCCATGCTCACCGTGTCGACGGCGGAGCGCGGCCCCTGCACCTGAAATCGCGCTGGACCCGGTCACCGGCTCGCCGCAGCTTTGCTGCCGGTCGTCATCTCAAGAGAGACAGACGAAGGGCCGCCCCGTCGGGGAGCAGGTCGACGACATGGATGTAGATGGCCACTGCCGGCTACCGGCTACATGCCCGCTCGCGCACAACGCGCCCTCCTCGCCGCCTGGAGCATGACTTACGGCCGCAAGTGTGCCGGCTTTCGGCCCCACCCAGATCCACCGGCCGCCGGACGCACTCACACTGCGCGCCTCGCTCGCCGCCAAGACAGGATTTGGAGTTGAGAAGGAAAGCGGAGGGCCGAGAGGAGAGGAGCAAATCTCGCGGGGCGGGATGAGTAGATACGATGACAGGAGTGGGGTTGGCGAGGAAGGAAAGAACACGCGAGGATGCGGCGGCGGCGTGATTGCCGGAGTGTGTGATTACTGTTGGATGGGATGGGGGAAATGGCAGTGGGTCCGGCGGGTAACAATCATCGAAATAGGCCTGCGGTGCCAAAAGAGAGGGCGCGGGGCAGCCATCGAGGTCCAAAATAGCAGGGGGAGGACGACCAATTTTTCCCTGATTTGTGGGTCTTTTGTGAGGGATACACGATTAATTGTTTGTGTAAAAATGGTTTCAATTTGCTCCTCTTTTATAGTATAGATTTCTCATAGTGTGGTTCTTGACCTCTTTCATGCGAAGCATATGCCTACCTTTTCAAGAACTGTGTGTGAATTATAGCAAATCATACATAACTTGATGATATTTGAATTGCAGTTCTAGAACCTAATGTGAAAACACGGTAGCTACATTTTTCTTTCTCCATAAATATTTATCAATCAAATCCTAAATAAATTTTATTAAACACTTCACACAATAATAAACTAGCCCGTGCGTATGCACGGGTGTAGCTAATTTTAAGAAATGAAGTATGCACACCTCAGCTCGTTTGCAACATCCATGCCTTTCCGATGATATGGAGCATGCTACACATGGCAGCTTCTACAAGCAAAGCATAACACATCTTGTACTTGCGCAGAAGAGGAGGCAGTATATACATGCATTCAAATCCAGATGAACTTTGCAAAGACTACTCACTTTTTAGATGAACATTTGCATCCAAACATAACGTTTTTATTCGAAATATACAGTGGTATTCTTTTAATCTACATACTACCTATATTATTTGTTTATTTGTTCTAATTGATTTTTTTAGGTCATCCTAACACAACACACAACTATACTATCACTTTTATATAACATAATATCAATATATACTAGTAAAAATCTAATATTTTACATTTTCAAAATATATAAGAAAAAATTGTTCATGGCAACTTTTGTTTCTTTGGCCCTTTGGTCTCTTGCTATGATAGGAGATTCTGTTCTATTTAAAAATAGACACATGATGTTGGCCCCATTTGCCATTAATCGACTTTGCATGCATCAAGCGTAGACTAAAGTTTGCGAAGAGCTTCCCCGTTTATTCGAGAACTAGTCAGCTGCGAAGATATATCTCGTGATCAAGAGCTTCTTGACTTGAGTGCAAGCAGCCGACGAACCGCTCTTATTCAAGAGCCTCGGTCACAACGGTCGTATGCAGTCCATGCAGGTACTACGGTTATCGAATTCATAGTCTTTAGCAGCTATTGCTATTTGTCAGGGTGGGCATGAGATTGTTGATTGCAGCAGTCTGGTTGATGCTGCGGGAGCAGAGAGTGCAGAACAGAGCTGCAGAGCAGAGGCAGAAGAGCAGGCTGCACAGCAATAATGAAGAGATCGAGCCACAGGAGGCGGCCATTCAAAGATGTGTTTTTTGCAAACATTTGCAGTAGAGCCAAGCAAACCACACCAGATGATGCAGATGTTGGCGTCTTCACAGTCCGTCATCTTAAAGGCCTCATAAGCTGCACGGGAGAAGGAGACAGAAGGAGATCCGCAGACGAGCACCGGATCACTCTGTTCAACAATAAGGGTCCAGCGGGGCATGCCCGTTGTGACCAGCGACAGCATGCTTTCCTGGTGACGTTGTACGGATTTGCTATTCATCGCACATGCGGTGCCTCACTCTCCACGGCACACCCCCCAATGCCCACCCGCACTCCATGCATGCATGCGGCCCCACCCTCTGCACACACCTTTTGCATGCACGCGCAGTCCCATCCCCACCTCCAGGCGCATACATGCACAGCCCCTAGGCCCACAGAGGAGATTTTGAAAAACAATTCGTACTTCATAAACCAAGTAGCCAAATCCGAGTGAGACTGTATAAGTTTGCAGTACCTGCCAGGGCACAATGAAAACCTCAGTTATTCATAGGGAGAAGACACGAGCATATGGCCCTCCCTTGAAGATATGGGAATCTTGATCAGCAGGCACTAGAACTACTTATTTCGGTCGATGCTGCGCGAGCAGAGACCGCAGAACAGAGGATCAAAGGTTGAAGAACAGGGGAGCAGAGCAGAGCAATGAAGAGATGGAGCCACAGGCGGCGGCCGTTCAAAGATGTGTTTTTGCGAACATGCCTTTCGGATGATGAGGAAGGGATTAGCATGCTACTCATGGTTTTGAAGTTGATGTATGGAAGCATATCATCCATGTGACATGCTGTACTTGGGCAGAAGTAATTGCACTATATAAATGTACATTCAGCATGTAGCACAGATATGGAGTCCAGAAGAACCTATAGAGAAGTGTCACATTTCTGTTTGTGTCTGTTTTGAATGGCAGTTTCGGAGACGAAACTGAGCGAGGTGTTGGCTGAAGCTGAAATGACCAACACATGATACACATCCATCAAAGCTAGATAGAACTGTTTATGAATCATCTATGAGTGGCTGCACAATGAAGTATCGTAAACAGATCAATAACGTTGATGCCAGAAAATGCAAACTGCGCGTGGGTTTCAGAAGCAAAGATTTTATCACAGCTGGTTCATTCATTTACTTGAAGAGGACAATGGTGCAGAGGTGCGAACAAGCTAGCGTCGTTTTCCTTCAGCTAATGTAACATTCTTCGAAAAGATTAGTATAAAAGTATCCGACAGTCCAGATTAATTGTATACCACTGAAAACTTCACATTATTTAGTATAGGTTGTATATGTGGAGTAGTATATTGGTATAGGGGTATTATAGGAAAAACTTTAGTAGTGACATTATTGTAATATCTTTATAACCTTTATTTTCATTTTATATTTCCATTTTTTACGTATTAATTTCGTCCGGTAAAAAAATTATATTAAAGTTTATACTAGAGTACCTACTTCTATACTCTATACCATAATAGGGTAGTACCAAGCACTTTAGAAAGCCTCTTCTATAGGAAGTCTACCCAATCACGTAAAGCTAGGGGCATTTTCCTTTAGCTAATATTAAAGTTGTTGATGTACGCTTCGGCACATGATGTATGACTATGAATTCTTCTCCTTTTTATATGACAGAGCAGTGTTCTTGCCTCCTGCTATCTTTTTTTTAAAAAAAATCAGATGTTGGAGCGGGCTAAAATGATGGAATGACCGAAAGGAAGCAGTCTTCGTGATTAATACATGGAATAGCCGCCATCCGTGCCCTTTCATCTCTTGCTGTAATAGGAGATTCTGTTATATTTTTAAAAATACACACGGCGTTAACCCCACTTGTCATTGATTGACTTTCTATGGATCGAGGATAGAGTAAAGCTTGCTGGTGAGTGTTTATTCGAGAGCTAGCAGGCTATGGCACTCCAACAGCAGCAAGCGACTGGAGGTAGAGACCATGCCGGACACGAGAGCTTAAGCTGCGAGCTGCTGTCTTGGCTTCGAGGAGGCGTCACGCATCCGCGGTCAATGCTGCGCGAGCAGAGATTTCATAACAGAGGAGCTGAGCAGAGGCTTCAGAAAAGAGGAGCAGAGCAGAGGAATCAGAGCAATGAAGAGATGGAACCGCAAGAGGCGGCCGTTCAAAGATGTCTTTTTGCAAACATTTGTAGTAGAGCCAAGTGTTGACACCCAAAAGTAGTAGGTCTAAGAAGACCGGGACCGGTCTCCAAAACCGGTCAGATCTGGTTTGGTCAAAGTTCACAAATTGTAAATTGTACTTCACCATTGTGTATCTCTCATTGATATGATCAAAATGCATATTTGAATAATTCGAGTTAGGAGTTGTATTTACCATTGCGTATCTCACAGATCTGTAGACCGGATTTGGTCTTTGTAATTCGAGTTAGGAGATGTATTTAGCATGAAATTTGTAAGGGTTTTGCACTATGAACAATGTGTTCTGATAATTTCTTTTGATGAATTTGTATTATGGAATTGGAGAATGGCACCATAGGAATTTGTATTTCCTGTGGAACTGCAGAATGATGCCACGTTCAGACATAAGTGCATGTTCATAATGAAAAAAGAACAGGTGTGAGATATTAGAGAATGCTGAAACCGCCGCGCGGAGGACCACCTCCCTCACCACCGCGCGTGCCATGGCCTCAGCGATGCTCGTCACCGTGGCTGCGAAAGCCACGATGGCCTCCTGCTCCGCGGATGGCTCCATGGAGGATGATGCGGCGAGGGAGGAGTAGAGGAGGGGCAGCAGATGGTGGCAGAGGAGCAGCAAACGGCGGCGGAGGAGCAGCAGACGATGGAGCTGGGGCCGAGGTGGGGTAGGAGCAGCGGATTGCAAGGGAGGTGCTGAGATGGGGCCGGGGGAGGAGAAGCCGACGGTGTAGAAGTGGATAGGGTTAGGGACGGCGGCTGGATTACTATATATAACCGCTGGACCATATTCTAAGCGGTTCAAGAATGGCCTGGTTAGAATAGAATGCTTTCTACTACTTTGAAATAATATTAATTTTAAAAAACAAGATTAACATTCAGATCTTAACACCAAATATTAACATAACTACCCATAACTTGCTCACAACACAATAATCATCCAGATCTCAACACAAAATTAAACATAACTAACTAATACACCTGACGAGGCTCGGCATAATTCACCATATTAAAGGCCGGACAATCATGGACCCACCTAAGTTGCGGAAGGTCAGGTACTCTCCCCACCAATACCAAGCATGGCCAGGGAACCTATCCACGTCCGCCAAAGAAGGAAGCTGCACGTAGAAGACGTTAGCCGCCATGTCGTCTTGCACGATCCGGCAATTGTAGTCGCTGATAACATGCTTGACGACAAGGCTGGTGGTGATGAAGGGCTCAAAGTGTTGCCTCATCACGTAGGTGATGATGAAGCGATCCTGGTCTCCACTTCACACACACAGATGTTGGATCACCCGGATGGAGACGATCATCTTCTTGACTAGCGGTGGTGGTCCGGTGAAGGCATTGGCAGCCATATGCTCTCTCTACACCCTGCTCATCAGATATATCTAGATTAGATATGACCATAAGTAGAATAAATCAGAGAACATGAGAGCGAGAGAAGATGAAAATGAGGATAACCACTTTTGACTAGCGAATAAGATGATCGAGCGAGAAGGGAAATCTATAGTGTAGAATGGCCACGAGCAAGCATAGTACATATATACAGGTTCAAAGACAACCGCTTGCAGGGCAAGATGAAGCATTCATAGCAACTTGCAGGGCAAGATGAAGCAGTTGTAAATGGCTATATCTATTTCACAATCGTCATTGATGAAGAGAGACTGAGAGCGCTTCAACTTTCCACACGCTATCTGCACGTGTATGAACGGTTTCAAATTCCCAAACCACGTTAAAATACATTCTAGCCGGCTCATTTTCAAAACAGTTAGTATATGAAATATATGTACCAGCTCGTAAACACACCAGCATGTTTAGTTAAACGTGCCATCTTGGAAATAGGCCAGCACGTTTATGTGATTACTCGTGCCGGCTCCTGTTCGAGCCGGTGCTAATGAGTTAACGCACCGGTGCTTCTTGAGCCGGCACGTATGGGCTGATACGAATGACGGTCTCTGCAGTAGTGATTATAACTTAATATCAATATGTACTAATAAAAATTTTACTTTTATGAAGGCACTTCGAGCTACAAATCTAGTAATGTAAATTTTATACAAACAATGTTGACATAGTTTTAGACAGTTGAATTATCAAACCTTTCAAGGACAACTAAAGTGGAGGCTCACACAGTAAACATATTTTTTTTATGTACTAGCAGAAGGGCACATGCGGCACGTGTTTAAAAAAAATTACTAAATTAGTGATGTAGTCAATGGACTCTTTATATTAATCTAGAGCGTTTGATCATCATTAAATCCGACGGTGTAGGCATTTTAAGAGTAAGATGTAAAATGCACTCTTTAGATTAATCTAGAGCGTTCGGCACGTGTTTTAAAAAATTACTAAATTAGTGATGTAGTCAATGGACTCTTTAGGTTAATCTAGAGCGTTTGATCATCATTAAATCCGACGGTGTAGGCTTTTGAAGAGTAAGATGTAAGATGCATTCTTTAGATTAATCTAGAGCGTTCGATCATCATTAAATCCGACGGTGTAGCCCAATATATATGTGATCTGGTACTTTGTGTTTGGACCTTTTGTTGCCCAATATATGTGATCTGTCAGCATGCTATTTGTGCCATGATGCAATATATGTCAAATTTTTTAAGCTTTGTAAAGTATGAATAAATGTGTCAAGGTGTTGTACCATTTTTTTTTACCAAAACAGGGGTAACATCACGAAGAACTCAATATAGTAAGGGCAAATCCGCAAGGGCAACCTTGTCTTTTCATAGCAGTTTTCACACCGTTAACCGCTCTTCATAGAACAGGGGTAGACTCTCTCTTCAATTTCAAATAGCAGGGGCAAAATCGCAAAGTTGAAAAAATAAGTGCAAAATCACTATTGACCTCCAAAACGAGGGTAGAAACGCAAAAGCCCCTTTCTTTATTGATGGTTTTAGAATAGCAAAATTATTATACAAATAAAGACTAAAGTATAAGTACATAACAAGTGTAGACAAAGATCACTCATTAATAATATCACATTCATCCATAATTATTTTAGTAGCTAATCATAAAAATTAAATAACCTATGAATAAATACATATTTGACAAATATATACATTTATCAAGAAATAATAAAAATCATATAAAAATATTTTCATCAATAAATAAATAAACTAGAGTAGTTAAATTTAAACTTAAATATTCATATATCTTTATTATTAAAATTAATGACATTGGTAATTAAAATTAGAGATAAATTTTAAGTAGTTTTATGGATACAATATTAGTAATATTAAAATTAATTTCATAATCATTAGTCAGGGACTTTTAAATAGTTTCAGTTATACAATATCATTATTAATATTTAAATTAACATTATTTGGCATTAGTTATAGAGATATCTAACAAATTCATATGGTTGGATACAGAAAGTGTCAGATATTACCAAATAAGAATGTGGAACTAGATAGAGAAAATAAAAAAAACAAATTCAGATATATCCGTCTCAATACTGTATTTTAATTCAAATATGAATATAGATATCCATAATTACGTCTTAGCGGATATGAATGTTGGATAATTTGGATTCTAATTTTATGTTTTCATATATCCTCTTGAAACTTTCTTTTTACCCTTTCCCTTGTTCTCGAGGCGAGCGCACTGCGAGCCTCGTTGCTATGCGCCAAGGCATATCCGGGTTCCTTAAAAGCTGCTCGCCCTCTCTCGCACGCCCGCGTTTCTAGCGTCCTTTCTGTCGACGTGGCTGAACTGGGGAGCACTGCGCCCGCTCTGGATATTTTGCAAAAAAAGCCTCTGGTTTTCTAAGAAACACAACGAAGTCCATATCGTCCAAAACGTACAGTCCCCACGTTCTGATATTGTTCGAATACCCCCTTTGGTTAAAATTTATTTACACACGAAGAAGAGAAAATTCGAGAGTGATGTTGTTTTTTCAAAAAACCCCACGGGCATATTTTTCAGGAAACCCCTCCCGCAACCCGAACCCTATCTCTCTCTCCTCCCGCCGCCGGCGCCTCCTCCCCTCCCCTTCTCACTCTCCGCCTCCCCGTCGCTGCTCCTCGCGCCTCATTACCAACCTTAACTTCCTCACCCTCCTCCCCGCGGCCCTCGATGCCCTCAGCAGGCGGCCTCGGCACCCGGCGACGCGCGGCCCCGCGAAGGCTGTCCTTGGCGCACAGCTGCTCGTCCGTGCGGCCTCCCAGCTCGCTGCCTCGTCACCGGCACAGGATCCACCGGCGAGGCGCCCTGATGATGCTGTGGTCCTGAAGGGGGATCAGATTCTCTTCGGTTGATTACACGTACACCACTATCCCCTGCTCTGCTTTTTGAGATTCCATCTTAGGTATTTCCTGCCCTTTCCCCATTTGGCCATCTGCATTCGTGGTGTCCTCGATCTGGTTCCTAGAGCACATTTAAACGGGATCTGCATCACGCTTGTGCACTTCTGGACTGATTGTGCTAGGCTAGACGGTCACTGGGTTATGTGTGGGGACATGGATCTTGTGCTGCACACACTGGGCAAGGATGCTTTAGTTTGGTTGAGTTCATATCAGGCAGACAAGAAAAAGATTAGGTGTCAAGAGCATATCTGATGCTGAGTTTTTTTTAGCATCATATCTTATGCTGAGTTTCAACAAGCAGTTTGTGCGTAAAAGGTAGCAGGTGCCAGGAGGAAATCTGTTGTTTTGAGATCAGCGACAACCTCACTATTAACAATAATCACTGAACTTGGTCATTGGTGTCTCTTTCAATCTGAACTTCCTATGTGTGAGGTGATAAATTAATGGTTGGTTGTATCTGCAATGTGCAAGTTTCAGATGGCAATTCGAAGAACAGGCAGCTTTGCTATGATTGTTGCGTTCTTGAACCTTGTCCTGAATGTGTTCATGTCCTTATGGTTAAGTTTGTGGTGCTCAGCATATTGCTTCTTACTTTTATTTTATTTTTTTCCAGCTGTTTGGTAAAGTTTTTCAGACTTTTGTTTGTTGTTTTATGATTTTGCAGGTAGGAGGGATCATTAATAATGAAGAACTTATTTCAGGTGAGAATGTGTCTTAAACTATCATCCTTGGTTACATTTATTTCGAATGGCATATATTTCTCACATACTCTGCAATAGTTTGCATTAGATGTTAACATGTGCTAGAATGTTTCAGCAAGAACCTGACAGTTGTTTCGATGATCAATAGCAATTTTATTTAAAGGAAAGGTTTAAGCTTGACTTCCTAGAGTAACTAGGACATGTGTTGCATATTGCTGCTCACATGACAAGTAGTAATAATCTTGCTCCAGGAAATAGATTGAGGAAGGCGCAGACTGCGGAGTCATGCACTTCTTTCTCCTACCAGCCGCTGCTGCTTTGTGCGCGCCTGTGTAAAGAAGCTAAATGTATTTTGGTAATTTCATGGTTGCAGGCTGTAATATTCTTCTCTTTGGTGTATTGAACCAGCCTTAGTACTTTGCTAGCTCACGTGGATTGGTATTCCAAACAACTATCTAAGATGTTCGGTAGCTAATAATAATGATCATAATGTGTAATTATGGTTAGACAAGGGCACTCTGCTCAACAATTTTTACGAAACTAATTTTGTCTTGCAAAATTAAACTCGCTAGACATCTTCCATGCGTTCTTATACCTTCATTACCATGTATATTGATGGTTTCCTTGCAAAAAATATATTTGGTGTCTTATACCTTCATTACCATGTATATTGATGGCTCTGCTAGTCATGTATATTGATGGTTTCCTTGCAAAAAATGGTCAATGATAGGGCGCGCAGAGCGCGCTTTGATGTTCTAGTAGTATGAAAGGGAGGTTTCTCGAGAGAAAAGCAGGGAGGTGCTAGACAGAGGTTGCTCTGGCCATGCAAGAGGTGACAGTGAGGGCATGCAGAGAATGGATAAAAAATCCGTTCATGAGGTCAATAAAAGAGAGAGAGAGGAATAATTAATTGCCTAAAAAGATGTACTATGTGCATGTGGAGACAGACAACTAGCTAGGGCTAGCGAGCTGTGCAGCCGTGCAGTGCAGTCGCAAGTGGCAGCATGGCTATCGCGTCGCGCATCAACTCGCATATTCCCTCAAGAGCTGCAGCAAGTCCAACGTGGCATCCTAAAATTCAACAATGACGCCAAAGGCTATGGTACCGTATGAAGCCTCTATTTTTTTATATATCTTTTCACTATGGATCTAAATGTAACAAAACCTTTAAAAATATACAGGGCAGGGGGGTGCGCCTTTCGTCTTTGGAATTTTCGGTGGCAATGAAGGAAGGGTGGGTCTAGTTTTGCATGGGGAAGGTCGGAAGGAAGATTAGCCGCTATGGTACTAGTTTGTTGCCTGCTAGTTTCGGATACCCCTTCAGAAAAAGTATCGGATATTCTATATTCGAAGGATATTTGGATCTGACATCTGAAAAAGATCCAAATCCGATATCCAAAAATTATCCAGATATATTTATACTATAAAGGACGACGAATTTGACGGTCATAGAAATCTTACACGTTACTCTTACAATGTCTACACCGTCGGATTTTATTTTATGATAATCCGATGCTCTGGATTAATCTAAAGAGTCCATGTTGACTACATCACTTCTACACCGTCGGATTTTATGATGATCGAACGCCCTAGATTAATTTGAAGAGTCCATGTTGACTACGTTACTAATTTAGTGGCACGTGCCCTTCTAGTAGTATGAAAAACCTGAGCGTATTGACATCTGAGTATCCGACCCTCTTCATTCAGATAGATGGTCGGAAAATATCCATAGCATTTGCACTCCTGGCTCCACCCCCTAGTAAGGCCAAGAGCCGCAGGCGCTCGGGTTTCGCAACCCTCTCTGCATCTGGCGACGGCATGTGTGTTGTCCCAACGCACCGGCTGGAGAGCACGTATGGTGCTGTTGCAAAAGCACGTGTGTGGTTCGTTGCAACATCTAGCAAACTGGCCTACAAAGGGCTTGGATGTTTTGTCCTATAAAAAGAGAGATTGAAGCCAGTAGATCTTCACATCAATGAAGTCACCAGGCGCCATATTATCGACGCATATACGTCATTTACTAATGAGAGAATAGCTTTGTCAATTCATGAAACAAATCTAGAAAAATATGAGAATCTATATCTCTAACCCAGGTAAGTATGCTCCACTACAAATAACCTAATCAACTGAGGAAGTTCGATCATTTTGCACACACTTGGCCTATTCTAAATATCCACAACCCCTTGTCGGTGATATGATCTCCGGCAGTCTTCTACGGGGTAGCCCACGGAAGTGATTTGTATGTAGGGAAGATCGCAAAGATCGGAAGCAAGATGGTTAGGATGGACAGACACAAGCGTTTAGACAGGTTCGGGCCGTCGACTCGACGTAATACCCTACGTCCTGTTTTGGGGTGTTGTATTGCGTGGATTTCGCTATGAGTTGGTGTATGTCGTCAGACTTCATCTTTGGAGGGGGTCCCTGCCCGCCTTATATATCGGGGGGCGGGGTTACAAGTCGGTTTGTATCCGATCCTATCTCTAAGAATCCTTTCCTTCTTTACAAAAACTCCTATTCCAACTAGAACTTCTCCTTCCAGAACCTTCCTACATGCGCCGACTTGTCCCGCACGTCATCAGGTCCAGAACGGTGGGCTGGGCCGCCCCCTATTGGAGGGCTGCCAGGCTTGCTCATGAGGTACCCGGGTACCATATCCCCCACAGTAGCCCCCGAGCACTTCTTGGCCGATCGTTGGGTGTAATTGATCTGTCTTTTTCTTGCATGATCCGAGTGCTCCCAAGTTGTCTAAGATCTCATCCGAGTGGTTTCGGAGAAGATCCGAGTGGTTTCGGGAAGATCCGAGTGGTTTCGAGGAAGATTCGAGTGCTTGCTCAAACGTTCCTGAAAACGATTCTTCAATTGTAGCCATAGTGAGGGGAAGAAGTGCTCTTTTTCACAACGCGACAGCGAAGTGAATACACTTAGCCCCCGAGCCTTGGTCAATTTTAGTATGAAATTGTCCAAGGGTCTTCAACTTTTCTCTGTCGATACCTTGATCTTCAATGGTGTGCACCTCCAGGTGCACCCATTGGGTGTAGCCCCCGAGCCTTGAGTAGAATAGAATATTCTGGTCGAGGGTCAAAAGCAAAATATTGTAAAGCTCTTTTTGAACTTAATCCATCAATGGTGTGCACCTCCAGGTGCACCCATTGGGTGTAGCCCCCGAGTCTTGATTCGACTCGGTACGATCGTGTCAAGACTCTGAAAGCCGTGGATCCTGACTGAATTTTTCAGCCCCCATGCCTCTGGGCATGGATTTCGGATAATTTTCTCCTTCTGGGGCTTTTTTGTTTCCCCTTCTTAAGGATTCTGTTCTCAAGTTCTTTGAACTCGGCGTGACTCCCGAGTCGTGTCCCACGACCCAGCTTGATCATATGGTAAATCACCTTCTCACAAGATTTATACTTGTCAGCACTTGACCCAGACTTCTGAGCGAATTTAGCGATAATATCGCATGCCTTACGTAAAAATCAATTGCAAGGTTGCAATATTAATTGCAAAAATAAGCCTGGCCGTCGACTAATTTTAGCCTCACGACCGAGTGGTTTCTACCCCTGAACACTAGCTCAGGAACCCACATATTTGTTAATTCGACAGAACCGAAAGGTCGTGCCATATTTCAGCCCATTTAGGCCCATTAATCCTGTAAAGTCCATTGTTTCCTAGGGAAACTAACGGTTGCCTTATTGAAGCCAGAATATCGCGAGATATCGCGACTCCATACCGCATCTTTGAATTCAAAGCGACGGGACGTGCCTGCGTCGGTTGAGTTCCCGAGACACGCATCGCGCCGCGCGCGGGAGGAGCGGTTCATTCCATTATAAGCCACCCCGCCGCAATCTTCTTCTTTTCCTCGCCATTTGCTTTCTCAGCGCCCAAGTTCTTCTTTCTCGCTCAGGCGCAAACTTGTGTGTTCAATGCCACCCATTGGGTGTAATTCCGGTGAAAAACTGAACCCAACATTGAAATGCAGGGTCGAGCTGCCGAAGAAGCACTCGGAGGAGCCGAGTGGTGGTAATTGCCAATATTCTGTCCAACGACGTTGTCGATGAGACTGACGAGGTTGGCCCTTCTGGTGGTGGCGATCCTGCATATTAAATTTTGTAGATTACCTATAGTATTGGTAGTAGAAGTACTTTGAACAATGTTTAAGCTTTTGTGATTGTATATAAGTTTTTATGGGACTACTACTCCCTTTCTTTCTGCGCTGGCCTTAATTTCTGAGTGGTTGACCTGTTACGGAGTAGATTAGCCTCGTTGGTCTCAGTCTCATGCCGCAGAGTCTTTGTCGTGCGTTTAGAGCTTTGACTTGGCGAGTACTTTCCCCCATGATTTAAAGTTTGTTCCACTCATACTTTATGTGCGTGACGCGAAAGAGGAAATTCGAGTAGTAGATATAATGTAGATGGGAGATGAAATCAACTTATTGATAACTCATATGAGATTTATAAATCTGCCGAGTCGAAACTGGGGATGATTATCCACAAAAAACCACTCGGGGAAGATTATTAAAGAATATCTTAAAGAAATAAGAAATTAATACTTAACTTAATCAAGGGTAGAAACGCTGTAGATCTCCCGTCGTACTTGTCGATGTCCGATAGCTTGAAGCCTCTGGGCCAGGTCACGCTCCTCAAGCGCTCAGTGAACGACCGGAATCTGCCGATCCGACCTCTGGGGCGGGAACCACTCGGACCCGAGCCGTCTGTTGTTCTTGGGGGAGTGCTCTCCCTCCTGCGATCCCGATCCCTGGGTGGGGAACGGCTCCTCCGATAGGGCCGAGTCCTGGGTGGAGTTCGGTCCCGTCGGTAGGTTCTGCTGCGCGGTGGAGTTTGCTCCCTTGGCGGGGTCGGCCGCCTGCGTGGGGGAGCCGCTCGTGCTCGCGGCGGAGTACGACCGCCGTCGTTGCCGCGCCTTGGGCTACCGGAGGGATCAGAATAGTCTGACTCCGTCGAGTAGCCGCTCCTGTTGGAGTTACGACGGGGATTTCAAGGATCCCGATCGTATTCTTCGCGCCGTCGGATCTCCTCGCGATGACGCTCCTCAGTGCTGCTGCGGATGACGTCCCTCGCGTCTCGATCTCTGTTGATCGTGGTGCGAAGATCTTCGTCACGGTCCGATCCCCCGCTGGCCCGGCGTCGAGACGGCCCGGGCTCAGAAGCGACCGTATGTGCTCTGCCCTGCATCTGGTGGACCTGGACGGAGGCGGCCTGCACGAAAGCCCTTACCTTATCCAGGCCTGGAGTGCTGGGTGGCAGCCGACTGATTTCCTCGTCGATGGTGACGAGGTTCTGGACCGGCGTCTCGTAGACGTCGAATCCGTTGTACTCGAACATGCCGTCGCGCATCAGGTTCCGACTGCTTCTCCTGTCGCGCCGATCCCGATGACGACGGTGATCCTCCGAAGGTAGTTCCTGGAGTCGAGCGGTGCCAGATCCTGATGCGGTGGCCCCGTGTGGTCGGGCGGCTCTACGAGTCGCCCGACTGGCGTTGCGTCCTCGGCGCTGGTCCCTGGCTTCAGTCGTCTCTTCGGCCTGGGTGACCTCGTCCTCGGACACGGGGTTAGGTGGCATTGCTGGTGCCACCATGTAGCAGTATGACCCGGCTCCTTCTTGCGCGAGGTAATCTTCCTCGGACTCGGAGAGGTCGGATGTTGGCGTGTAACGCTCCAGGCTACTCGGAGTTAATTCTCCGGGTGATCCTAGCAGTTCCGGCTCCGTAGATGAGTCGGACGCGGTGTAACCCTCTTGCAGGTCGTCCAGGATTGAGGGTCCCCGTGGGTTCGACTCGTAGGAGTCGCTCTCAGAGGGGGAATCATCCGCCTGGATGATGTCCTTCATCTTCTGCTTCTGGGTAAGCGCGCGGAAGCCGGGGGTCTGGACGGTGATGACCTCAGGGCTCGGGACGCGCGTCGGTTGAGTGTTTACGCTCTGAGAGGACTCGGCGACGCGACTCTCAGGAGCCGGATCGGAACCGAGTGGTTGTAGATCTGTTCCCGACTGGTTGGGCCTCGCGTTCTGCGATGGGCTCAGCGGGGCATAACCGGCACGATCAGATGCGATCGGACCGGATTGGGCCGTGATGGCCGAAGTCGGCGCCAGAGAGGAAACCTCCGTGGCGGTTGTAGCTCCTGCCGCTTGGGTATCCAAGGCGGCGGCGATGTTCCCGAACCGGATCTCGACTTCGTTGACGTCCGGGAGGTTGCAGCTGTCCAAGATCTTGACGCGATCCATCAAGCTTGCCAGATTGATCTCGGCGATATCCCCTACCTGGCGCGCCACTGTCGGTGATATGATCTCCGGCAGTCTTCCACGGGGTAGCCCACGGAAGTGATTTGTATGTAGGGAAGATCGCAAAGATCGGAAGCAAGATGGTTAGGATGGACAGACACAAGGGTTTAGACAGGTTCGGGCCGTCGACTCGACGTAATGCCGTACGTCCTGTTTTGGGGTGTTCTTTTGCGTGGATTTCGCTATGAGTTGGTGTATGTCGTCAGACTTCATCTTTGGAGGGGGTCCCTGCCCGCCTTATATATCGGGGGGCAGGGTTACAAGTCGGTTTGTATCCGATCCTATCTCTAAGAATCCTTTCCTTCTTTACAAAAACTCCTATTCCAACTAGAACTTCTCCTTCCAGAACCTTCCTACATGCGCCGACTTGTCCCGCACGTCATCAGGTCTAGAACGGTGGGCTGGACCGCCCCCTATTGGAGGGCTGCCAGGCTTGCTCATGAGGTACCCGGGTACCATATCCCCCACACCCCTCCATTTCTGACTCCAAAACGAGGCTTATGTTTAAACGTAAATAACTCAACTTATGTAAGACATATTTAAGCATGTTTCAGAAATCACCTTGGGCAAACACGACTACGCAACATCGCGGAGAAATTACCATTTTCTTTTGTATTCTTTCACTACTGCAGAGACCTTTAACTGAAGCAGCATGAAAACCTCATCCGAAGCAGTTATTCGTGCCGGTTATTATTCAACTGCTTCGTTTGACAAGTAATTCTAACCGGTGGATCTCGCATAGGTACGGATAGTAAAAGTAGGAATTCACAAATAAAAATAGTAAAAAAATATTTTTTTTCCATCCTGGGAGGCCACCCCAAGCTACAGTATTTCACGCGAAATACGTGCGCGTGTGGTGCCCAGCCTTCGAACTCACGACCTCTTGCCTCGCCCGAGCCTTCCTTACCATCTCACCTAGACATCGTTCCTGCAAGCATGAGCGAGTTATATTCGTTTTGACCCTTGTTGTCTAAAGTTTAGTTCTATTATTTGAGCATCTAAAAGGCTTCAAATCAAAAAAACTTTCAACTACGAAGTTGTAGATATCGTCAAAACGTACAAATTTTGTATAAATCTTCACTTCATGTGAGACCATATGCAAAAGTTACAAAATTCAGAATACAACCTGAAATTCAAATTACAAGAGCGGGAACAAGGGTGAAAAATAGAATAGGACATTGAAGTTTTGGATGTCTAAATGACCTCAAATAAAAAAAATTTCAACTACAAAGTTGTAGATCTCGTCGACAAGTACAAATTTTGTATAAAGCTTCTGTCCATCTGAGACCATATGCAAAAGTTACAAAATTCAGAATACAACGTGAAATTCAAGTTACAATAGCGTGAATGAGGACGGAAACTATTTTGGATATTTCAATAGTGTTGGGGACAGCCACTAGGGGGTCCATTAATCAATAGGATAATCACCCCTTAATCAGGCAAATAGATAATTCACTCACGGCCACGGATCGAGGGCTCCGACGAGCACATTATCTCCGCCTCGCTCGAAGGTGTCGACCCCCCTCGAGCGAGCAAATAACTCCGCCTCGATCGAGGCCTCCACGATCAAGGCCTGCGCACCCCTCGATCGAGAAACTCCGCCTCGCTCGGGGGTATCCCTCGACTGGCAGGGCGGACGCGCTCACCTGTCCCACTGACAAGAGCATTTAGTGCGGGACGCGAAAGTCAAAAGGCAAATCTTTTGCCATCCCGGGTCACATCTACCAACTCCGGTCACTGTGCCTCCATCCCTGACACTGTACAGGTATGCGTGGCCCTGTGCGGACAGAACGACGCTGCTCCGCGACCCCTGTGCCGCCAACTCCCGCGCCGGTCCCAAGACGAAACCCTGTAAACAGGCATGGAGGACCCTCGACGGGATGTACGGATGTTGACAAAGGATGGGCGCCGGTCGACGCCAGCCCTTGAAACAACCCAACACGGGTACAGGGCGCTGACGCTCTCAACAGGATCCACCACGCCATCCACCAAAGCCAAGGACGCCCACAGGCATGCGGACAGGTGAAAAGACCCGCAAGGACAATGGCCATACCCGAAGCCAAGTTTTCCGCTGTACGACGACTGTAAGGTTCACTGCATCCACGTTTGTCACTGCCCCTCCTTGGTCTATAAAAGGAGGAGGCAGCCCCTGGCCAAAGAGGGAGAACGACGAACAAAAACCAACACCTCCGCTCACACGCACCATTTAGCAACAACCACCCAAACAACCGCTTGGGACTTGGAGGCCTCACCTGCTCTCCCACCTTGCTTGTAAACCCCTACTACGAGCACCCCGGCGCGAGATAATATAGTGCACACTCACATTCTGCTGGACGTATGGCCTCGAGGCCGGAACCGGAATAAACCTTGTGTCATTGTGTTTGCTCTGGCGCCGACCATCGAGAGATGGGACGCAGCGCACTTTCTCATTGACGTTCAGGACCCCTGGGTCCGAACACCGACAGTGGCGTGCCAGGTAGGGGAATCGCACTGTGATCATTCTCTTTGCCCACCAGTTCTCTCGATGGTGATCTACACGGAGTGCCATAGCGACCGCTATCCCAGCCGGATACACTATCCGGTTCGGAAGCATGGAGTTCGAAGCCACCGACAATGGCTACCTCATGCAGCTACTTGTCATGAACGCGAACGTGGATGCAGCGGCACCACCGGCACCGTTGCCCCGATGCAGGAGGCGTTCAGGGCAGCGTTCGTGGCAGGCGCGTGTAGAGCGATGCAGGGCAGCTCGCGCGCGCTCCCTCGAGCGCATTAAAGCTGATGCGTCACCACCAGCCGCTATGCCGGGGTGAGCCGCACCTCCATCATCAACCCCGGTGACGCGCACCACGAGGGAAAGCACGGCCATTGCCGTCGCGATTTCCCCACGGGATACGCAACACCAGCGAAACGTACTCTTCGTCGGTCGACACGGCCATGGACGTGTACGAAGACCTGCCGGCACATCTCCTGATCTCGATCCGCAACCTCCTCACGTCCTCACTTGGCGATTCGTATCCCGACACCGACAGCGAGGGACAAGTACGCGGTCAGGAGGCCCCGGAGTGGGACTACTCTAGACTTCGTGATCGCGAGGCTTTTTTGTCGTTCCAGGCTCCGGCGGACTACTGTCTCACCTGCTCTGACGACTCCAGTATGGGGGATTACGACCCCACGAGGGAGTACTTCATCGTCATTTTGACAGGACTCGACGGCTAGGACAACGGAGCGGGCAGCGCAGGAGATCGCACGCACAACGCGACGACCTCCCAGACGACTACGCCACCAAGTGACACGGCATCCCTGCGGGCGCGGCTGGCTCAGGTCCGAGAACTGGAGGCTACCCTCAAGGAAGAACGCCAGCTGCGAGCCACGCTCGAGGAACCACACCTTGAGCGTGGAGCGCACGCCAGAGAGGCGGGATGCGTTGCTCGAGCTCGCATCGAGGCGGACGACGACGTAAATGACCCGCTGGTGCTAACAAGAACAAGCCAAAAGCTCATCGCCACGGCCACCCTGATTCGGGCCATGTTCGAACCCTCGACATCTGAAGGCCGCAACCTGCGCCGCGAGGGACAGGCCCTCATTGAGCAAGCCGCGGTGCAACAAGCCGAGAGCTCCACGTCCCGCATGCGCCATTCCACTAACACCGGGGTCGAGGGAATTATACGGGATCGGGCGGAGTCGGTCCACACCCCACTTAGACGCCAGGCATCGACGGCTCAACCCACGAACGAAGGGAAAGTTCCCTCAGCCCACGATCACGACAAGAGGAAGTCCATAAAGGAGCGGATCCTGGACATGCGCGGTGACGCTCGCCACATCCTAAACAAGAAAAGGCAGGACGCAGCGGTAACCCACGGTTACCACCCACGACGTGGAGGCCGCTACGACAGCCGGGAGGATAGAAGCCCAACACCAGAACCTCCAGGAACCCGCGTGTTCAGTCTAGAGATCCACGCGGCTCCAATCCCCCCGCGTTTCCGACAACCCTCGACTATCTCCAAATATTCGGGGGAGACGGACCCCAGAGTTTGGCACAATGACTACCGCCTGGCTTGCATGGTAGGCGGTGTAACCGATGACGTTGCCGTCATTCGCAATCTGCCTCTCCACTTCGCGGATTCCATGCGAACGTGGCTGGAGCATTTGCCCGCAAACCAGATTTACGACTGGAACGATCTAGTCGAAACCTTCGTGGGCAACTTCCAGGGCACGTATGTACGCCCTGGAAACTCTTGCGACCCGTGAGGGTGTCGCCAGAAACCCAGTGAGTCCCTGAGAGACTTCATCCGCCGCTTCTCCAAGCGCTGCACCGAGCTCCCGAGCGTCGGCGACTCAGATGTCATTCATGCCTTCCTTGAAGGCACGACATGCGGGGACCTGGTGCGCAAGTTGGGACGAAGCCCTCCCACCAACGTAAACGGGTTGTTCGATGTCCCCACCCGCTTTGCCTCCGGGGAAGAGGCGGTGGGGGCCATCTTCGATGGAAAAAAGGGAAAGCGTGCGGAAGAAGCACCGGCGGAGGGCAGCAAACACAAGGGCTTCGCGAAAAAGCAGCGATGGAGCAAGAAAGGCAAGAAAGGCCAGCAAGCCCTGCATGACCAAGGACAAGACGAAGACTCCGATGAGGCCCTCGCAGTGGACCCAGCCAGCAAGGGCCCGCAAGGGCCCCCCAAGAAGCCCCCCTCGAGGCGTCGACGTGTTCGACGACATGCTCAAGAAGCCGTGCCCTTACCACAAGGGCATGGTCACCCACACCCTCGAGCAGTGCGAGATGATGCGGTAGTACTACAACCGCATCGCCTTGTAGGAAGAGAACCCGAAGAAAGATGCGGACGACAAAGGCAACGATGGCTTCCCCGATGTGGAGAACGTGTTCTTCATTATTGGGGGGCCAACAACGAGCATGATACCCCGACAGCGCAAGCGCGAGCGTCGAGAAGTTTTCTCTGTTCGTAAGGGCACGCCTTCCTACCTCGACTGGTTGAAAGAAACCATCACCTTCACTCGTGAAGATCACCCTGACCACATCCCGAACCCAGGGCAGTACCCGCTTGTCGTCGACCCCATCATCAGCAACACCCGGTTCTCCAAGGTGCTCATGGACGGAGGCAGCAGCCTCAACATCATGTATGCCCACACCTTGGAGCTTATGGGAATCGGCCTGGACAAGCTGCGCCCCAGCAAAACGCCATTCCATGGCGTTGCGCCGGGGAGGCGAGTCCAACCCCTCGGACAGATCGATCTGCCTGTCTGCTTCGGCACACTGGACAACTTCCGCAAGGAGGTTCTCACCTTCGAGGTCGTAGGATTTCGGGGAGCATACCACGCCATCCTTGGGCGCCCGTGCTACGCCAAGTTCATGGTGATCCCGAACTACACATACCTCAAGATGAAGATGCCGGGGCCGAAGGGCGTCATCACTATGGGGCCGTCGTTTGAGCACGCCTACGAGTGCGACGTTGAGTGTGTGGAGTGCACCGAAGCACTCGTGGAGGACGAAGCGGTCGTCGCGAACCTGGAGAGGTTGACGAACGAAATCGTCAACCCCGTGCTGAGGCACGCAGGCAGCTTTGAGCCCACTGAGCACACCAAGGCAGTGCCCCTCGACCCTAATGTTCCTGATGGCAAGACGCTGGGAATCAGCTCTACCCTCGACAGCAAATAGGAAGTGGTGCTCGTCTACTTTCTCCGCGCCAACGCCGACATCTTCGCGTGGAGCCCCTCAGACATGCCTGGCATACCGAGGAAGGTCGCCGAGCACTCCCTTGACATCCTGCCCCACTCCAAGCCGGTAAGGCAACGCCTGCGACGCTTTGACGAGCATAAGCACCGGGCGGTTGGTGAGGAGCTGCGCAAGCTCTTGGAGGCCGAATTCATCAAGGAGGTATTCCATCCCGACTGGCTAGCTAATCCTGTACTAGTTAAGAAAAAGAATGGGAAGTGGAAGATGTGTGTAGATTATATTGGTTTAAATAAAGCATGTCCAAAAGTTCCTTTTTCTTTGCCACGCATCGATCAAATAGTAGATTCTACTGCGGGATGTAAACTTCTATGTTTCCTTGATGCATATTCTGGTTATCACCAAATAAAGATGAAAGAGTCCGACCAGCTCGCGACTTCTTTTATCACCCCTTTCGGCATGTTTTACTACGTCACGATGCCTTTTGGTCTCCGGAATGCTGGAGCTACATACCAACGGTGTATGCTCTGCATTTTTGGAGAACAAATCGGGCGAACCGTGGAGGCATATGTCGACGATGTCGTAGTAAAATCCAGGAAGCAGGACGACCTGGTAAACGACTTGCGCGCCGCGTTCGAGGCCCTTCGGGCCGGCGGGGTAAAACTGAACCCGGAGAAGCGCACCTCGGGGTGCCTCGAGGCATGCTCTTGGGTTTTATTGTCTCTCAGCGAGGCATTGAACCCAACCCTGAGAAAGTCTTGGCCCTCGAATGAATGGGACCGATCCGAGACCTAAAGGGGGTACAAAGGGTGTTGGGCTGCCTGGCAGCCCTAAGCCGTTTTATCTCGCGACTTGGCGAGAAAGGCCTACCCCTGTACCGGCTCTTGAAAAACAATGAACGCTTCTCTTGGAACCATGAAGCTCAGGAAGCTCTCGACAAGCTTACGGCGTCCCTCGCGTGCGCGCCAATCCTAACACCACCAAAGGACGGTGAGCCCCTCTATCTCTACGTGGCCGCGATGACCCAAGTAGTCAACGCAGTCATCGTCGTGGAGAGAACGGAGGAGGGCCATGCCTTGCCTGTCCAGAGGCTGGTGTACTACATTAGTGAGGTGCTGTCCGAAACCAAAACACGATACCCCCAGATCTAGAAGTTGCTCTACGCGGCAGTACTGGCGCGGCGCAAGCTACGCCACTATTTCAAGGCTCATCCTGTCACAGTGGTCTCGTCTTTCCCCCTGGGAGAGATAGTCTACAACCAGGATGCCTCAAATAGAATACTCAAGTGGTCAGCGGAATTGATGAGTGAAACTCTCACTTATGCACCTCGAAAGGCGATAAAGTCAGACTTTGTCGTTGAATGGACCGACACGCAGCTACCCCCACCCCAGATCCAAGCAGAGTGCTGGACCATGTACTTCGACGGGTCGGTGATGAAAACTAGCACAGGCGCTGGCCTCCTGTTCGTCTCACCCCTCGGAGAGCACATGCGCTACGTGGTGCGCTTGCATTTCCCAGCATCCAATAACATGGCGGAGTACAAGGCCCTCCTCAGCGGGCTTCGCATCGCCATCGAGCTTGGCATCAAGCGCCTCGACATCCGGGCGATTCACAACTGGTCATCGATCAGGTGATGAAGGAGTCTAGCTGCCACGATGAAAAGATGGAGGCGTACTGCAACGCAGTGCGACGGCTCGAGGACAAGTTCCACGGCCTCGAGCTCAACCACATCGCCCGCAAGTATAACGAGGAAGGAGATGAGCTAGCCAAGATCGCGTCGGGGCGGATCACTGTCCCCCCAAATGTCTTTGCCCACGACTGTCCAAAACCCTCCGTCGACTTCAAGAAACCGGTCGAGGCCCCAGGAGCACCCTCGGGGGCTGCCCCCTGGAGGGATGTAAGCATCGAGCCTATGGACGAGGACACCTCGAGACAAGAACTCGAGACTTCGGGTCTCGAGGCACTCTCGTCTGACGAGGCGGAAGCGATGGAGATCGACGAGGTCCCAACCTCTCTAGACTGGCGTGACCCGTACCTCGCTTGGATCGACCAAGGGAAGCTACCCTCGGACCGGACCAAGGCACGGCGCATCGCCAGGCGGGCCAAATCTTTCATCCTGATCGACGGGGAGATGTACAAACGCAGTCCCTCAGTGATTCTGCAGCGCTGCATCCCTATCCCCGAGGGCAGGGAGTTGATTCGAGACATCCACGTCGGCATGTGCGGTCACCATGCGGCACCACGGCGGTCGCCGACGCCACCGAGGTCGTGCGCACCTGCGAAGGGTGTCAATTTTATGCGTGCAAGACCCACCTCCCAGCCCACGCTTTGCAGACCACCCTATTGCGTGTCCCTTCGCTGTATGGGGACTAGACTTTGTTGGACCTTTGCAAAAGGCACCTGGGGGCTTCACCCACCTCCTGGTGGCTGTCGACAAATTCTCAAAATGGATCGAGGACCGACCCATTGGCAAAATCAAATCCGAGCAAGCCGTGCAGTTCTTCACAAACATAATCCACAGATTCGGGGTGCCTAACTCGATAATAACAGACAACGGCACCCAGTTCAAAGGCAAGAAGTTCCTGGAGTTCTGCGATGCCCACCACATCCGCGTGGATTTCTCGGCTATGGCACACTCACAGACGAACGACCAAGTAGAATGTGCCAACGGCATGATACTACAGGGCCTGAAGCCAAGGATCTTCAACAAGTTGAACAAGTTCGGCCGAAAGTGGGTCACAGAGCTGCCGTCAGTGATATGGAGTCTCAGAATGACCCCAAGCAGAGCCACGGGCTTCACCCCGTTCTTCCTGGTTTATGGTGCTGAGGTATCCTCCCCACAGACTTGGAGTATGGATCCCCACGGCTCAAGGCTTACCAAGAGAAGCAGAACCAGCAAACCCGCGAGGACTCACTGGACTGCGTGGACGAGGCTCGCGATGTGGCACTCCTACAGTCAGCATGGTACCAGCAATCTCTTCGACGATATCAAGCACAGAGTGTTCGACGTCGAGACCTCAACAGAGGAGATCTGGTGCTAAGGCTCCGACAGGACAATCGAGGACGCCACAAGCTTACGCCGCCATGGGAGGGGCCATACATCATCGCTGGTGTCCTCAAGCCCGGCACATACAAGCTCGTGAACGAAAGGGGCGAAGTTTTCGCCAATGCTTGGAATATCCAACAGCTACGTCGATTCTATCCCTAATCTTCCAAGTCTTTTCCTGTACATATCTTGTATTTCGCAATCGATAATAAAGGAAGGTCGTGTATAGTTCATGAACACTAGAACATCATCTGTTTTAGTAGTGAGGAAGTTTTAGCTTTGCCTCAGGCAGAGCCAAGCCTCCCTCGGTGGCTATTAAGGGGGTCACCCCCTAGACGATCTACTTTCGTTTTGGTCACGTTTTTTTATCGCATTATGCTTCGCGTGCCTAGAAAAGATGGAAAAAGGGCATAACTGACTAAGGTCAGGGCCGGCCGAGTCATGGGACCGCCTACTCCTCCGGGATACGGCATCCCCCTCACCTCCCTACACTTAAATCATTTACGAACGCGATCTCCCTTGATGAAATCTCTTTAAGCCGCGTACCAAATGCAATAAGACGCAAAGCCAGATTTCTAACAAATTACACATGCATCCATGAAGTTGTTTCTTACAAGCAAACGACAGATTCAAAACCTAATCTACATACATGATGGGCTTCCATGCCCGAGCCTTTTTAGGGTGTGCCTCCCCCATTGCGAGGACTTGTGGCGGCAGCGTCTTCATCTTCGCTAGCACCGGGGAGGAGTTCGTCTTCAAACAGGGCGGAGAGCGCCGCGGCGGTACCCTCGGCGGCGGCATCGACTTGCTCGACGGCGGCAACCGTGGCATCATCATCGAGACCTTCGGCGATGACGTAGCCGACGGTCAACGCCTCGAGTTGGACGACGTAGTGCGTTGACACCACGCCAAGGGCCTTCTGGATCCCGAACCGGAAGGTGCCCTTCGGGCGCTCGGAGATATGGCCACCCAAAGATCTCAGGTGGCTGGCCAACGAGCTGCCCGATTGGGTACCCCTCTCCTCGAACTTCTGGCATATGGCGGTGGCGGCGTCCTCCAGGTCCTCGAGCTCCTTCTGAGATTTTGAGTACGCGACCTGGAGGGACTCCGCTTTCGCCGATGCATCCGCCGCAACCCTCCGCAGCTCTGAAATTTGAAGAAACATCGATACGAGCCCCAACAAAGACAAGATGCACAGAGAAGGACGCTAAGGGTAGAGATTTACCTTCGATTCGCTCCCCCTCCTCCGCCAGCGACACTTGCGCAGCGTGGGCCTCTTGCAGGAGCAGGAACATTGAGGCCCCTCTTTCCTCGACGACGCCCTACAGCGCCTCAAACGCAATGTCCCGCTTAGCCAACGCCTCGGTGAGCAGCCCGAACGCTGCCTCCCCGCGCCGAAGCTGGGTGCTCGCTGCCGCAACCGTCGCGTCCCTCTGACGAAACAAGGACCGCGTCACTTGGTGCACCTCACGCTCCTGTAAGAGCTGGCCCTGTGCCATCGTGAGCGTCGCGTCCTTCTCCTGCAGCAGGACGCCAAGCCGCTGGACCTCCTGGGTCCCCCGCTCCACCAAGGCCCTTTGGGCATCATGCTCCTCCTCTGCACGGGTCAAGGCCAATCCGCGCGCGGGTTTGCTCCACCTCCGAATGCAACTTGGCGTTCTCCTGCTCGAGCTGGTGCATGTCGGCGTGTAGGTTAGCAAGGTAGGAGACCTTCTTCTCTGCCATCTTCCTCAGTTGCTATCAACAAGAAGATGAAAGATGAGATACGCGCAAGCATAGAGAAAACCATGCAAAGAAAAGGGGGAAGAGCAAACTTACCTCGTGAAGCTCGAGCCTTCTGGTCTTGTGGAGTTCAAGGGCGGAGAACAGGGTGTTTTGTAGGCGGGAGCCAACTTGATGGTGCTCCTGCCACGATTTCCTCTCCTCCTCCGCGTCCTCCATGAGGCTCGGGGGAACCCCGGGCTGGTCGAGCCCCAGGCCCCTCCACGTGTCACGGTGCTCGCGGAGCCTGGCCTCAAAGACACTAGCAGGCGCGACGCTCATCGCAAGCGCCCTAACGTCGGCC
Source organism: Urochloa ruziziensis (assembly GCA_015476505.1). Taxonomy (NCBI): domain Eukaryota; kingdom Viridiplantae; phylum Streptophyta; class Magnoliopsida; order Poales; family Poaceae; genus Urochloa; species Urochloa ruziziensis. The sequence continues at coordinate 56,033,805 of CM027120.1, forward strand.
ACGTCGAGAAGAGACGCCGGTGCGTCTGCTTGCTCGACATCCCCTCTCTCGAGGGATTGGGCCACGTCCTCGGGGCAGGCCAAGTGCGCCCCTGCCAGAGCTTCAAAACCTAGCGCCGCCGCCATTTGTTCCTCAGGGCCGGTGCCCGCGTCCACCGCCGCTCGCCCCATGCCCTCAGCGCTGCTCGGGTCTGGCTAGACCGCGGCGCTGCTCGCGCCAAGCTCCCGCCTCGCCCGTTCGGTTCCTTGCTCCATCGCTGTCCTGTAGCGGGCGACGACCATGTCCGCCGTGCTAGGCACGACAGGCGAGGTCTGCGACGCTGTGCGTGGTGAGGCGTGCGCCCTCGACCTGAGGGCTTTGAGGGGAGCGAGCGTGGGAGTGGCAGGCGAGGTCATCCGGCTAAAGGAAACGGAGGGAGAGGAGATCAATGAAAGATATCGACAAACCAAATTACACAAGGAATGAAGTAAGCCTTACCACGTGATGGCCTTCAACTTGCACTTCCTCGACCCGCTTGGGGGCCTCGAGTTGGACGGACCCCTCGACGATGCCACACCGCCGAGAGACGTCGCGCCTGCCGCAGAGGCGTCCGCGGCGTGAACCTGTGTGGGCTCGTTGAGGAGCACGTCGTCTGCCTCCGGTGCGGGCTCCACCTCCTCCATCACGGCTGGCGGCAGGGACGCCATGCAGGGCGACAGGGATCCAGCCGCCGACACATGTGCAAACTCCTCGCCATCAGACGAGTCTTCTTCGTCAGGCTCGGGCGTCCTCTCCGGAGTCTCCAGCGGGGAGCGACCATCCCTCGCCCGTTTGTGGTTCTCCGCCTCATGCGCGTCCTTAAGCCGCTGTTTCTACGCGCGCCTCTGCTTTGCCACGTCCTTCCGTGCCTTCTGCCTCTCTGCGAGAACGCAGTTTGCCACGCGGTTCGCAGGGAGCGGAGGGGCCGACGAGTACCCCTCGCGGGACAACCCCTGACGCCACAACAAGAATCAGGAAAGGAGGGTTTGGTGACAAGGCAAATTGAATTGATGGAACAGGAAATGGGCACTTACAAACTGGAGGTAGCCTGGCTCGGGATGCATCTTGAGGCACCACAGGGCGGCCTCGGAGTAGTCTATCTTTGAGCACTCCATAGTGCGCCTCGCCCTCTCGCTCGCGTGCTCGGAGGCAAGCAGCTCATCCATCATCCTCGAGCCCTCGAAGGGCTCGTCCGGCATCAGCTCATAGATGCGAAGTCTTCTCTCCATGAGCGGGACCACCCTCTGCCGGTGGAAGTTGGCAATGACGGTCGCCGCGGTCAGCACTTTGCTCGCCAAGGAGCGCAGCGCGTCGGTAAAGACACTAAGATTGGCTTGGTGCTCGGGAGGAGATACGCCCCACACCTAGGAATCTGGCTTCTCCCGCAACACCTTGCTGGTGTACGGCGGGAGAAGATCGCCGTCGTTCCACAGGTAAAAGTACACCTTGTCCCAGTCTTGATTATTGGATGTCATGGTGCTGGGGATGTAGATATTCTTCCTCCCCTCGTGCACGTGGAGCATGAGGCCGCCGGCGCGGACGAGTCTTCGCACCCTCTTTGTCTCGACGACGGTGTGAAGCTCACCTCAGAAGAGGTGAACCCAAAGATCCCAGTGCGCCGGGATCCCCAGGAAGCCCTCGCAGACGCCGACGAAGACCGCCGCCTGAGAGATGGCGTTGGGGGCGAAGTTGTGGAGCTCCACCCCGTAGCGGTGGCACAATGCGCGGAAGAACCGCCTCGCAGGAGTGCCGAACCCCCGCTCGTGCAGACGCGCCAAGCTGACGACATAGCCCGGCGGGGGATTTGGCATCCTGTGCGATGCCGGCGGGGCGATCCACTCCGGCTTCTCCGGGTTAGTGATCTTGGGCAACAACCCAGCCTCGGCAAGTGTCTCCAAGTAGTGCTTGTCTGCGGTGGAAGCGCTCCACGGTGCGGGCTCCCTCAGCTCAACCATGATGGTGAAGAAAGGGGCTTGGGCAAGATCGCTGCGTGCGCGGATCTCTTCTCTCTTCTTCCTCGTGACGGCGCTCGAGGGTGAAAGGGGATGGAAAGACGAAGCGGCAATGGCAAATGGCTAAGGTAAGGCAAACGACCCCCATGGTTTCCTTATTTTATAGGCCAAGGAACGGACGGAGCGACCGCGGCCGCAGTGGCGCATTGAATGCGGCAGGCACCACCAACATTGACAGACGGGCCCCACCGCCTGGGGAACCGATGCGCGCGTGCATGATAATGATTGCAGTAGCCCGAGGCGTCGCAGGAGTAACTGTAGCACGTACACCACGACTTAACCTTGCCAAGGTCTGGACGAAATTTCTCCCTTCGAGGGTACCTTCCCAGGTAAAACACTTTTTTTCGTGGCCCTACTGATTAAGGGTTCGAAGCCTGGCCTGACCGAGGGTTCGACAGGCACCCCAGATCAATAGAGTCAGGGACAAGTAGGCCGCGGTCAATCAAGCATACCCTTGACCGCGAGTTCGGCGGTGCCCTGTGTCGTGTTCAAGGCCAGACAAAGGCAGCTAGATCGAGGGATCCCAATGAGGGAGATCCATGAGCCCTCAGCCCCTATCGAACGGGGCTGAGCCCTGCCTAGTAGATCTTTGTGAGGGCTCTTATGAGACGTGTCTCCGGACCACGAATCGACCCCTATCGAATGGGGCATGAACGTCCACTTGAACCACCCGCTACCAGCTCACCGAGGCATCCATGACTCGCGGCCCGCTCATGGGCAGCATGGATTGCGTCACCCCTCCTCCCTGCGGAAGGGCGACGAGGGCCGTAACATATGGTCGAAGGGTTCTTCTGATCGATCCCGCTCGGGCCTGGGCTCGGGAGACCCCTCGCACCGTGACTGATGCTGTACTCTTTTTGAACGGGTCACACGGCCACCTGGTTATGGATTTCGTATCCGGTCAATCCCCCACCGAAGGCTAAAGCAAACTTTCCGAAAGAATGATCCTAGTGGGCTCAACGACGACCCCTCAGTGTGGATTGCCAATACCGGCTGAAAAAACGCCGAGGCCGGCTGGAATAAACGTCGAGCGAGCACGTCACTCGATCGATCATGAAATCAGATGCTTATAGCCCTTGGACGGGTGCACCCACTCCTCCAAGGCCTCGGGGCTACACCCGCAGGTGCGCTAGCGCTCCCCCACGGAAATCCTCACACAAACAAAGGAGAAACGCTGTGCAGGGCGCCTAGACTCCATGTCAAAGAAGAACAAGCATCTGCAGGCCTAAATTCTTATCCCTGCACAGGCTCGGGGCTACTGTTGGGGACAGCCACGAGGGGGTCCCCTAATCAATAGGATAATCACCCCTTAATTAGGCAAATAGATAATTCACTCAAGGCCACGGATCGAGGGCCCCAACGAGCACATTATCTCCACCTCGCTCGAAGGTGTCGACCCCCCTCGAGCGAGCAAAGAACTCCGCCTTGATCGTGGCCTCCCCGATCGAGGCCTACGCACCCCTCGATCGAGAAACTCCGCCTCGCTTGAGGGTATCCCCCGACTGGCAGGGCGGACGCGCTTACCTGTCTCGTTGACAAGAGCATTTAGTGCGGGACGCGGAAGTCAAAAGGCAAATCTTTTACCATCCCGGGTCACATCTGGCAACTCCGGTCACTGTGCCTCCATCCCTGACACTGTACAGGTATGCGTGGCCCTATGCGGACAGGCCGATGCTGCTCCGCGACCCCTGTGCTGCCAACTCCCGCGCCGGTCTCAAGACGAAACCCTGTAAACAGGCATGGAAGACCCTCGACGGGATGTACGGATGTTGACAAAGGATGGGCGCTGGTCGACGCCAGCCCTCGAAACAACCCCAACACGGGTACAGGGCGCTAACGCTCTCAACAAGATCCACCACGCCATCCACCAAAGCCAAGGACGCCCACAGGCACGCGGACAGGTGAAAAGACCCGCAAGGACTATGGCCATACCCAAAGAAATGTTTTCCAGTGTACGACTACTGTAAGGTTCACTGCATCCACGTTTGTCACTGCCCCTCCTTGGTCTATAAAAGGAGGGGGCAGCCCCCAGCCAAAGAGGGAGAACAACGAACACCTCCGCTCACACGCACGATTTAGCAACAACCACCCGAACAACCGCTTGGCACTTGGAGGCCTCACCTCCTCTCCCACCTTGCTTGTATACCCCTACTACGAGCACCCCGGCGCGAGATAATATAGTGCACACTCACATTCTGCTTGACGTACGGCCTCGAGGCCGGAACCAGGATAAACCTTGTGTCATTGTGTTTGCTCTTGCGCCGACCATCGAGAGACGGGACGCAACGCACTTTCTCGTTGGCGTTCAGGCCCCCTGGGTCCGAACACCGACAAATAGCTTCAAATCGAAAAACTTTCAACTATAAAGATGTAGATCTCGTTGAAACGTACAAATTTCGTATAAAGCTTCTCTCAATCCAAGAGCATATGCAAAAATTATGAATTTTCGAAACGGAACAATTCGGACCGGTGCGAATGAGCAGTCATTCTAAGCGGCTCAATTCGCGCCGCTTAGAATAACTATTCGAAGCGGCTGTCAGTTAGAATGAGGCGGTTATTCGTGCTGGCTTAGTATACACCGCTTCGAATGAGTTAAACGAAACGGGGCATTTTAAACCAGCGCGTATGAGCCGATTAGAATAATGGTTTCTCTAGTAGTGTTTTCTTGTAAATTATTTCCTCCCCACCTGTTAATACATGCCAGTATTTAATTGATCTTTAAAAAGAAACATAATAAGAGCCACCCATGTACGCACCTACACAAAAATCATTCCCGTCGTAGATTACAGCCGTTTGATGGCGTACGTTTCATGTTTTCTCTTTCTTTAAGCTCCAAGATAAACGTCTGTGCGCTGTGCCGTGCATGCCCTTATCGGATAAGGGTGACGCCAACGACCACGTACACCGCCGTGATTTGGTCCCGGTTAGGATATATAGAACCTACAACTCCAATGTAGTAGCCCTGATCTAGGGGACTATATAGAATGATCACGTGTTAACTCCAAACCCCTCAGCCCACTCCAGCACAAACAAGTTAATCCACGTGGTGGTACCCCAGGAAGCCGGCTTCACCGGAAAGCAACACTGGATATCCACCTACGCGAGGCTAGAGGACCGCCATTTCCATTTCAGACAGGCCACAGTCCACACGCGGCGAGACAAGCGGTGCCACGCCCGCAAGTGAAGGAAGGGATAGACATGCAAAAGCGGACGGGATGAACCGCAACTTTTATGAGCAAAAACTGCCTTTTGTAAAGGCAGTTCATAGTGCACCCTTTATCGATAACAAACAGCAAAGAGGGATTGAAAACAGAACTCAACGAGAATGTAGTTTTCATTCAAAGCTTGATGCGATATGCTTTTTTTAGTCATCAAGTTGTCAGTGTACAGTTTACCCCGGTGTTAGCCGGTTACTAAATCATTTTTCTTTGAAAAAAAACTTGAGCAACCTAGAAGAAACCAGGTAACATTGTAAATAATACACCTAAGCCCTACAATTCCATCATACACTCTCCGTGGTCAGTTTTAATAGTCATTTCAGATAGAGATTTTTACTTGTTCTATTTGCTTGTGTAAAACTTTAATTAAAACCAAAACCGAACAGAGCACAGAGTATGCAAATCGGTTGCCCCCTCATTTGGTCCACACAACTCAGCAGCTAGTACACTAGCTTCTTAATAAGAAGATGTAGATGTTCCATTTGTTTCTGAACCCTACCGTCGCTTTCTAATCAAGATTTCTTGAATAGCAAACAACTCGTTGGTCGTCAATATTTAATCATGACAGTATGAACAGCTATGCGAGCAGCTTTTCCACTTGGGTCGAGTGATGCACATCAAATTTCTAGTGATTTCTAATGGAATTGATTTCTAGTATGTTCCTTTCCTTTTTGAAGATCTTAAATGCTACCTCCGTTCTTAAATATAGGACGCCGTTGACCTTTTTCATTCATTTGATTATTCGTCTTTTCTACAAATATTTATGCAAATAGATGACTTTTTTAATTCATTTCATTATTCATCTTTTCTACAAATATTTATGCAAATAGCTGATGGTACAAGTTAAATCTAAAGTACCTTTGATGATAGATATAGTGATATTCAATTCACTTTATTTAACTAATTCATTAAATATATATTATTGGTCAAAGTTTGAGAAAAAAGTCAATGGTGTCATATGTTTAAGAACGGAGCTAGTATTCAACTACTAATTGGTCATTTGCAAAGCTTGGCATTGACTAACTGTACACTCCATGGCCACTTGTTTTTCTGCCACATCGAGATGTACATATTAAAGATGTTAACGAGCAGAATGGCCATGCTTATCGACAAATGCTGTCCATTTACATGCATATCAAATATATGTTAACACAACTCAGTTCTCCAAGTATCCACCCGCCCTTGGGAATGCACAAAAGTGGGGGTGCCGCACTTGCACGGCACACCAGCTCTACAAATGTAGCAAACGCTTGGTCATGTAGCACTGTAGCCCTTATTTTCTCAAAGTAGAACTTGATTCATTTTCAAAACAACTAAGTTCACCAATATAGTTTAATTGACCTTCATATTATGTCTAGCCAGTTATGGTTAATTGCTGTCTAATAATATAGTATCAAGTCTATACTAATTTCATTTTCTCTATTAAAAAAACTCACGAGGGTTGCACAAAGGATTAAACTGGATTAGCCTCACAGAAGGGAGAATGAGAAAGTTAAAAGAATGGATTAGGATTGATTGGTATGTTCCTTTCCCCTTTTGAGACTCTTAGCTGGTTAACTACTAATTGGTCATTTGCAAAGCTTGGCTTTGACTAATTGTACATTTCCACGGCCACACGTCGAGATGTAAATTTTGAAGAGGTTAAGCAAGCAGAATGGCTTTGCTCGTCCACAATGTCATCCTTTGACGTGATTTACATGCATATCCAATATATGGTTGCCGCAAGTCAGTTACTCAGTTCTCCAAGTTCCCACAAGAAAAAAAGGTCAGTTCTCCAAGTATCCACTCACGCTTGGGGGAGGGCGTGCGGTTACACCAGCACAGCACACTAGCTCTACAAATGTAGAAAACGCTTGGTCATGTAGCACTGTAGCACTTATTTTCTCAAAGTAGAACTTGATTCATTTTTAAAACAACTAGGTTCACCAATATAGTTTAATTGACCTTCTTATTATGTCTAGCCAGGTATGCTTATTGTCTAATAATATAGTATCAAGTCTATCCTCATTTCATTTTCTCTATTTAAAAAACTCAACGAGGGTTGCCCAAAGGATAAGACTTGATTAGCCTCACAGAAGGGAGAAAGAGAAGGTTAAAAGAATGGATTAGGATTGATTGGTATGTTCCTTTCCCCTTTTCAGACTCTTAACTGGTTAACTACTAATTGGTCATTTGTAAAGCTTGGCTTTGACTAATTGTACATTTCCATGGCCACTTTTTTAATTTCTAGCCACGTCGAGATGTAAATTTTGAAGACGTTAATAAGCAAGCAGAATGTCTTTGCTCATCGACAATGCCATCCTTTGATGTGATTTACATACATATCGAATATATGGTTACCAAAAGTCAGTTCTCCACGTCCCCACAAAAAAAAAAGTCAGTTCTCCACGTCCCCACAAAAAAAAAAAGTCAGTTCTCCAAGTATCCACTCACGCTTGGTGGAGGGCGGTTGCACCAGCACGGCACTCTGGCTCTACAAATGTAGAAAACGCTTGGTCATGTAGCACTGTAGCCCTCATTTTCTCATGGTAGAACTTGATTCAATTTTAACAACTAGGTTCACCAGTATAGTTTAATTCACTTTATTATGTCTAGCCGATCATAGTTTGTCTAATAATATACTATCAAGTCTATAACTTATCTAAAGTTCCTCTAATTTAAAAAACTCGTGAGGGCTGCACAAATGATGAAACTTGATTTGTCTGATTTATTTGTACTTCTCTTGCCTAGCCATCACCATTTTGGGGGCAGACACTTGAACCATTTATCGATTTCCAACCTTTTTAGTCTTTTTTTAAGTTAGGGGAATTTCATTTAATTATTTCTAGTGATTTTGAAATTAAGATGCTAGTTAATATTTAGCAAGAACCTTAAACATTTTTCCAAGTTACACACGCTGTTATTTTAGGACTGCTTATATTGAGATAAACTCGCCATTTTGTGGAAACTTAGAGCATTGTTTCTATTGTGTTGAAAGCAGCATCATATCAATGTATTGAATTGAAACGGAAAATCAATCAAAACAAATTCAAAATTTTAATTTATTGATCTTGGAACATCAATTCACCACAAATTAGCTATACCTTACATCATATTGCTTCTCACCGCACAATAATTTTCTTGCATAAGAATTTGCCACTTTTAGAAGGTTACTATATGTTAACACCGATCCTTGCTTCAGGTAAAAAATGAAAGAAGGAATTAGTTATAAATAATATGATCAGATCTTGCAAAATTATATTTACTTGAAGAAACAAAATCAAAAAAATAGTTAAAGATATCGCTGTACAACAATAAACTGTAGAAAAAAATCAAGAACTGTATGCTAGCATATTGAAACAAATACTCTGAAAAGGGTTTGTGGGCCTATATGGATAGTGGGACCCATGCACGGTGGATTCCGCGGTCCCATGTATGGTGGGTCCTGCGAACATTGGGTCACGTACCCTAAGATTGCGCCCAAACTTAGTTTTAGTTAATGAAAATAGATTTCGTCTCATTGTGAAGTTATAAGGATGACTGTTTTCTGGATTACTTAGAGAAGCGACAATACAGTGTGCTCACTACGAAGCTAATTAAGGACATACTACTACTCATACTGTTCTTGCTGATTGAAGGATGACCCATTGATTTCGTCTCACCAGAAAAGACAGAGACATCGATGCTGGAATCTGAAGCTATCATAATTAGTTTCAAGATGCACACGAAGTGCTCATCATACCAGCTAACAGTGAGCTGAAGCACCGCTCACTACTAGAGAAACGACCTTTGGTCCCTGGTACGTTAGTACCGGTTGTGTTATAACCGGTACTAAATGCTGAATTTAGTACCGGTTTGTAAGCACAGTACTTCGTGGAGCACATTAGTACCGGTTGGTAACACCAACCGGTACTAACGTGCGCCTCGGGGGTCGGGCCGCAACGGCTAGAGGCACGTTAGTACCGGCTGGTGTTACCAGCCGGTACTAACGTGCCTCGACTTGGGGGACCCGCAAGCCGCTGCACGTTAGTACCGGTTGGTAACACCAACCGGTACTAACTGCCTACGTTTAGTACCGGCTGGTGTTACCAGCCGGTACTAACGTGCTGGGTATAATACCGCGGCAGGCTTCTTCCTCCCCGAGCCCGAGCTCATTTCTGCAGAAAGCTTGGTCTCTCACTCATGGCGCCATAGAGGGGGGAGTTTTTGCCCAAGTTTTCCATAATTTGTGGATTTCTCCTATATAAGTGCGCCAAAAGGTTAGCAACTTCATTCTCTGTTAATTGACGGTACTTGTGCTTATTTTTATACTCTATACTTAGAGAAATTTGAAAAATTGTGAATGAGAAGGATTTTGGTATTTGTAGAATGATTTGAGCTAAATAGAATCATGACCTTAATTAGATGGTAGCTTTTAGTAGTGAGTTCATACCCTAGATACCTAGATAATGAGCATGTTTTTTGTGACAATATTCCGTATCTTTTTAACTATATTTAATGTTATGTAATGGATTTTTTTAAAAATTTGATTATATATATGTAATGTTGTTTAATAGATTCTTCCAACTTTTTAATTATTACTAATACCTTTTTAACTAATAATTAATGAAATGTTGCAATATTAGTAATGTTGTTAGGTATTTTCTCAATGTTACTAATAATTAATAAAATGTTGCAATTAATGGATACATTTATTTATAAATATTTTTTATGGTAGGATTCAAAATGGACCGTCAATGGATGTACGGCGGTAGGAACACCATGGCCTGGATTGTTGGCCTAGACGTTTTTCTCAATGTGGCTGAAGCAACCAGGTCCACGAATGGTCTCATGTGTTGTCCATGCCGTATTTGCCGCAATGTCATTGGCTTCTTGGATCCGGATATCTTACACATGGAGAATATTGCAAATTATCCCAATCGAACGACAACAAATATTTTCAATGCCTTGATGGCACAACATACATGTTCATTGATACTTTTTCCGTACCTCTTCGGGTTAGTCGTAGAACATATTTTACTATTTCTATATTCATTCATGTTACGGTTCTAAATGACATCTTTATATGTACAGGTTTCACTGGATCCTCCTTGTACTCGAGATTAATCGAGGCCAGATTACGGTGTTCGACTCATTGAGAAAGCCGATGAAAGAGTATCAAAGCCTAGTTGATACTCTTAACAAAGCGTGGAAACGTTAGTACCGGTTCCAGAACCGGTACTAACGAGACCTTCTTGACCGGTACTGATAGTCGTTTTTCCCGTAGTGGCTGGTCCTTGTGGCTGGACACAACACCAAAGCGTGGTCTTGAGCCCATGGTTCGTGCATTATATTACCAAGAAGTTCCCAATTATTGTTGGCAACACGAGCACATGTTTGATGTGATGCATATTTCCATCAAGTCAAAGATCGATGAACATGTATGCAGCAAGCAGGGAAAGAGAGTTGAGTGTTCCTTGATCCTTGACTTTTTGTGGGCTTGTTGGTCGTGCCACTTAGCTGCCTTGCAATCATCCTGACAAAATCACTTCCTCGAGGGTTGCTGGAGAGAGTTAATAGATCCTGACAAAATCACTACCGTCATCATAGCATAATTCAGTCGTGGCGGACACCTAAATGTCTTTTCTGTTGTGTGCCAGGTGGTGCCCCTGAACACCATCAGTGCGGATAGGGATAAAAACGGTGACGAGAAACGGTGAAACTAAAACAGTATGTAAGCAAAAAAAAAAAAAAGAACTAGTCGGAAACGGAAACGGGAGAGCCTTTATACCGCCGAATTGCGGGTATACTGTTTTTACTCGGAAATTTTCCGTCTGGAAACAAAAACGATAGAGCGCTGCCTCTATTGGCCGCGATGCTCCCTCCACTGACGGGGAGTTGCTTCATTACCGACGATGATGGGCTCCGCGCAGCACGCAAGCTCAGCTCAGGTCGTGACGCTCGCCGTATCTGACAGTGCTTTGTAGTCTTGGATCCGACGATCGAGGGGCCGCTGGCAAGGCGGCGAGGCGCAGGCGGCGATTTCCGGAGGTGGGAGGTGGCAGGCGTTGATGCAGAGGTTGTGCTGGGCGTCATGGCGCACATGGAGCTCGATGTGGATAAGAATGACGACTTGGACGGGGCCAAGAACCTGACCCGCTGGGTTAGACCAATGTGGCTGAGTCTAACTGCAGTTGCTAACAGGCATTGGATTTCAATTCAGCGAAGGCATCAATTTCACTCTAATGGAACTTGGGCGTCAACTTTTGCATCGAGAGTCATGTACAGCCGGCTGCGCATGGAAATAGATCCCACCGTACATAGCTCCATTGATTATTTTTTTTTCCATTGTTATTGCATCAGCGTGACTGGTGTATAAATGTATATGATTAGTTGTTAAAATTGTTCTCATTATCTGTGCATAGTTTTCGATCTCGACCGTTATCAACATATTTTTGATCCGATTGTTCCACTTCCAATGTACCGGCTTTTCCTTTATAGCTATGGTTTCTGGATTTATTGTTTCCTAGTAAAATAATATGATTTAGAAATGATAATGAGAATTTTTGATAATTATTGATCGTTTTCATCACTAAGTGCGGCCAATTGTACGCTCTGATCAGCGGCCCCGGCTGATCGACTGTAGCTCTTCTGGGCAAAGAGTAGTTAACTGTAAGAACGATGCCAACTTCTTATTTTTCTTGACGAACGATGTCAACCTCTAATTTTTCTTTAGGACAAGATCTTCATAGGGCCAGATGGACTGAGGTGTTTTGTCTGGTCCCCACAAGGTCCATGTACATGTGTGTGCACGCACGATTCCTGTATGATGCAACACAAATTGTCTACATATACTAATGATGCAATCAGTGTGACTACTGACTAGCCTGTACAGTTTATTGCAAGCTAAGTGTTGACGGTCAAAATTGATACTTGTCAAGTCTAGGCTGGGCATACTGGTTTAACCTTTATCAGGGGCGGTTAGACCGGTATGGCTCTGTAGCCGGCCCGACAAGGCAGGGGCGGTCTAACCAGCTATTTGGGGGTGGTTAGACCGGCCTTATGTGCCCAATCCAAGTAGGTTTAGAGAATCTATGTAGATCACGAGTTGTTTTGGGATTTTCCTTGCGGGGCAAGACCTTCCCACCCTATAAATATAAAGGGTCATGGCCGATTGAGTATCTATCCAACCAATCGAACAAAAACACTTTTACTTTTTATCTCCAAACCCTATCTTTTCCAATCTCATGCTGTTCTTCCTTCGTCTCTACGGCGGTTGAAGGCGTTCTGAGTGGCCTGCCGATCTCAGAACAACCCTACGTGCGCTAGCTCTGACGGGGTCCCTCCCGAGCCGACGTTCTTAGGTTTTCACAGCAGACCTCCGCATCCCGGTCTAACCGCCCCTCAGGGCCGGTTAAACCGCCCTGCTTGAGGTGTGCTACAAGGTGATCGTTTCACGTGCGAACGAGCGCAATTCGGTGTGTTGACCAGATTTTGCGTCAACACATTTTTGGCGACTCCGCTGGGGAATTGATGGTATGGTTGAATCTAAAACCGGCCAATCAAACCCTTGCATGCCAAGTTCTTGGACGGATTTGGACAAAAGCAATATTATTATGGCGTCCATTGAAGAGCTTGATGAGGAGGAGCAGAGGAAGTATGCAACAATTCAAGAGTACATCAAGCAACAGTTCCTCATAGGTGTCAAGAAGGATCATCACAGCAAGATTGCTAGAGAGCAAGAATTCAAGATGCCGGCGATCAAACTAAATAACGATAAGGTTGAGGTAATCGACACTGTAAGTCAATCTGAATCGGTCCCATCTACAGCTGATAAAGACCTTTCTGAGTTAGTTTCTAGCTTGGTAGCTCGTTTAGAAGTTATAGAGAAGGGTAAAGGTATTAATTCTGATTTCAGTACCAATAGTATTCCTCAACATAATTCACATGGGTCTAGTCAAGCAAATTTGTCGGCTACGCTAGGAAATTCTGGAGATCCTATGTTTGGCATGCCAGCAAATTTTTTCTCAGGACAAACACCTCCACCAGGATCGGTACCAAAGTCCGGCGCAACATTAACCGGTATCGTCTGCCGGTCTAACCAGTATGTCCAGTCAGTCTGGTCAGCTTGTTACTGTCTCTGAGCAACCCCCGCCACTAGCTGTTATACCTAATAAAAATCCAGTTTCTAATACAGCTCCTGCAATACTTACATGTTACCACTTATTCCCAATGCTAGTCCATCTTATGGTGTGCCTAATGATGTGTTTAATGATTTATATCATATGCAAAATCCTGATGCGTCCCATGTGAATGGTCTAAATACATTAGCTACAATGCAATCACAGCCGGCTGCTTCTAATGAATTTACTCAATTTAGAGAAGAGTTGGCTAATATGATGAAAAACAAACTTGGCATTGATATGGATAGTACTAGATTGTATCAAAAAACTTACAAAGCCGATTTTGATTATGTTCCTTGTCCCCAAGGATGCCGTGTACCTGATTTTGTTAAATTTAGTGGGGAGGACAGTCGTACTACTTGAGAACATATTAGTCAGTACGTGGCTCAATTAGGAGAAGCAAGTTCTTTTAAGGCTTTAAGAGTGCGTTTATTTTCTTTATCTTTGACTGGAACCGCTTTTACTTGGTTTTCTTCATTAGCTCCAGGTTCTATTGATTCTTGGGATCAATTAGAAAAGAAATTTCATGATCACTTCTTTAGTGGGGGCTATGAGTTGAAATTGACACATTTGACATCGATTAAGCAAGGGAGAGAAGAGTCGGTATCCGACTACTTCAAACACTTTAAAGAAACTAAAAACCGTTGTTTTAATTTGTCTTTATCTGATATTGATATAGCTGATCTTGCTGCTAAGGGATTAAAATCATCTATTAAGGAAAAGATAGAAGGGATGGAGTTTTATTCACTTTCTATGGTTTTTGTGAGGGCTGCAGCAATAGAATTGAGGCTAAATAAAGAAAAAGAAAGCTTTAAAACTTGTCGGTCTAACATGCATGCTATTGAATATGATTCCGATAGTTCAAATGACGATGATAATGAAGTTTATATGGCTGAGTTTGTTTGGCCTTCAAAATCTAAAATTTATTCATGTTCATCACTTAAGCCGGCTCACAATGGTCGGCAAGAAGAGGTTAAATTTACTTTTGATGTTTCCAAATGTGATCGCATATTTGATGAATTGCTTAAGATTGGAAACCTGAGGATATCTCATTCTATGCCGCCGTTGGAAGAGATGAAGAAGCGTGCTTATTGTAAGTTTCATAATTCTTTTACGCACGCTACTAATGATTGTAATGTTTTCCGTCGGCAGATTCAGTCGGCCATTAATGAAGGATGACTGGCTCTACATGAGATGCAAGTTCACAAGTCACCTTTCCCTGTCAACACCATGGATCTGCAGCAGCCCAAAGTGTTAGTCTGGCCACATCAAGCCGACTCAACCAAAGGGAAGAATGTGGTGATTGGTGAAGAGAAACCACAAAACTTGAAGAATAAAGATTTGGTCAGGAAAGTGGTGCACGAGAAGACTCCTGATGGCAGAGAATCATTTATAATTACTGTCAAAGCCTCTACGCTCGGGGGGGCAAGGATCGTCAACCAAAGAGAAGCCATCTGACCCTGCACAGGGAAAGTCGGTTAAACCAGGGTCAGAAGCCGGTCTAACCGGGCCCACAGAAGATCACGGTGGTGCTACTCAGAGCATGGCGGTTAAACCAGAACCAGGAGGAGGTTTAACCGGCCCTATCAGGGGATGTCCACGCATGTTAAAACCAAAGCATCCAGAGGTGGGTACTTGGAAGCTTAATCTGGAGAAGAGTCAGGGAAGAGTTGAGAAGAAAGGCCCTACTTTTAATCAACTTTTTGCCAAGTACTCCAGTCAAAAGGCCGGCACAGGAGGTCAACCATTTAAAAAGAGGAGTAGGTCACTGATGCAAAATAAATCAAATTCGCCGCCAAGACCTGCTACCAGATTGGGAGTGAGATTGCTGTTCCAGGACCATCGCAAAAGCAAGCTCACACTATCCCATGGGTTCCTTCGGCGTCAGGTTTGCCACAACCGACGTTTGATCATAATGGGGTGATGTGGATGCCTTTTTACCCCATGCATCAACAAAGCTTTCAATCAGCTTGGGAGGAACCTAAAAAAACCTGTCCACGATAGAACCTCGGAGGCCATGGTGCTGCCTCCAGCTCGGTGGACAACGGCCCCACCACTGCTGGCGTACGTCTATGATTGTCTCGGATGTTGAGTGGTACCTAGGGCGAAGGCCTGCTTCGATCTTGGATGCTGTTCTGCAAGTCGTCAATGCGGCGTTGCATGCTCTGAATGGTTTGCCACATTTGAGCCTCGGTCATGCCCTCCAAAGGCTCTACTTCTTCTCGGCTGCAAGTCTCTGTGAACGCTCTCTTCTTGCTGAGAAATTGCTGCTGCAAAGCCTCGTATCGGAGTTGCTGCACCCTCAGCGTCTCCGCTCTGTTCTGTGCATCGAGCAGCTCAGCGGTTAGCTGCTCTTTGTCTTTCGCTTGCCCTCTAGACCTCGTCTGTATCTGCGGGCCATCTTGTTGTGCTGCAGCTGCAGCCCGAACGTGCTTCCTCCGAAGCCCTGAACACCCTTTCTTGCACCCTTCGAAGGGCTGCAATGCCTTCGGCTGAGACTCCAATCTCTTCAAGGTTTACCTCAAGCTCGCCGTCGGCGGTGTGTTCGACTTCGACTTATTCTGCTTCGGAGCCCGGGATGGTCTGTAGAGGTAGTGCTCGGCCGCCTACATCTCCGTTTGCCACATCTTCTGAGCTGGTTTGATTGGCTGCGGCATCGGATGTGTTGGCTGCCGAGGCCGCGTTTGGTGCCATTCTTTTTCGTTTGTGCCATTTTGTGGTTGTAGGAAGGACCACGAGGTGGGCGCCAAAAAATGTTGGGTGGATGACGGCCCCGAACTGGACTCCGCCACCACCAGCCTCGAAACCGAATCTGAAGAGAGGCCGGAGAAGCGCCTTCCTCTTGGACTATCAGTGAACAAGCAAAAAATACATAACTCCGAAAACAAGTACCGTATTCAATTATCATTCACCGTCCCATCTGCTACAGGAACCCCTCTATTTATAGGGAAGGCGAACTGCCTTCGTGTGTTATTACATTTCCGTCCGTCGCAATGGTCGGATACCAGGAATATGCCAGGGTATTACAGGGTTTACACATCATCATCTTGCTTTATCTAGCGGGGCCCATCCAGGACTCCGAAGGGATCTTCGGTCTGTTGGATCGAAGATGGCTTCGGAGCCCTTTATGATGAAGAGCTTCATTTTGGGTCACCCGCGATCCTCGGACGTCTTCGAGTGCCCGCGCGCTCCGTTGCTTCCTCCTCGGAAGTTCCGAGGTGTATTTCGGATCCTTTGACTCCGAGGTATCCTTCGGACCGGCCCGTCTGTCCTGTCGCCTCCTCCCTGGCGCTCCGAGGTAAGCTTCGGATCCCTCATCTCCGAAGTCACCCTCGGACCGGCTTCCCGATGGCCCTGCAACGAAACAAGTGTAACAAACAAACTCGCGCCTTCTCCGAAGGGGTGGGGGGGTTCCGAGGTCCCTCCCCCAACAGATTCGATTTGGGATTTTCCTTCGAGTCAATTGGATCTAATTTTTGGGATTGGGCGTAGTCGGAGTTCCATGGCCAGCGGGCTCTCGAGGCCTGCATCGAGTTCCACCAGCAATGACAGCGAGGGGATGGGAGGGGCATTCGTATTCTTGATCCATACTCTCATTGACTTGTGTGACATGCTTGTAAAAATTTCCTTAAGATTTTGTGTGAATTGATTCTTAGCTGAGCTGCGATTGTCCAAACAGTACCAGAAAAACGGGTTTCGATCATCCACATATATACGGATGAAAATTAGATCCAGTACTAATGTTAGTATTAGTATTCTATTTGTCCGAATCTCTAGCAATATATTAACCTGCTATCAAGGACTTATCAATTCAAAATATCCTAGTATCACACTACCTTGCCCATTGTTATGCACGGGAACGCAGAGTCACAGAGATTCGTGGCTGGTCCCGCAGCCGGCGCACGCGCATGGTACCGTGGCGTGTGGTGCGGCTACCGCTGGAGCCTTTTAAAAGAAACCCCAGGGTTGCCTTGTTCAGCATTTTGCAGACTCGGCCTCCCTGCCCTTTGCCTCTTGGCACAAACCACAGTGGGCACACCGATGAGTACTGTACCCTAAAGCCAATTATCCCAAAAACCCTAAAGCCAATAAAATTGAGAGTTTTCTTTCTTTTTATTTAATGCCGGCAGGAAAATGCCGGGCCATATATTAATAAAGATGGAGAAACTACAAAAAAAAACAAGTAAAACATGAAAACACAATACCTCTATTTATTTTCATTAAATAAAGAGTCATGTTAGCATTTTTTTTATGAGGTGACAAGCTAGAATAGTGAAAACAAATAGGTTATCTAGGAATAGTTTCCAACATAAATGAAATAATCCATTGGAAGTTGTATCTTCAGTCATCAAAATGGTATCTTGTGGAGTATATTGTATACTCTTAGAAACATATGTGTAAATTTTCACATTGGGACTAACTTAAGGAACAGTATTCCTACAAGGCCCTGGGACTCTCCAGAGTCCGGACACACATATATGACACACTCTAACTGCACCAGGTACGTACGTAATCATTATCATCAAGCCTCAACAAGCAGGGCGACAAAACCACCACGCCAACTATATATATTATAAGCGAAACAACGATGGCACATCACGAACGCTACATGGCAAGTAACAGCGTGCCACTCCTGCCCTACATAGAGTACTTCAAACCCCCTATAAAAGGACAGCTACCCAAGACCAAGCAAGCTAAGATTTCCGTTGCGACGACGCAGGCAGCTGAGGCCGTCGTGGTGGCATTAATTTGCGAGCGACATAGATATATGCATCCTGCTGCTGTGGCGGGCATGGGGCAGCGCCGGGCCATCGCCAGGGTCTCCATCTCGGCGCTGGTGGCCTCTCTGCCGCTGCTCTACGTGTCGCTGCTGCGGCCGCCGCCGGCCGTGCTAGCGGGAGACACCGCCTTCTGGTTCCTCATGTCCAACTGCATCGTCGCCGCCATCGTCGCCACCTCCGACGGCGCCGCCCATGATGATCCCTGTGACGACGGCCGCGGCGGCGACGGCCTCTCCTGCGCATCAGCCGGCCAGCTGCCGTTGGCCGTGCAGGGCATCATCAGCGACGCGGTGGACCATGCGCTGCCTTCTTCGATAGAAGGCGAAGGAGAAGATGCAGCGACTGACGAGATAGAGATAGAGCCTCCCGTCCAGAAAGGGGGGGAAGAAGAGGAGGAAGGGATAACAGTAGTCGAGCCAAGCACCGTCAAGAATAACAGGGAGGTCGTCCCTATTGCGACCATCGAGGAGGGCTCCGCAATATCCGAGCCAGAGGTCGAGCCACGGCCAAAGCAGGAAAGAGCAGCTGATGGGGAGTGGCCGGTGGCGCCAGCAGCCCAGTACAAGGGTGTCGCTGCCACGAGGGAAGCGGATCTCCGACGGTCGGAAACTGTGGGTAGCAACAGCAAGGAGTACTGGCTGCTGAGCGACGAGGAGCTCAACAGGAGGGTGGAGGATTTTATCGCGCGCTTCAACAGGGAGATGAGGCTACAGGTCGAGCAGGAGGCACGAGTCTGACTCTGATCAGTGGTAGCTAGCAGGAGGCTACCGACCTACAGTCTATATATATAATAGGCTACCCTGTGGAAATTTAGAGTGCGTGGGCTTTGTAGCATTAGGATATGTTGGAGTTGTTACCATGTGTACATATCGTAGCATGTATGCATACACGTCTAGGTAGATCATGTACAGTTAGTCGTTGTACACGTACATGCTGTTATATACTCCATCTCTTGGGTCATTAATACGTACGTTTTCAAGTGCTTGGGAGGTCGCCTGACTCTGCTTCTCCTCCGATAGCCCATGCCCATCCACGCCGATGCAATAATGGAGTTGCTCGCCGCCACCACTCAGCAACCTAGCACCGGGCAACATGGCACGACACCCAGGGCCTTCTATGCCCAGGGGCTTGCCGGCACGCAGCCAGTCTTCTCCGGCCATGGAACCCGGAACCCCTCCTCCTCCCGGCGAACTGGCGTCGGCCACCCAACAGGCGGGCAAGACATCGAAGAACAGTTCGTACGGTAAGCCGGGAGCCCGTGATCGATTGATATGGTGCAACGTCGATAACTATTTTCAATTTCGATCTTGGGCTAATTATTGTTGCGTTTCATCCATCTCTGCGGTAAAGTTCCATTCCATGTGCAAGATCCACATATACTGCATCTAATCAATTAATGGATGTCGTAGCCATACGAATAATTTCTCAGTTTAGGCAAGGCATATGCTAACTACTTTTATTGATGCCACAATGAATCATAATCTGAGTTTGTGTGCATGCCTTGAATATTGAATCGAGCTGCTATTCAATTTCTCTGAACAAATGTGACCCCTTTAGCTAGATTTATTATCTTTATTTGTCAATTCATTTCCTGATTGGATGATTCATTTGTAGAAGAAGCACTAGGTTCTTGGCAAGGGAATTGTCTAAATCTGTACTCTGAGGAACTTCATAGTTCTACATTTGATTCTCTCAGAAATATCATGCTGAATATATGCATGTAAGAAACATTTGATTATCTACATGTTCTACGTGCAGATCCTCCCTGAAGTTCTGCAATGAGTGCCTGTACAGCCATACGTGACACGTACGTTACACCCCATGAACTAATGAATTTGAAGTCGACCGCTACTTGCTGCCACCCAGGCAAATCAGTCACCATGTCTTCGGTGCCTGGCCCATCCATCTTCCTCGCCGTGACAGGTGAAGGAGAAATCCAGGCAGGCTCCATGCCTGACAATGCAAAGGTCACATATTGGTCAAGATCTACACTTCTGGCCCGAGGTCCATGCAGGTGTACAGGGCTGGGGTAAACAGCAGATACCTGAGTTGATGGAAAACTGATTTCCTGGGTTAGTTGGGACTTAGGCCAAGAGCAATATATTCTTTCTGTAGCCTGTAGGTTAGGTATACCAGGCTACCAGTTTCACACTTGTTCTAAGGTAGGTTAGGTGGGTTATATCGTAGTGTATAGGAAATATGGAGAATAAGTTCATATCTTTTTATTTTCTAAAAGCTCCATTTTACATTTCCAAATTCATATGTTCATTAGAGAAAATGGATGTTTCCTCGTACAAGTGTGGAAATGAACTAATTACAGACAGCAGTTCCTTTGATATCAATTCAAACTAACCTATTTACCACACATACTAACATCACGCTACTATGTTCAATGGTTGATCAGTCTTGGGCTTGGCCTAGTGGGCTGGCGTACAAGTAGGTCTTGGCCTTTGAACTGGGCTAATGTTAGGTCCATTTTTCTGGAATAACCAAGTTTTTGGTGACTGCTGCTGCTATGGTCACCATAGTATTAATCTTACGTTTCAACGGCGTTACCCAGACGATAACTTTTGTGAATGCCACCTAAGCCATCTAAAATTCTTTCTAGTAATATATGATTACAGTATTGCTAAATTTGTCACAAACATTGAGTTTCAGGTTGGCAAAAAGGCCATCAACCATGCGGAATCCACAATAGGAATGGCACTAGGTATTTAGCATCATTCATTTAGTGTATAATATTGTAGCCTCTCCACAAAATTGTTCTACGGCTTGCTGGCCTTGATGGTGGAGCTGCAATTTTATCATTTTTTATTAAAAAAAACCATTCGAGATGCATATGGTGTTATCCATTATTGGTATATGATGCTTTTAGTCGGCCGTGAATGATTAGCTTCATCTTCAATTTCCCTGTTAGGCTGAATGGTCTGCTCCGATTCTCTGAAACAAGAAGGAAAATCACTGAGCAATCCATCAAGTGGAAGAAAAGTCACTATAGACTGTGCAACAATTAAAAATGAGAAAAAATGAATAAATATTGAAAATGCATATGAATATATGATCATAATATAGTCATATACTAACTATTTTAACATAAAAAATTAGCCAGGTAAATGAATCACTCCAATTACTTTTTTCCATACATGTATGTACCAGAAAACATTTCTACTTCATTGTATTAAGCCCAAGAGAAGAAGACGAGGAGAGAGCATTTTCATTTTGGGTATGTGAGTCAGCTGGAGGCTGGTTCATGCTGCTGGCATCATGTTGATTTAGGATATTTTTTGGTAGCGAAATCAGCCGGACGACAAAGGAAGCCCCAATTTTTTTCATTTTATAATTTTCTTTCCATGTTTTACAAAAATAGTTGTCCGAATAAAGAAATTACAAGCCTATATACTTTGTAGCCGATTCAAGGGGCCGCAAGGTAAAAAATGCCGGTTATGATGGCGGAAGGACATACCACTGATTGAACAGGCGGCAAGCCTATGTGGCTTTTGCCAGCTGGACACTATAAAAAAGATTTTTAATAGTAGGTTAAAATATATTTGCAGGAGTGACTTGGGCAAATGCTCCTGCTTTTTTAGTTATAAATACACTGCAAACACATTTTCAGCAGCAGGCGATGGCATGCCCTGCACCTATAAATTTTCTTTTTAAAGGCGGGCCACAGCATATTCCGCGCCTACAAATTTTCTTTACAAGAGCCGGCGATCTGATGGCCCGACCCTATGAACCAAATAAAAAATTAAAAAATGCCAGAGCGGCCATGCGACGCGGGCTCCACACCGCAGGCCATCTTCTCTCAGAGCCACGGCAGCCGCCCTAGCCGGCCGGTCCCGTCGCAGCCCGCACGCCGGACGTGCGCTGGCCCGTCGATCCCCTCAGTGTCCCTGTCTCCTTTCCTCCCTGTCCAGCGACCTCCGGAGATGACATGCTGGAAAAATCAAAAGCGACAAAAGTTCAGTTCACATGTTGAACAATTCGTACACGAACCTTCAAGAACACAAACTTCACGCAATCCTATTCTAACATTTCCAGTCAACAATTCAATTTTTTTTCAAAAGGAGGGAATTATATTAAACCACAAGGGAACAGTACATCACTACCATTTTACAGAAAAGACCCTGACAAAACTAGAAATTATAAATGCAACACCAGCTTCCAGAATCTTCTCACCGTCTTCCTCGTTCCCGGTCATCACAGGTTGCCGGAGCCAAGCTTGAATCTGCCATCAGCATCAATGACGAAGTCCACAAAGTGGAGACCGCAGAGGAGGTCTTACTTCTAGGCGATGATGCCGAGTAACTTGCCTCCCAGACGCATCGGCCATCTCGACGCAGCTAAAGGCTGGCAAGAAGTTCGGCTTTTGGGCTAGCGTATTGGGCTGTTAAGGAGCAGAAATCATCGAAATGAAGAGGCTCAAAAAACAACTAGTGATGGGCGCACGCCGATGCGCACGTATTGTTTGCATATTTATTTGTTGCCTAGGTGTAAAAACAGATAGGATTGATGAAAGCATCTTTACTGTATAATAGACTAAATGTAATAACCCATATGAAAATATAGTATTGGCCTACACATAGATTGCCAAACATATATGGAGTCCATGGCCACCTGATCAATGGAGACAAGAATGCATTCTACCGGGAGTTTCTTGGCGTTGATAAGCAGGTCTCTGTGCACTACAAAAACCTTAGTAGAGCAGAGTTGTTTCGCCAATTTTTGCAGAGTGCGGGCGTATGATGGCCGCTGCCCCTACAAAAAAAACTTGATGTAGCAAAATCGCTCAAAATAAATAGGTAAACAGTTGTGAGCTAGTATGATATAAACCAAGCTTGAGATAAAATAATAATTAAGTCATATAGGAAATGGTAACAGGTATACCAAAAAAAATGGTAGCTAAACAAGCTTTCATGATGTAAATCAGATTTAAAGTATATACTACCAGCACCTCTAGAAATTCGTGATTAATCTGTGCCGTTTGGAACTCAACTGAATAATTCGTAGGACCAATTGATTTGGTAAAAATTAAGCAGCAGCTCATAGGTTAGAGACGACTATGATCTGCTTCAATGAAAATAAATACAGTTGTAAATTACAGTAATCAATCTAGCAGTTTAGAAACCCACATAAAAAGTATAGGTACCAACCTGGCAATATATGGTTCACCTGAGAAATACAGGTGCGAATATAGCAATATATGAACACAAACGAGAAGTTTTTTTAATTATCGTGACTAATGATAGCACTTGAGAACCAACATATATAATGATTCGATTTAGATGTATGCACAGCTACATAGAAGTTCATCTGAGTGGCAAAAGCAAAACCTAGCGCACAGTGAGAAATTAGAGAGCACTATGTCACAAAAGAGAAAATAGGCAACAAACTCTGAAAGAGTGCTTAAGTGCTTATATCACAGATCTAGAATGGCTCAAGTCCAGATTGGGACAACGAAATCCATCCAAGAGGTGGTACAAGAATCAAACCATCTATTTGCACTTGATTACCAAATATCCGAGGTTGTACCTTTGTATCTACTTTCTGCAGAAATGAAGGAATCGTGGAGCACGTACCAGGAACAGAGGACCTGTGGCAGAATCACAACAGAGAAGAAAGTAAGCACCATATCCATTGCTCCAGGCGCGGCACAAGGGACTTCGCTCGGCAATTGTGACTTTAGATTATAGTGCTAAACTAAACAATGCATCCTGGAGCAATATATAAAGCAAAGGATTTTAAAATGGCTATCAACTTTCTATACCTTTAAAGCAATTCAGATCGACTGAGATTAGCTGTCATGTGTATAAATTGTATGGGCCAAGAACCGACCCAACAGGGGGCAAACCACGACCCAGCGGGCCCAAAAGGGCCAACATTGGGGCGTGCTACAGTAATCGTGAGGTACTGTAGCACCTCCGCGTCTGAGAGTCCATCTAGGTTTGGGTTTATAAGAGTCAAGTTTGCTTGTAAGTCAAGTCGTGTCCTCCCCATAAATATGAGGGGAGATGCATTGGAATAAGGGAAGCAGAGTTAGAGAAACCTCTCTGCCTTTTGCTTTAGCCTTCAACAGCTCTCCAGCCTCTTATGTCGCCTCATGCCGACGCCCAGCACCTCCTCCTAGGTGCGGCTAGCCCTAGGGCAGCCGCACCCCCCCCCCCCCCCCTCTCTAATCCCTCTAATCCCCCTCTAATCTGGTGCTAATACCGTCAGGGATCTTTAACCCTGACATTAGCTCAGTATTTTAAACTAACAGAATGAGAGGCACTGTAATAGAAACTAACTGAACTGTCTTTTTTTCCCTGTACTGAGCAAACAAACCAATTTGAACGAATATCTATCAAGCAGTTTAAATGGTTTTGAACAAATATAATTAAACTAGGGGATCAATATGGCGAGAATGCTTTGAGATACCTTCAGTTTGGAGAAGGAACACATCAATCTCCTGAATTCGTTCGTTTGGTGCAGAATGGGCATCATTTAAGCATAGGCTACATGGTACAGGTAGAGACTATAATGGAAGAGAGGCAGACTAAGTGGAGCTGCAGATTGGAGTTGAGCATGTAGCACACTGACCAGCTGGTGCTTTTTTTTAATCTTTACTTGTTTGGAAGTTCCTTGTTCTTAGCCGGACCTTTCTCATAGCTTTGTATAGTATATTTTGTTAGCTATTGTCTTGCATTACAGATATCTGATGCAAAAAATCTGAAAGTTGTATTTCCTTTCTAGTGGCTGCACAGCATGTGTGGTGCACAAGGTAAGTTTAATTGATCGGTAGACCTATTCGTTAACTTTGCATGACTTGGTTGAAATAGTTGCAGTATGTTATCTATGGGCTGTTCTCCCTCTCGTTATGCCGCCGCCGGGCGGCGGCTGATCTCCCAGCCCCGCCCTCCTCCGCCCCCGAAACCACAGATCCCAGTCCTCCTCCGCGCGACCTTGCTCCCCATCTGCTCGGCTTCGCCTCTCATCGCTGGTAGAGGGAGATCAATGCGCGCCACTCCCGCCATGACCTAGGCTTGCGAGCTCGCCTCCCCACCGCCGACCGTCACTCTGACGCCGGCGTCCACAGCTCCCGCCGCCGGCCACCACGGCCCCGATGGCCACAAATCTGCCCTTCGCTCTCTCCTCCAATCCCTCTCCCCCTCCTCCCCGCCCCCAATCCTCTCCCTCCTGTCGCCATGAAGCTCGAGCAGGTCGATCCCGACGTGGAGATGGAGGGCTCGGCCTCACGCCACCCGGCCGTGTCTCCGCGGTTGCCGGCGCCAGGCTCGTCGGAGCCAGGACCTTCGATTCCCTTCTCCAGACAGGTGTGGGTCTACTCTGCCTCCGGCTCCGCCAGCCCTGCTTCGTCGACATCCACGGGGTCTCGGACCTTCAGTGACGTGCTCTGGGGCATGGGCATCCCCTCTCCGGCACGGACGCTGACCCCATCACCGGCGCTGCTGTGGCGAGGGGCGCCAGATGCGGTCGCGGCCGGGTCCTCCCCCAAATCGGCACCTTTCAGGCTGCCGGAGGTTTAGGTTGCTCCTTCCCCCCTCCCTCCCTCCCCGCCACCCTCCGATCACCTGCTCCACCCATGCCGCCTCTCCTTGCCATCAAGGGACAGCTGGCCACGCCCGAGGCCGGCAGGGCTCGGCCAGGAGGGCTCCTCCTCCAAGGCTGCGCCTTTCCTGCCCAGCACGCCGTCGCCGCCACCATAGGGCTAGGGCACACCGCTCACTTCGCCACCGGGTCGGCACAAGCCACCTCCTCCATCGCCGCCCGTCACTGGGTTCATGTTGGACGCACGGCGTATTCTGCCCCGCGGTGCTGCGAGGCCTGTGGATGATGATGGCTGGGAGGTGGTTGGCCCCCGCAAGCGCCGGGCCTCCAACTCGCCACCCAGGACTTCCCGGTCGCCCCCAGTCTTGGCCGGTTCCTCGGTACCTCGTCGGCAAGTGTTTCAACTGCTTCAGGAAGGACCACATCGCATCCCACTGCCCAAGTGCTGCGCGGTGCTTTCGCTGTTTTCAGGT
Organism: Urochloa ruziziensis; assembly: GCA_015476505.1. Taxonomy (NCBI): domain Eukaryota; kingdom Viridiplantae; phylum Streptophyta; class Magnoliopsida; order Poales; family Poaceae; genus Urochloa; species Urochloa ruziziensis. The sequence goes on from CM027120.1 coordinate 56,059,996, forward strand.
CGGCCACATCTCGGACTTCTGCCCACACCTGCGAGGGCCCCATAGTCGTGGTGGTTGCGATGGGCCACGACCTGCCCAGGAGGGTGGCGTGGCGGCACCGGCTCAGGGGGTGCGGTAGGTTGGTCGCGCTGCTGGTGGCGTCGCCGCCCCGGCGAACGGCTGCAGGGCGCCTCTGCCTGCTGCCCGGGATAGGGGCGTTGCGCGGCGGGCTGGCGCCACCGGCACACGGGCGGCCCCTCCTCCGCAGCCGCACCAGACTGCCCATGCGGCCCAGGGTCGGGGCGCAAGGGAGCAAGCACCGCCACGCCAGCGGCCATCCTCATGGTCAGCCCCCCCCCCCCCCCCCCCCCCGCATGCGTCTAGTGCCGCGACACCGACCGGCTCCGACGCAGAGGGTTCCACCCCATCACTGCCTCCCTCTCCTGGTCGCTCCTCCAGCTTAGCAATGGCTACGGTGGCCCCTCACCCACCGCTGGGGGCTCCCTGTCACCGCCCGAAGGTGGAGGTGTGCATCATCATGCGCATGTCGGAGGTGGTCTCCAATGAGGTCGATCTGGAGAGGGTCCTGGTCGCTGTGGTCACTGGCACTCACCCGAATACTTTGCCGACGGATGTCAAGGACTTCTTGGAAGGTCGCTTGGGGGTTGCACCAGGATCCTTCCTGGTGTACCCCCACTACCCCGAGGAGTTCCTTGTGATGTTCAGAGATGCCGACGCCATGCTACGTGTAACACCCCGTAATTTTAAAGCATTTAAAAATATGTATATTTCATAATTCTCCTTAATTAAATATAATCTCTTCCTCTCCTGACTATTCAAAAATACATTTTCTACATAAAACCGTGCATTTACTCGTGACATGAGTGTTGCATTTGAATGCTTCAGAACCCCTCTCTAATATCTAAATTCCAAGAGATAGAACTCCCTCAAAGTCTCATTCCAAAGTTTAGATTTAATATTCAAATTTAATTTGATTATTACAATCTCAAATCTTCCCAAAATGTTCTAAAACTATCTTTTGAAATTCCCTTTCAAATCTGGGCCGAAAACCTATTCAAACAAATAGAAAAACCCTCCTTTTCCTTATCAGGCCGCAACTCCATTTTTCGGCCCAACTCCGGAGTCCAAGTTACATCCCCGAATTCCTCTCCTCACACCGCCTCCCCTCCTCTCCTGGCCGGCCCACGGCCCATGCGCAGCCAGCCGGCCCGCCCCTCCTTTCCCCTTCCCGCGCACAGCCCACCGCCGGCCTCAGCGCAGGCCGCCAGGCCGCGGCCCGGCTCGCCCTCCCTCCGGCCCAGTCACCTCCCGCCGCCCTTCCCGGCCCGCGTGCCACCCTCACTCCTAGGCCGGCCCAGCCGCCTCCCTGGCCCACGCGCCCCTCCCCACTCGGCCCGCTTCCACCGCCAGGCCGTGGCCCGAGCCGAGCGGCCCACCCGGCCTGCCTCCTACCTCGCTACCCTAAGCGCCGCCGCCACCCCCAGCCAGCTCCGCCGCCGCCGCCGCCTGCTGCCGCCGCCGCCGTCGCTCCGGCAGCCTTTTCCTCGCTGGACCTCGTCGCCAAGGACCCCCTCCCCCTCCTCTTCCCATTTTCACCTTCTTTTCCCCCTCTCCGTAGCCGCCCGATGCCGTCCCATCGCCGCCCGGCCACCATGCCGCCATATGCGCCGCTAGCCTGCATACAACACCGCTGTTGCCACTGCCTGCGCGCCATGGGGCGCGGCGACGCCACCCTACCCCGCGCGTCGCGCCGTCCCGGTCCCTGTCCCAGCGCGCTGCGTTCCCCGAGCTCACCCCTTCCGCAGCCGGCCCAGCCTGCACCCCCTGCCCCGCTCACCCCGCCTGCACCGGTTGCAGCCCGCCACGCACCGCTAGCCAGTGGCCGCCTGCCACGCCACCCTGTCGCCCCAGCCAGTGCCACACTGCCGCAACGCCACCGAGCCCCGCAGCCTGCGCGCCGCAGCTACCTGCTCGGCCCAGCTGCCACGCCACCACCGCTCTCGCTTCGTGCCGAAGCAACCGCCGGCCTGGCCAGCGGCCGGCACTCCCCTGCCCGGCGCCTATAAAAGGGCAGCAAGGCCCCTGTCCCTGCTCGCCCCATGCAAGAGCTGAAGCTCTCCGGCGCCTGTAAGAGTGAGAGCTCGAGCTCTCACCGAGAGCACTGGAAGAGCTCGGCTCTCACATGCGATAATACACGCACGAGAGCGCAGCTCTCTATACACTGCGGAAGCGCTGCCCACGTACACAATAGAAAGGTGCGCCAAGTGCTGCTCTGCTCTGTTCTCGGGTACGCTCGGAAACAGTTCAACCAGCGGCGTAGCTTTAGTCATGCCATACTGCCCACGTACACATAGGAAAGGTGCGCCAACTGCTGCTCTGTTCTGCTTCCGGGTACGCTCGGAACAGTCTAACCAGCGGCGTAGCTTTAGCCATTTCACCTAGCATTGTGGACGATGCCAGTTCGGCTGGCCGCGCAATGTCCGACCCCCGCCGCTAAACCCCATCGCTGCTCGTCGTTTCGCCACCCTAGCCGGGATGCTGCCCGATTCCCAAGTTTCCAGCTCAGTCCACCCTAGCCGTTATAATGCCCGACCGAAACTCTGATCCTAGCCCACCTAGCAGTTATGCTGCCCAAGTCCAAACCCCAGATATCCCCCGGTACAGCCGTTATGCCGCCCAACCAAAAGCACCGGCTATTAAACCCTAGCCCTATATAGCCGTTGTGCCGTCCGAATAAAACCCTAGGTAAAACCTAGCCCTTATGCTGCCCAACCCAAAATCCCAGGTATTAGCAAACCCTAGCCGTCATGCCGCCCATAATATTCCGGGAAAATTATATTAATAATTTTCCAGAATATTATTAGAAATCCAATCCAATATCCCTTAATTATTTAGAAATCTATTTCTAAATAATTAATATAATTATTCAGGAATTATTTAGATATCCAGTAATTCCCAGAATAATTATCCCTAGCCCTTTCTTCCACACTTAGAAACCATCCCACCAGCTAAACCCCTCCTAAACCCCATCATCCTATCCATTAATTATTATTAAATAATTAATGGATAATCCATCAAATACTAGAATATCCATAAACCCTAGGTATCAATGAAACCCTAAGCGCCCTATCATCCAGATAAGGACCGGTTCATGGGAGAGTCTTTCTAGTGCCTAGTACTACCCCGCATGCCAAAAAGGCACAGCCTACGGGAGTGCCTATTTATGTGAGGCCTTGATTCACACCCCACCAGCTGAACTTAGTAACCCAGCCCAAGGAGCCGTATGATTGGTGTAGAGTGCCGACCGGCGAACTGGGTAGCGCCTGGTGCCGAGTCGGGCACGCACCAAGTCGGGAACGGGTATGCTGGAGACAGCCCCAGGCAGAGGACTGGGACTGGGCGGCACGGGTCGACTAGGATACAGGGTCGGAGACCCTGAGGGCCGAGGGCCCTGACTAATGCGCTCACAGACCCGGGTCGACATCCGCGAGGCGGATGATTAGTGGCCCCTGCTTAGCCCCCAGTATTACCTGTGGCTGGACCTAGGGAATGCTGACCAGCGATGGTCACCGGTGGGTACGAGTCTCGTAGGGCAGTACCTGCCTTGACGAAGGTAGGGACTGACCGAATGCGGGGTAGATAAGTACGACCTCTGCAGAGTATAAAATCTATCTTGATAGCCGTGACTCCGGAATGAGTCCACTTAGTCAAAGCCCCCACTGATTAGATTTACTTTCTTGCATGGGGAACCCGGACGGCAGGAGTGCCGATGACTGGGTTCTGGGGTTAATGTCGGGACTGGCAGGGAGGAAATGCCCCTCCAGGCCCAACATTTACATTCATTTAATTTATAATTATATTATTGAATTTGTGAGATTTGCTGGGTATTCAACTCTGAATACTCACTCTTGCCTTTCATTGTCATACAGGGTTAAGCTCCAGGGCGATATGGTGCTGCCACCCACCCCGGTGGCGAACGAGTGCCCGCCGCCCTCCGCTAGCTAAATTGGTGTAAATATTTAACTTATACGTCATTTACTGCTTCTGACACTAATCTGTGTCGAAATCCGTATCAGCGTACTGATCCAGGGACTGATACGGGTGGTCGAGGGACGTCCTGGTCAAGGGGTCCCCACAGGGTGGTATCAGAGCCGTAAATAAATTCTTAGCACCATATAAGACAGCCCATACGCATTAGGAATCCTGAAACCTTCTATTCTTTTCATATTTTTCAAAATTGTCGGAAAAATCCTTATTTCGCGCCCCGAATTCCCCTTACCTCATGCTTAACTCCAAATGTTACTCTGACAAATACGGATCATAGGAATGAAGTTCGGAAGATGATCCACAATATGGAAATTATGAGATGAAGATTTGCCGAAAAGCAAATGCTGCCGGAGTAACTAGAAATCGAGTAATGATAATAATAAGTTTTGTATTGGAAATGAGCCTACGACTTTATAGTAACGTACTTTTGATTGAATAATGTTGATTAAGCCCCGGATAATAGTTTCCCCTTTTCCATATAATAGATATGGATTTGATTGGTAGTTGATTGTAGAAATGCGTGGATAGAGCCACTCTTTCCTCAAAACCTAAGGATTATCTATAGCTCTTGTCCTTCTAACGTCATCAATTCAAGCAGAGGTTCAGAAATGAAGAAAATTTCTGGAAAATAATTCTACATGTCTAATACGGAATACGGGACCTAACCCTCTTAAGTGGGGTAGATTCTGAAGTTACCAAGACATTATACTCGGAAAACCGCAGGAAGTCAGAACTCACAAACCACAGATTTCAGGGAAATACAGAATAATCACAGGAATAGTATAAACCAAGGTTATACTACGAATGTGACAAAGATAGAATCCCTGAATAAATCTTGGAACAGAAATCTGTGAAAACTGAGGAGACCAATAAGGAAGATATAAGGATTTCTATTAGAAACCCTGACCCTAGGTTCTATAATCCTTGAATCCTCCGCCGACAAATAAACATCTACCCTTATCCGTGCCAATGCCAACTCCATCCACCACAAGTACCCCCGGAGTGACCAACACTATTTCTTGAATCAGGACTAACAATGTCCATACAACTCTGAAATCCCTGTCATTCCTGGCACCACCTCTTCTTTGATTCCCCTTGGCCTCTGGAAAATCCTGTTCATCAACCCCGTACCCTGAGAGTCTCAATATCGTTTTCACCAAGTCAACTCTCACGGAGATTCTCATGGAAATAATCAAACCTCCGCTTATCTTTCAACACAATCAAATTATTGATGACACCAAGCCCCTCAACCATCGTTCACCCTTACCAACTCCTCATTAACTTTCTCTAGAAATCCAAGCTCTTCTCCCCCGAGAATTAGCTAAATCCACTCCCTGGCAAATTGAAAATGCCGACGCACCAAGTACGTCGACAATCCTTTCCAATCAAACCACGCCATGCAACTTCTCTGAGAAACTTCCGCCCACTTTCCGCCACATCGACATTACTGAAGAAATCCATATATTTCCTCTCCCTAACAAACATTTTCCCTTCCAACCCATCATCACCTAGAATACCATCGAGCCTCCAAAAGAAACCTATACGAGTCAACCGTCTATAATCCTTGACTCGGTCTATTTCCCCAAAAACCAAAAAGAAACCTCGTATATTCATCACCTCGACCCTACACTCCACTATACACCACCCCCTCCCAAGATATTCCGAGAAACCTGCCTCCAAACCCAAACCAATAATCTGCCAAAATACCTTGGCCACCACCGGAATACGGAGCTTTTTCTTAACAGGAAATCATCTTGTTTCCTGGCAGATCATTGAAGCATGCAAGCTTCCCTGAGCCTGCCCCTCATCCGTCATCCATCCATGGAAACCTCAGGACCATCTTGAGAATACTACTCCATCACCATTCTTCCCAACCGTCATCACTTGACCATCCCTTCCCCATTCCCGAGGATAACTATCCAGGTTACACTCAAAACCAAAGAATCTGGTCGTAACTATCCTCTCCTTCCAAATAAAGATCCACCTCCGGCCACTCCATAGAATCACCTTCCCATATCTCATCAAAGGAAATGGTCAACCAAGATCATTCCTTTAGAGCAACCACCATAAACCGGGAAACCCTCCTTCCTACTGGGAAAAGCTACCTTAGCTTTCGCAGATCACTGAGGCATGCAAGTTTCTTTAAGAAAAATGCTCCTCAGTCACATTCTTTTCCTTCCATAACCAAGACCTCCCTAACTCCCCCTATGAATCGCCCCGTCACTATTTCCGGCAACTGCCACCACTCAACCATCTTCTCTTAGCCACCATAAACTACTCGAAGATATGTCTTAGACAAACCACCTGTCGTCTTGAGCCTCGCCACGACCTTCACCATACTCCAAAGGGAAACATGTTTTCCGATGTCCGGATAAACCATCTCATCATATCCCATCAAAAGAATGATTGAACCCAACTTTTCCCTAGAGCAACCACTCTAGTCTGACATTCCAGAAACAAACCATCCAACCTTAGCTGCTTCCCTCAGGAATCCAAGACAACTCGTTCCGAATGAAAGAAACATAAGGAATGAATCTTAGTGGAATAATTGGATAATTTGGCAGAAGAATCATCACACAAAAATTTGGAAACCAAGTTCCACTAAGAATGGTTAGCAAACCCACCAACCCAAGGTCCACAACCACCTGTCCATTCCAAGAGGAGACACTTCTCAATCCAGAAGAATCACCATTCCAAATTTTCTGGTGAGAAGTGGTCACCCAAGTTTCTTACCCTAGATTTCCTTTTTCCCATCTGGTAACCCCGAACCAATTACCATATTCCTTGTAACCCTAGCTAGGATCAAAACCTTTCCCGAGCCTAACCGCCCTAGGTGAAGCGAGGTTATCAAGAAGAGAGCTACAAGGAGATAGTTCTAATAATCAAGAATAGGACATTCAACGAAGTAGTAAGATCCCACGAGGACATATCCGAGTAAAAAGAAAAAAAAAACTTGGGTAAGAAGTTGGACGGAAACCCTAAGAAGATATGGAAATCTGAGGTTTACATTTCAAAAAGTAATTTGAGAAATCCATTCGGAAGGAAAATCTCGGATTAAGATCAAAGGAGATCCTGAGTTAATCCTTTTAAGTGGGGTAGTAACCCAAATAAAGGAAAAGGTACTTGACCTCAAGAACTTGAGGATTAAAACAACTCGGGAAAAGTGTTTCATCCAGTCACCTCAAACACGGCAGAAATTAGTTGGATACATCTGGGAGTAAAGGAAGTAAGTGTCAACAATCATACTCCCACGCATGGAAATAAGAGACAGGAATATTACCAAGAGAAGAATTTCTAAAGATTAAAAGGGAGAAGAAATTCCTTTTAATAAATATTGGAAATCCTCATCGACACAGTGAATTAGGGAAATACTAGGAGAAAACCCTAGTCTCTCTTTCTAGCCCTAAAATCTCGGGACGAGATTTCTTTAAGTGGGGTAGCCCTGTAACACCCCGTAATTTTAAAGCATTTAAAAATATGTATATTTCATAATTCTCCTTAATTAAATATAATCTCTTCCTCTCCGACTATTCAAAAATACATTTTCTACATAAAACCGTGCATTTACTCGTGACATGAGTGTTGCATTTGAATGCTTCAGAACCCCTCTCTAATATCTAAATTTCAAGAGATAGAACTCCCTCAAAGTCTCATTCCAAAGTTTAGATTTAATATTCAAATTTAATTTGATTATTACAATCTCAAATCTTCCCAAAATGTTCTAAAACTATCTTTTGAAATTCCCTTTCAAATCTGGGCCGAAAACCTATTCCAACAAATAGAAAAACCCTCCTTTTCCTTATCAGGCCGCAACTCCATTTTTCGGCCCAACTCCGGAGTCCAAGTTACATCCCCGAATTCCTCTCCTCACACCACCTCCCCTCCTCTCCTGGCCGGCCCACGGCCCATGCGCAGCCAGCCGGCCCGCCCCTCCTTTCCCCCTTCCCGCGCACAGCCCACCGCCGGCCTCAGCGCAGGCTGCCAGGCCGCGGCCCGGCTCGCCCTCCCTCCGGCCCAGTCACCTCCCGCCGCCCTTCCCGGCCCGCGTGCCACCCTCACTCCTAGGCCGGCCCAGCCGCCTCACTGGCCCACGCGCCCCTCCCCACTCGGCCCGCTTCCACCGCCAGGCCGTGGCCCGAGCCGAGCGGCCCACCCGGCCTGCCTCCTACCTCGCTACCCTAAGCGCCGCCGCCACCCCCAGCCAGCTCCTCCGCCGCCGCCGCCTGCTACCGCCGCCGCCGTCGCTCCGGCAGCCTTTTCCTCGCCGGACCTCGTCGCCAAGGACCCCCTCCCCCTCCTCTTCCAATTTTCACCTTCTTTTCCCCTTTCCGTAGCCGCTCGATGCCGTCCCATCGCCGCCCGGCCACCATGCCGCCATATGCGCCGCACGCCTGCATACAACACCGCTGCTGCCACTGCCTGTGCGCCATGGGGCGCGGCAACGCCACCCTACCCCGCGCGCCGCGCCGTCCCGGTCCCTGTCCCAGCGCGCTGCGTTCCCCGGGCTCGCCCCTTCCGCAGCCGGCCCGGCCTGCACCCCCTGCCCCGCTCACCCCGACTGCACCGGTTGCAGCCCGCCATGCACCGCTAGCCAGTGGCCGCCTGCCACGCCACCCCGTCGCCCCAGCCAGCGCCACACTGTCGCAACGCCACCTAGCCCCTGCAGCCTGCGCGCCGCAGCTACCTGCTCGGCCCTGCTGCCACGCCACCACCGCTCTCGCTTCGTGCCGAAGCAACCGCCGGCCTGGCCAGCGGCCGGCACTCCCCTGCCCGGCGCCTATAAAAGGGCAGCAAGGCCCCTGTCCCTGCTCGCCCCATGCAAGAGAGCTGAAGCTCTCCGGTGCCTGTAAGAGTGAGAGCTCGAGCTCTCACCGAGAGCGCTAGAAGAGCTCGGCTCTCACATGCGATAATACACGCACGAGAGCGCAGCTCTCTATACACTGCGGAAGCGCTGCCCACGTACACAATAGAAAGGTGCGCCAAGTGCTGGTCTGCTCTGTTCCCGGGTACGCTCGGAAACAGTTCAACCAGCGGCGTAGCTTTAGTCATGCCATACTGCCCACGTACACATAGGAAAGGTGCGCCAACTGCTGCTCTGTTCTGCTCCCGGGTACGCTCGGAACAGTCTAACCAGCGGCGTAGCTTTAGCCATTTCACCTAGCATTGTGGACGATGCCAGTTCGGCTGGCCGCGCAATGCTCGACCCCCGCCGCTAAACCCCATCGCTGCTCGCCGTTTCGCCACCCTAGCCGGGATGCTGCCCGATTCCCAAGTTTCCAGCTCAGTCCACCCTAGCCGTTATAATGCCCGACCGAAACTCTGATCCTAGCCCACCTAGCAGTTATGCTGCCCAAGTCCAAACCCCAGATATCCCCCGGTACAGCCGTTATGCCGCCCAACCAAAAGCACCGGCTATTAAACCCTAGCCCTATATAGCCGTTGTGCCGCCCGAGTAAAACCCTAGGTAAAACCTAGCCCTTATGCTGCCCAACCCAAAATCCCAGGTATTAGCGAACCCTAGCCGTCATGCCGCCCATAATATTCTGGGAAAATTATATAATTTTCCAGAATATTATTAGAAATCCAATCCAATATCCCTTAATTATTTAGAAATCTATTTCTAAATAATTAATATAATTATTCAGGAATTATTTAGATATCCAGTAATTTCTAGAATAATTATCCCTAGCCCTTTCTTCCACACTTAGAAACCATCCCACCAGCTAAACCCCTCCTAAACCCCATCATCCTATCCATTAATTATTATTAAATAATTAATGGATAATCCATCAAATACTAGAATATCCATAAACCCTAGGTATCAATGAAACCCTAAGCGCCCTATCATCCAGATAAGGACCGGTTCATGGGAGAGTCTTTCTAGTGCCTAGTACAACCCGCATGCCAAAAAGGCACAGCCTACGGGAGTGCCTATTTATGTGAGGCCTTGATTCACACCCCACCAGCTGAACTTAGTAACCCAGCCCAAGGAGCCGTATGATTGGTGCAGAGTGCCGACCGGCGAACTGGGTAGCGCCTGGTGTCGAGTCGGGCACGCACCAAGTCGGGAACGGGTATGCTGGAGACAGCCCCAGGCAGAGGACTGGGACTGGGCGGCACGGGTCGACTAGGATACAGGGTCGGAGACCATGAGGGCCGAGGGCCCTGACTAATGCGCTCACAGACCCGGGTCGACATCCGCGAGGCGGATGATTAGTGGCCCCTGCTTAGCCCCCAGTATTACCTGTGGCTGGACCTAGGGAATGCTGACCAGCGATGGTCACCGGTGGGTACGAGTCTCGTAGGGCTGTACCTGCCTTGACGAAGGTAGGGACTGACCGAATGCGGGGTAGATAAGTACGACCTCTGCAGAGTATAAAATCTATCTTGATAGCCGTGACTCCGGAATGAGTCCACTTAGTCAAAGCCCCCACTGATTAGATTTACTTTCTTGCATGGGGAACCCGGACGGCAGGAGTGCCGATGACTGGGTTCTGGGGTTAATGTCGGGACTGGCAGGGAGGAAATGCCCCTCCAGGCCCAACATTTACATTCATTTAATTTATAATTATATTATTGAATTTGTGAGATTTGCTGGGTATTCAACTCTGAATACTCACTCTTGCCTTTCATTGTCATACAGGGTTAAGCTCCAGGGCGATATGGTGCTGCCAACCACCCCGGTGGCGAACGAGTGCCCGCCGCCCTCCGCTAGCTAAATCGGTGTAAATATTTAACTTATACGTCATTTACTGCTTCTGACACTAATCTGTGTCGAAATCCGTATCAGCGTACTGATCCAGGGACTGATACGGGTGGTCGAGGGACGTCCTGGTCAAGGGGTCCCCACACTACGCGTCCTCCACGCTCCAGTGCCAGTGGATGGCCTCCGACTCGTGTTCCAGAGATGGTGCCGGGAGGCATGGGCGAGTGCGAAGCCCATGGACTTCAAGCTCAAGATCCGCATCCGAGGCATCCCGGGCATCTTTGGACGAGGTACGCCGCACAGGACATTCTTGGGTCCTCTTGCGGCGGCGTCTGCTTGGCTCCTCAGACGGAGTCGAAGGCCGACCAGAGGGAGTTCCTGGTTACGGTGGGATGTATCCACCCTGACTTGGTGCCGAACGAGAAGATCCTAGTCACGCCGTTGCCGTGTTCTACACCAGAAGACTTTCCCACCCTACGCTAGTGGGCGTGGTGACACTACTTTCCCAGGCTCGGGGTCCCTCCGGAGCTTCCGTACGATGGGCTCCAACTCCGGGACAGGGCCCCGGGCGTTTGGCACGCCGGTCACCCGACCTGCGGTTGACCCGCGGCCGGGGACGTATGGCATCCACACCCTAGCTTTTAGGCCAGCCGAGCAGGCATGGCAGACATGCCTCTCTGCCTTGGCTTCGCCATTCCTCCCTCCTGCCCCGGTCACACATGCTACCCTGCCGGCTCCGCGCCCACTCTCCCACTCCTGCCCCGTCACTACTATGCCTAGGCTGGCTCAATGCTCTTTCCCCTCAGTTGCCATGTCGGGGAGTCAGCACCTAGCCCGCATAGTCGCCTCCCCCGTGTAGGGTGTCTGGAACCCCCAATTGTGCCCCGACCTTCTACGGTCGATGGGGGTGATGGATCAGCACCATGCACACCCGGGGATGCTGGGCCGGACTTCTTTGGAGTCCGTTCGCTGGTCGCCTCTCCTGGAAAGTATCCCATGAGGTGGGAGGCCCAACTTCGTGGCCCCTGTTCCTACCGGCTAGTTGACGTCCCGGTGAGCACCGTCTTCCACCGGCTGACAGACTGCCTGGCTTAGGTGCTGGGGCCGACTGCTCAGCTTGACGGGGCCTCGGCACCTGTGGCCCTCTCGAGCCCGCCTTCAGCACCGCCTGCTGAGGCACGGGCTACACCACCACCCCGCCACACGCCGGTGGCTGAGCGGGCTACCTCTCCGCTCTCTGTGGTCGCTGCACAGTTGGGGGTGGCACGACAGCTACCTCCCCGATGCCCGCTGGTCGCCCCACCTCAGAGTCCCACACGACTACTGGCATGCGGGCCCCGTCTCCATCCCCTGTGGTCGCTATTTAGTTGGTGGATGGCATGACAGCAACCTCCCCGATGCCTGCTGGTCGCCCCACCACTTTGGTGGCCTCGGTTGCTGAGTTTCGGGCCTTAGTGACACGGGACCTGCCGCAGCCTATCATCACTAAGAAGCCACGAGCTCAATGGGCGAAGGCTCCTCCACCCGCGATGCTGCGAAGGAGTGGTCGCATCGCAGCACTCTCCAAGGGTCATGGGCCCAACCCGGTCACGGCAGGCTAGAACGTGATCATGCGCCGCCTTGGATTAGTTCGGGAGAACGAAGCCCCGGATGCTATGGCGTTTACAAAGTACGTTCGTATCTTCACAGATGGTCTTTCTGAGGAGCACTGTAGAGCCAATTGGGAGCTCTTTGGCAGCCACGTCGATTGGTCAGGTCAGTCATGTATCCTGGAGGACGAGGAGCTTTCGACAGCAGTGCAGGAGTTGTTCACGGAGGACATGCCGGGCGCAACTGGATAGTAGCTCGGTTTTTTCTTTTCCTTTCTTTTTTGGTCGTTAACCTTTGTTATCATGAATGAACACATTGTAACGTGGAATGTGAGAAGGCTCAACCAACGAGCTAGACGTAGAGCGGTCGGAGAATTGGTGAGCTCGGAGAAAGTCTCCCTAATTTGTTTGCAGGAGACTAAGCTAGATGATGTAAGCAGGACCCTTATGCTTGATATGCTAGGAGTGGATTTTGATTATGTCGCTCTCCCGACCACCCACACTCGGGATGGCATTCTTGTCGCTTGGAATGTGAATACCTGGGACATTTCTCAGTCTCGAGTAGGCGCTCACTCGCTCTCTGTCAAGGTCACTCTACGCGGAACACAGGCTGATCCATGGTGGCTCACCACGGTGTATGGTCCGCAGGAGGATGCAACCAAGGTCGGTATTCTACAGGAGCTTCACTCAATGAGAGCATCTCTAGTGGGACCATGGATGGTATGTGGGGATTTCAATTGGATCTACCAAGCCACGGACAAAAATAATGATCGCCTCTCTAGGCAAATGATGGGTCGCTTCAGAAGGTTCCTCAATGATCTCGTGCTTAATGAGCTCCACCTCCACGGTCGCCTTTATACCTGGAGCAATGAAAGGTTGCACCCGACGCTTGAATGCATTGATCGGATGTTTGTTTCCACTGACTGGGAACAATGCTTCCCGAGATGCGCATTGCTACCCCTATCGACTCAATGCTCGGATCACGCACCTTTGTTGCTACAACTTGATGATGGATTCCACCCGAAGCATCGCTTCCGGTTTGAGGCCATCTGGACACGGTTTGACGGGTGCCTAGAGGCGATTGAGGAGGCCTGGTCGGGACCGAGGCCGAGTATGGATCCACTACGCACCATTGACCATCTGTTACGCCAAACAGCCAAACATCTGAAGAGGTGGAGCGCCAAAGCGGTTGGTAGCATTCGCATGTAGATACAGGTCGCCAAGGAGGTCTTCTTCCGCCTAGAGTCGGCGCAAGATCGTCGGTCGCTGTCTACGGCCGAGCAATCATTGTGTCGTTTTCTCAAGATCAGATACCTAGGCCTTACCGCCCTTGAGTGCACTATAGCTAGGCAATGCTCGAGTATGCGATGGCTACAAAAGGGGGATGCCAATACTAAATTCTTCCATCTCCATGCAAACCACCGTCGGCGTAAGAACCAAATAACCTCTCTCGTGGTTGATGGCTCCACCATAGTAGGGGAATCAGAGAAGGCGGATGTAGCCTTTCGTTACTTTGATGAGATCCTGGGTGCAACCCAGGAGAGGTCGTGCGCGCTTGACCTCGCCACGTTGGGGCTACCGCATCTAGACATGGCCTGCCTAGGATACCCTTTCACAGAGGATGAGATTTGGGGGGTGATTAAGGACTTGCCCATGGACAAGTCGCTAGGGCCAGACGGCTTCACAGGTCGCTTTTATAAAATGGCTGAGATCCTGGGCGCAACCCAGGAGAGGTCGTGCGCGCTTGACTTCGCCACGCTAGGGCTACCGCATCTAGACATGGCCTGCCTGGGATACCCTTTCACAGAGGATGAGATTTGGGGGGTGATTAAGGACTCGCCCATAGACAAGTCGCTAGGGCCAGACGGCTTCACAGGTCGCTTTTATAAGATGGCTTGGCCGATCATCAAAGGGGATATTATCAGGGCCTTTGATGCGCTATCTGCCATGGATTGTCGCAGTTTCTACTTGTTAAATGATGCACTCCTGACCCTCTTGCCAAAGAAGATCGACACAAGCACTCTTAGAGATTACCGCCCGATCAGCCTGATTCATAGCTTTGGGTAGATCTTCTCTAAGGCGATAGCCAACCGGTTTACGCCACAGCTACACTGTCTTATTTCAGCGAACCAGAGTGCTTTCATTAAAGGTCGTCACATTCAAGATAACTTTAGATATGTCCAGGGGGTTGCGAGGACACTTTCAGCAAGGAAGGCCCCTAGGCTTATGTTCAAAATTGATCTTGCTAAAGCCTTTGACTCGGTCGGTTGGGCCTTCTTTCTAGAACTTCTAACGGGAGTAGGGTGTCCGAGGAGGTGGACCGATTGGATTTCTACCATTCTGTCCACAGCTAGTACCAAAGTCCTTATGAATGGAGTCCCAGAACACGAATCGGTCATGGTTCGTGGCTTGAGGCAAGGGGATCCTCTCTCACCGATGCTTTTTGTGCTCGTCATGGAATGTTTTAATGCTTTGATTATCAAAGCTGAGGAGAGAGGGCTCTTTACCCCTTTGGGCAGACACGAGTTCAAGCACTGGGCCTTCCTCTATGTGGACGATGTGGTCATGTTCTTATTGTGGCAGAACCGCTCAAATTAATCCGGCTTAAGTGCGCTAACCTTCCATTGGTCGTCACGCAATTAAATCGGAGTAATCTGACAGTCTGTCGGGTCGAGCCCAATGCAACCACGAACAGTTACCTCGATCGAAACAAGTCATACAAATACCCACTCGAAGGTGGATCCCAGAGATTACAACAATCCACAAGTATTAGATAGGTCCCACTTGAGGTAATTTATTACAAACCAAGTTCAATGCATAAAGTAACTGTTATCTCAGAGTTTTGAAAGCAGCGGAAAACAACTAATTTATTCGAATGGAATGACGTCACGTGAAGCCGTCGTGACATCACTCAGAAGCATCCTCGTCCCAAACAACAGTCCAACCAGGAGGAAGGGTGGTTGGCCAGGTAAGACCAGCAACCATTTCCTCAAGAGCGCTACCTGAAAACAATTCCACAAGCAAGGCTGAGTATACTAATACTCAGCAAGACTTAACCGTCGGGTGACAGCTACATCACCAACTTCTAGACATGCAAGGCTTTTGGCTGGTGGGTTTGTTTTGTCAAAGAGCGACTAAGAGTGGATCCTTACTTTCAATATTTTAGCATCAAGTTCTAGTTAAGTTAACCATTCTAGGTAAGCAAACTGTACTAACCCAAGCAAGTGGAGCAAACAATTAAGCAAGCAGCAAGTTTATCATCATCATGTTCCACTTTCATTACTCGGTGCGGCAAGAGATCAAGTAGTCTCATTAGCTGCGAGAAACAGACAGTTCGAACCGATTTTAACCTTGCAAGGTGGATACTAAACACACGGAAAAGCACCAACCCCGAGGGTCGATGCTAACCAGGCCGTTCCCATGTCTTCCGGGTTTGTTAATCCGAGCTCACTCCCCTTGGACACAAGCCTTAGCCGGTCATACTTCGCGGCCGTAGCCGGCCGGCCTCGGTCTTGAGCCACGTGTCAGCGACAGGGGGTTAAATCCTAGGGCAAGTAGGACAAGACCATGCCCCCTTCCGAACAGGTACTAAACTTATCGGTCCCATGCCCAAACAAGTGCTTAGTGCTTTCAAACACTTGACCAACATCGGCACACTTCGACCTTAGTAACTTTCCATAAACAGACGGGGCATCTACATGACCAAAAATCCCCGTCCGTTATCCTTATGATTCCAACATAAGTAAAGCAGTTGATTCCTATATCTCGCGAGTGACAGGAAATCACTCGACTTTTACCGGGTCCTTATAGCGGGGCAGCTATCGACCTATCATACTAGTATTGCATAGCACAGGTACCTAGGATCATGCAACTAGGGTTTCAATTCAACTCCTAAACGTAAATGCACAAACGTAAACTTAGCAAAACATAGTTGCATGTATTTGAAACATAGGACATGCTCCGGGGCTTGCCTTCGGGCACAGTGTTAGCTTGGGAGTCCTCGGCAGCAACGTTCGGGTCTTGCTCGACCTGGACGGCGTTCACCTCGCCTTCAGCTTGGCCTTCTCCTTCCGCGGGGACCAGCTCGTAGTTTCCGTCAGTGAGGGCAGGTTCTATACGAATGCATATGCAATAAGAATATGATCTTATATCGAGTCGTCACTGTTGCACAATGATGAACCCGGGTGTATTTAGTGACACATTCACCTGGACAAAAAAAATTTGTCTGATCTTCACTTTCTTTAACAAAGGTTGTAATTACTCATTAAGGTATTTGGGTTAGTCGATGGTGATTGTGTACACATATATTATTTATCTTTAATTTCATCACAAAACAGCAAGGGGTGTGTGTGATGTTTTTAGTTTAATTAACCATTTTAGAAAAATAACTTATTCTTATTTAACTCCTTTTTAGCACTGAAACTTTCATAAATTATTCTAGCAGTTTGGTTTACTATTATAAGGTGAAAAACTTACTATGTGCTCTTTGTGGTTTACTTGATTTGCTGACCAAAATTTAAGCCAAGATCATGCATACATTTACCACAACAAAATAAACAAGAACAGCACACTATCATCAAGAATAAATCCTAAGAAATCACACTATCATCCAAAGGTCCTTAGAATTTTACCAGAGCCTAATCTAACCTAAACAAGCTCACATGCCAAAGGATAGCTTCAAAAGATCAAAAGATCCTGCTGTTTGAATTTATCAAGTTTAAACTGGTATGAATTAAAAGTGCAAGCTAGCCAGCTCAAACTAAGCTCTAACTTTTACCAGACATGCATCGAGTTACCACAAGACTTCTGCAAAAGGATTGAATTCAGAAGCTTCATAGATTGATTATTAAAAATGTTGAACCAATCGTGCACTGCCAGACTAAACAATTAATAACTCAACTTCTAGTTTATAACTTCGTGCCAACTTTCCACAGCAGCCTAGATACTTCACCAGCTACAACATACTCAAAAACTAGGACAAACAAGCCAATGGATTTCAACTGTGCACAAATTAGAGTTTGAACAGATTTGAATCTAATCCAAAAACGAAGCAGAAAACACCTATACAAGCTTTCTAGGAAAGGTAGAACACAGCACCAGCAGTACAACAAAATTGGGCATCAATTTTTCTGATTTTTCTACGATTTTTAATCGATTTTCAAAGTTTCAGGATTTGGATCCTAGATCTGAACAATTCTATTTACAGATTAGCCCCTGGAAATTTGCGTTAAGGCCCCTGGAAAGATTTGTGGCTTTGCAATGTGGTCCCTGGGCCATGGCCGGCGGCGGGTCAGCCGAATTCCGGCGAAGTGGGGCCACGGGGCTCAACAATAACCAGTCGTGGGTGCTCAGGGGTGCTCACCGCCTCACATCGAGTGGATTCCAAGTAGGTTGGGCGGCCGGAGGTGGCGTGGCGGCGGCGGACGGCGGAGCTGGGCGGCAGCGGCTCTGTTCGAGCTTGCTCTGGCGGCTAGAGTGGCAATGGCGCTCGACTGAGGGCTGGGGGAGCTCGAGAGGTGTGCTGCAGGTGCGCTCGAGTGGTTTGCTGGAGGTGCGCTCGAGTGGTTTGCTGCAGGTGCGCTCGAGTGGTTTGCTGGATGGCGGCGGAGTGGAGCTGAGGAGGGGAATCGATGGCGGGGCAGAGAGTGGCAGCTGGGGCTCTGGGAAGCTGGAGTAAGGGCGTGGCGAGTGCTGGTGGTGAAGAACGGCGGCGGAACAGCGCGCACGGCGGAGAGCGGTGGAGGGGCAGCCTGGCGGCTGCAATGGCGAGCGGCGGAGGGGGCTCGCCTGCAGGGGGTGCGGGGCCTTTTATAGGCAGTCGAGGCGAGGCTCGAACTGCGGCTCGGAGCGGCGAAGCTGCCACGCGGAGCTCTGGGCGGCGCGTTGCTGGCTGCCGCGGCGAACATGGCTCGCCGGTCGGCGGCCTGTCGCGGTGGGGCGGCGCTGGGCGTGGCGGTCGGTGGCCGGTCGGGGCGAGCTCGTGCGTGGGTTGGCGACATGCTGGGGCCCACGGCGACTGGTTTGCCGGCCTTGGTCGGGGCAGCGGCGCTGCAGCCCGCCGGCGGGTCGACGGCGACCACGTGGCGCGCGCCGGGCGCCCGTCGCGTATGGTCGGAACGGCGCGGGGGACAGAGTGGCTCTGTCGGGCGGACCGCGGGGGACAGCGCGCGGCGCATTTATGGCGCGGGCGCAGCCTCAGCGTCCGCGTCAGAGTCTGGCCGCCGCGTGGCGGCGCTGTCGGGCGCGTGAACGCGCGGCGCTGGAGAGCGCCGGCAATCCGTCGAACACATGCCGGGCGTCCATTCAAACCACATTTTCTCCGAAATTTTGAACTGAAGTTCAAAATCTCCAAAAAGCAAAGTTGTGTTCCAGGTTACCAGCTACAACTTTTGTAAAGGTTGACCTATGAAAAAGTGTACGGATTCGAGGGAAAACTGAGGAGAAAATTGGTGAACTTCTGTGTCAGCCGGCTGTGAACTTTTGGGGTTTGGCTGGCTCTGACCATGTTTTTGGGGCTGAAGTACTCAAAAGTTCTCCAAGGCCATATTGACAAAGTTGTGTCCCCTAAAAAGATGAACAACTTTCATATTGGCACATTTTTGAGTTCTTAAAGGAAATTTTGAAAACAAGCCATGTCAATCAGCAAAGGTCAAAAGTTCACCGAGTTTAAAAGGGTTTTGGATGAACTTTTCTTAAGTGAACATCTAGGTGGGGCCAAGGTACTATTAATTAACTTAGGTCAAGTGGTTAAGCAAGTGATTTAAGTTAACTAAACACCTAGATTGTCACACTTATCACCGGTCGCGCGGGACCTCCTCACGATCAGGGAGGTTCTCCGCTGCTTTCAGTTGTCATCGGGGCTAGCGGCCAATTACTCAAAGAGCCAAATCTTTCCCATCCGATGCTCGGAGAACCACGTGTAGCTAGCTAGAGAGGTCCTATGCTGCCAAGTTGCAGACTTCCCATGCGTATGTCTTGGGGTACCTCTCTCTACGCACAGACTCCCCAAGGCGGCCATGCAGCCGCTGGTCGATAAGGTCGCTGCCCGCCTACCACCATGGAAGGGGAGGCTGTTGAACCGTAGCGGTCGCTTGATACTGGCGAAATCCACCCTCTCCGCCATCCCACTGCACATCTCCATGGCCATCGCAGTTTCCCCCCGGGCAATTCAGAGGATCGAGACTTTAATCTGGGGCTTCCTTTGGTGCGGCTCCGAGGTGGCCTCAGGGGGGAAATGTGCAGTGGCGTGGACTAATGTCTGCTGCCCTACAGAATTGGGTGGTCTCAGACTACCCAACATTCAGGTGATGGGCCTAGCGCTTAGGCTACATTGGTAATTGCTGGCAAGGGTCGACAGGTGCGCGTGGAGCGGCCTCTGCTTTGCTCCCGGCCGACAAGTGTTACCGTTTTTTGATGCTTCTGTGTTGGTCCAGATTGGTAATGGCGAGGTTGCCCTGTTCTGGATGGATAATTGGATTAATGGGTGCTGCATCCAGTCGCTAGCACCAAATCTCTGGGATGTCGTTTCGCCACGAGTTATGTGCTCGAGGACAGTTAAAGAGGGGCTCTCTAACTGGTCATGGGTGAGAGACATCTCGAGTGCTTTAAGTGTACAGGTCGTTTTCAGTACCTTCGAGTTTGGGATATTGTATGACATTGGCCCCTAAGTCATGAGCTAGACAAGTTTATCTAGTGATGGATGAACTCAGGCGAGTTCTCCTCGGCCTCGGCTTATCATGCGCTCTTCCTCGGACGGATGGAGCTTAAGGGTGCCCGGCAACTCTGGAAAGTGCAGATACCTGGAAAGTGTCGTTTCTTCAGGTGGCTACGGTCGCTGCTGGACTTCTAATCGCCTTAGGCGCCATGGCCTGAGAGATAGAGACGAGGGCGCTCTATGTGCCCAGGAGGTCGAAACCTTAGATCACTTGCTTACATGTTGTGTGCACAGTCGGGAGACGTGGTTCAGGGTTCTTCAGAAGGTTCGCTTCCATGGAGTCATGCCACAAGCCAAGGGGTCGTTCGCTGATTGGTGGATTGGCTGCCAGAAGAGGATCTCCAAAACGCTCCGCAAAGGCTTCAACTCTCTAGTTTGGTTGGTCGCTTGGTCACTTTGGAAGGAGCGGAACCGGAGGGTGCACGAGAGGTCGGCTCTCCAACCGGTTGCTCTTGCCCCTCTAATTATCGAAGAAGCAAAGCTTTGGGCTCGCGCGGGTTTCAAAGGGCTTTGTGTTCTTTTAGATGTGAGGGCTGGCTTGCTGTAGTTCCCTTTTCGTTTAGGCTTCTTGTTCTTGTGCTTTTTCTTGTATTTTTTTTCCTTTCGGGCAAGTCGTGCCTCGCCTGTATTAAAACCATGTACTTCTTCTCTTTCGCCTAATGAAAAACGTGCTATGCATGTTCTAAAAAAATTATCTATGGGCTGAGACTGTGTCGAAAAGTTGTTAGGATCTGAAAATGTGAGTTGAACCACTTTATAAGTCTCTTCAGAAAAGGAGGTGAATTTAGGAGAATGGCAACGGCAGCCAAGTCAGGTAGGCAACCTAAACTTCAGTTATTTATGTCAATGAATTGTTATTACGGGGAAGAAAATTTGCAGATCATCACAACATCTGTATACCGCACAGTGCAATTTGATAGCTTTGAAGCAATACCAGCATTAGAATATATATATATATTATGCGAATTGGCAGCTCCCCCTAATACTCCGACAAAGTGTTAAAACGCTAATAGAAAACATTACAGAAGGTATATATATATTCTAACTAAATGAACTCATACAGTCAAAGCATCGAACACATAGGGTGCATGTGCTCTGAGTAGATAGTGATGGGTAGCTTAGCTCAGGGCACAGTGGCCTTGGCCGTGAGGAGGCGACTACATATATAGGTCAGCCTGCCATGGCCGTACTTACAGAACCCAACCTGGTGGCATGGGATGAATCTGAGTGGCTAGGGGAATCCTCAAAATAGATCCCCTCTGCACAACCAAGAGATGGGGGTGGACTAGGCTAACGCACGGAGCAAGGAGAAGAGAGTGGGGACGGCGGCGGCGATGTACATCAGTTGTCGAGACAATGGCCATGGAGCGCACGCCGGACTCTAGGCACTTCCTCGGGATGCGTCGAGGCTGCCGTCCTCGTGCTGCTCCTGGTCCCCTTGGCTGCCTTCCTTCCACGTGCCGCGTAGAAGAGCCTGTGGCTCTACCAACTGTTGCTCTACCTCACCTTTCTCTATCATCTCGTGGACGTCGGGCAGCCGGCAGCCTCAAGGATATAACATCGGATCCACGGCCACCGCTTGCCCCGGTTGCCGCTCGGCCGGGCGGGGTGTAGGTGGCAGCTGCAGGGCGAGCGCGGGCGTGGAGTAGTTCTGAAGTGCGCGGACGGCGTGGCGTAGGAGGAGCGGGAGCTGCCGCCGATGTGCGGGGTTGAGGAGGCAAAGGCGTGACGCTCCCGGATCCACGGCCGCCGCCTCACTCCAGCACGCCGCCGGCCGTCGTCGCTATGGTGGGGAGGATAAGGCTGTTCGCACAAGTGGATCTCTACTCTGCCCTTTAAAAGAGAATATTCTGTCCTGGTCAGCGAGATTCTCTACTTTAAATCCGTTTCTCCCGCACTCGTCAACCTTTACCCTAAACCTCTATACCAACTACCAGCCTGTGGGACCCACACTTTAATTTTTTTCAATCCCCACCCCACCGACGCCTCTCTCCTCTGTTCCCTCCCTCCTCTCCGCCCCGTCCCTGCAGGTCCACCGCCCCGGCGCTCCACCGCCCGCCTCAAGCAGCACGCGCTCACCACCTGGAGGAGCTCGATTCGCGGCGCATCCAGGAGCACGACGGGCGGAGCTCCGGCGGACGGTGTGGAGGAGCGCGGCCTCGGCTCCTCCGCCCGTGCGGCCGCGGACGCTCCGCCTCCGGCTCGGCGCGAGCTCCTCCGGTGGCCGGCTTCCCCGACACCCCTCTCTCCTCTTCTTGCTCCGGCGCCTCCCTCCCCGTCCATCCACGGCGGATCTGGGCCATGGAGCGCCGCCCCGTCGTCCCCGGCACGTGTTGGACCCCACGGCTCCTCTTTCCCGCCGCGAGCGCAGCCTCGCCGTCCTCCTCATCTTTCGGCTCGCCGGCGTCGGATCTCGGAGCTCGCGGCGGTCTGGATCGAGCTCGGCCGGCCGCGCCCCTCCTCTCTCCTTCCCTGGTTCCCAGGGGATGGTTGGAGGACGGAGCTCCTCCTCGCAATGTGGCTCCATGGAGATCTCACGGAGGTCAGCGCGGGCGTGGCGCGGCCGGCCGAGATCTCATGGAGGTCAGCGCGGGCGTGGCGCGGCAGCGACGGAGGACCGCGCGGGTGCTCCTCCTCGCGTGGCCGGTGCTGAGCTCGCGAATGGTGGGCCGGCCGTGGGAGCTGCGTCGTCGAGGAGCAAAGCTCCACCGAGCAGAGCCCTTCCGCGCCGGCCGCCGGATCGAGCTCCACCGAGCAGAGCCTGTCCGCGGCGGGAGGGAGCAAGGGCGGCGGCGCATCTTCCCTTGGCGAGCGGCGCGGGGCAGCAAGGGCAACCAGCGCGGCGCTCCTCCTCCAGCGCGGCGGGCGAAGCAGATCTCGCGCGCGACCCCGGCGGCCATGGTCGGCGGCAACCTGCTGTTGCTCCGTCGCGCTGTCCTCGACCTGCCCAGCGTGGAGGAGCAGGGCCATGACCTCGACGGCTGGCCTCGCGGCGGCCGCGTGCACGGCGAGGCAGCGGCGTCCGGGCGGGTGGTTGGGGAAGCGCGGGTGCGCGGGCCCGCGCCACGGTGGCGCATTCCGTGCGGCCCTGGAAGCCGCTTGATTTACCGCGCCGACGCTCGACTGGGACGGTCCCGTTCCACTTACAGTTCGCCACTGCAGCTCCAAAATCTGTAAACCGGATCTGTATGTTGGTGTACCGGTTGGGATCCAGTACCCAGTGCGGACAGCCTAAGGGAAATGGGGATGCAGCGCGGGGCATGTGGGGTGGTAGCAGGCCAACTTTTTAGCCTAGCAATATTAAAGATCGGGCCCTAAAAGAATTGAGCCAAAATTCTATACAATTTGGCCTACAAATGATAGGGCCGATCTTACCACCCTACGTGGAGGATGTGTCGATCGCCGACCCTATCGGTGTGCCCCCGCTGCGGGAGGACGACGTGCTGGGGCCTCGCTAGACGCCGCCGCAACTCCAGCCACGCGCCCCAAAGCTGGAGCTGCCGCCCAGCCGCTGGTGGCGTGCAGCACAGGCGAGCGGCGGCCGCCGCGTCTTCGGGCCGCTAGCGCCTCTCCTGATGTCGCGCAGAGTTGGGGCCACGCACAGGTGACGCCGGCGGGCACAGGTGAGCGGCGGGACCGCCGCTTCTTTGGGCCGCTAGCGCCTCTCCTCTTGTCGCGCGGAGTTGGGGCCACGCACAGGTGATGCCACCCCGCTGCCACCACCGTCGGTGTGGGTTGGGAGGATAGGAGAAGATATTTTTCACAGCGAGGACCGCTGGAGTAATTTTTGGGAAATCTATGAGCCCTAAAGGCAAAATATCATCAGATCGCCAGTCGAACGGCCGGAAAAAAATTCCGCCGATGTGGACGGACTGGCCGGCCGGGGACCTGCGCCGCTTTAATAACGGTAGATTGGCCTGATACTGATTCGCAACCTAACACCGGCTTTCTTTCTTCTTCTTGCTCATCTAGCTCAACAAGTTGCAGCTCGGACAGATGGCAATGGCGGCCGGTGTGGAGAACTGAACATGCCGCCACGGAAGGAGAATGTTAGGGGTCTTGCGGCAGAATCGAGGTATGACGAGCCTCTCCATACTGAAGCACCAGGCCCGACTCTAGGGGTGCGGTTATACGTTGTGAAGGCGACAAATCTCCATGTGTCGCCTGAAGGGACTCTCAAGTGCACGGGAAGAAAAATATTATGTGGACCATGGGCCATCAAATCTAATTACACCGCAAGATGCGCAATGAATGTGTCAGCTTTTTTAATCTAGTCAATGCATGCAACGGAAGAAAATAACGATGACATCACTCTACATAATAAAATAGGATATTCAAATAGGATATTCAAATCAAATTCCAGTTGCACTATTATATTTTCATAATAAAACCTTCAGAACAAGATCACAATTGATAATATTCATAATAAAAAAATAATTTTTATCAATCTGGAACAATGTAACTACAATGAACAAATAAATTAACGAGGTGAACAAATGATTGTTTCTTGTGAACAAGAAAACAAACATAACGCACAAATAATAATTATACTATGAACATATATCAAACATCCTCAACATTTTATTGCGCTGGACAATGATAGAAAATGAACATCACGAACAACTTATTATATGTACGAATAAATAATTATATTTAACGAACAAAATATTAGAATATGAAAACCAAGTTGAAAGATTTTTTTTAGAAATATACGCTTAGAAAAAATTATATGAGTAAAAAATAAAATAATTATATTTGTCGAACAAATTATATAAATTCAGGGAATACAAATTTGTACACTAGCAACAAATTATACGAACTTATTGAACAAAATAGTTGTACATATCGAATAATTTATATGAACTCACAGAAATAAATTATAGAAATTCAAAGAATAGTATTTATACACTCAGAATAAAATAGTGAATAGAAAATATGCATTTTCTAAAAATATCAAAAATGGAAAAATAGAAAAATCTTTGGCCTACAAGGAATAGGAAAGAATATATGGTTGAGAATTGCAAATTTGTGCAAATTGGACAAAGAATATATATACGTGAAAATAGGGGAGGAAAGATACAGAAATTAAAAAAGAATATAATGAATAGAAAAGAAAAGGAGAATAAAAGTAAAGGAAAAAAGAAGAAGAAAAAGCAGCCCTAATAGCATGTGGACAACCTGCTATGTGATGAAAAGAAAGAAGTGAAAAAAGAAAACCAACGTAATAAAAGAAATAAATGAAATAAAAATCCGTTAACGGGGATGACAAATAAAAAACAGAAGAAGAAACGAACAAAAGAAAGCAACGAAGAAAAATATAACGGGCGGAAAATAGGGGAAATACGCAAAAAAGAAACCGAAACCACCGGACATTCTTCTATCATTATGTCACATGCGTGGTCAGACTTGCAGGTTGTCAGCGGGCCAACAACAGGAGAACCAGTAGAGACATACTTGGGCGGCTGACTTGGGCTAAAAACGAAAGACCGAGTCGGGCCGAATTGGAGCCGGGGATGACGCCGGTTCTAGCCCATGGCGGGAGGTGCGGCTGCTGAGGGGGCCCAGGAGTTCAGCAATAAGTGATTTTTTTTATTTTTATATTTTTTTTACGATTTTTCAAAAATAAATTGTTGGCTCAAAATTTAGCAGATCTGGTCTTATATCGCCGGTTGAAACGGCTATCGCCGTTTGATCCGGCGAAAAGAGCCTCCCCTGGCGATGATGGGCCCTTTCGCCGTTTCAAACGGCTATAGCCGTTTCAACAGGCTATCGCCGTTTGGAACGGCGAAAGGTGCCCCCCGCCGTGGCAACCGCTTTCGCCGGGGGGGGGGGGGGGTTGGGGCTATAGCCGTTTGAACTGGCTATATTTGTTTAAAAGTTTTTTTATGAAAAAGGTGAATAATTTAATTTATGTTGATTAATAGTTGATATATTTTTTCCGCTCGATTTGGTTCCATAATATGAATTGACGTAGTTTTTGACGCATAAATATTTTTCGGTTATATTTGCTACCGTTTAAATTTTCTACCGTTTAATGTCGTATATTTGTTTATGATACTTTGTACGTTTCCGGTTAACCATTTTTACCGTGAACTGGCTATATTTGTTTAAAAGTTTTTTTATGAAATAGGTGAATAATTTAATTTATGTTGATTAATAGTTGATATATTTTTTCTGCTCGATTTGGTTCCATAATATGAATTGACGTAGTTTTTGACGCATAAATATTTTTCGGTTATATTTGCTACCGTTTAAATTTTCTACCGTTTAATGTCGTAGATTTGTTTATGATACTTTGTACGTTTCCGGTTAACCATTTTTACCGTAACGCAATAGTTAAATATTGAGTTTTATGTATGGGATTTTTTTATATGTAAAGAGAACGACTTAACTAGTAGAACAAATAACATTTTTTGAAACATTAGAATTGCATAACCCGGCTTGAATGCATAGATGCATTTTAGCGAAATGAAATGATCAGGAGGTAAAGGTGTCGAGCACCTCCTCTGATCTAAACATCTACTACTAGGTGCAATGGCATGTGTACCACATTGATAACGGTATCATGTGCTACTGCTAGTCCTAACATGCCTTTGGGTAATTTAAATCGCCGGGTGTGAAGCCTATGCTTTACTGGGTACAACGGGGATATTTTCCCTTCCTAATGGCTTCAGGGCCAGCTGCTTTTGCACGACGTGCCCTCTCTCTCTTTCTCTCCCTTTCAGCTTCACGTTCCTGTGCCTCTTGATGCTCGACCTCCTCGAACCTCTTGCGGATCTCCTCTTGGTCCTTTTTGCGCTTCTTTTCCTGCTCCTCCTCGTGCATCATTCGTTGCCACCTTGCTCTTGCCGAGGCTGCTTCATGCTCAACATGAGCCTTGTCCTCATCGGACTGCTCTGTATCTAGCCACTGCAAGAAATCACAGAGAGGTGGGGGAGTCTTTAACTCCCCAAAGTAAGAATACGAAACATGAAATGGTTAGAAAAACATGGTAGGGTTAGTGAATACCTTGGCTCTCATGCTTGCAGACACCTTGGGTGGATCATACTCGAAGTTGTCACACATGAAAAATCTCATGCCGTAGTAGTCACCCAAGATTTTTGACTGCACAAGCTTGCAAAGGTCACCACAGAAGCACATTGGCACATGCACCCCTTGTGGAACGGCAACTCTCACCTTCCTCCACTTGAGGAGCTCTGGATCTGAACAAGCCATGGTTTGTAACTGAGACACTGCACAAGTTCAATAGCAATGGCATGCCATATATAGTGAATGATTGGGTTGGTCCATAGACCGAGTCCATGATGTTTTGGATGTGTGGTACATAAAAAGAGATCGAATCCAATGCAAGCGGATAAGTTCGCCACGCCGTCTTCAGTGCATGCTCTGCGCGAGACACTGTATCACAGAAAAGCGGCATTGGATGCCTTGCTTCCCCACAGTGGATGCCCTAGCCTTGGATGCTATGGTTCATCAGAGTAGTCTGAAAAGCGACACTGGATTCCCCACATTGGATGCCCTGGCCTGGGATGGTACGGTTAATAAAAGAAGTCTGATAAATAGTAGAGTCTTTGGATACAAAGGTACATGACTTCATTAAATTAAAACGAATTTGGAATACATGACAAAGAAAGTCATGGTGCATGTAGCAATGTTGCATACACTACGGTACATTTTAATGCAACGTGCTTGCGCCATTCACCTTCAAACTACACAAGTGGCAGTGGCACGTGCGACACATGTATGATGTGCCGACCTAATCCTAACATGCCTTAGGTAATTAAACGGAATAATTACGACAACTCCATTGAACGGTCCTAGTAATCTCCCCACATAGCAAACTGTGTTGCACCTTCTCCATAATATCCTCCCATCGGCGGCGGAGGAGGGGGCGAAGGCGGCGGTGGCGGCGACGCAGGCTTCTTTTGGTGACAGGGGCAGCTGCAATATGGGTCATTGCACGGCGCCTCCTGTGACACAGCTTCATTCTTGTTGTATTCCTCTTCTTCATAGTGCTGAACTTTGGTTTCTAGATCTTGGATTTGGTTCTGCAGATATTCGATGAACTCATGATGGGGAAGAAGAGGAGGAGGATCGACCCACCTAACGAACCCACAGTTTTCTTCGGCTTCAGAAGCCTAAATCAAATAACTCGAGTAAGATTGTGAAACTAAGACAAGCATAATTAACTGAGGATTATTAGTAACATTTACCCATGCTCTTGGGCATTTGAAGAAACGACGACCTCCATTCAGATCGGAGGTATTCATCTGCACTAAGCAATCTTCACCATGCATGCATTTTGGCCAGTCTTCTTTACTCTTAGTGTATCCTCTAAGAGGCTTATCCTTTGTGAAATCATGCTTGCTTTGAACTGGAAACTCATACACTGGTTCCCCAAAGTAATCAGGACCAAGAGACCCGACATCGTCCCACACAATGGGAGGTCCCTTCCTTCCCCCCTTTGCACTCCCGAAGCTCAAACCCTTGCCACTACCTGACCCTCTAGACATTGTTGCTGAGCTGAATGATCTTGTTTCTTGCAATGGGAGGACCCTTGTGTGTACATATAGGCTGGCGAAGGAAACTTGGTCGTTGCCCATACTGTGGTGACACAAATGCACCTGAAAAGCCTACGTCCATAGGACTGAAAAGCCTATTACGAAGAGCACTGAAAAGCCTAGGACTAAGAAAAGTGAAATGCCTGTTGTGGCACATGCATGACACGGTCTGAGCAAGAAATAATTGCATAGTCTGAGCACGTCATAATTGAAATCGAGATTGATGATCTGAAAAGCCTAGATAGATGCCTGAAAAGGCTACTCGCATGCATACTGCCAAGGCTAGTTGATATTGTGTAGCCTTTTCAGAAAGTGTGTACGCTTTTCAGTGAAATGTCATATCAAAGGCAATGATGTCAATGCTTTTCAGTGAGCCATTGTATCATAGGATGCGTAGGCTTTTCAGTGATCCATCAGTTCACCATCTACTACATGACATAGTGTGAGCAGGGCATAAATGACATAGTCTGGTCGCGTCATAAATCACATAGTTAATAGTCTACTACATGCATCACATAGTACGAGTAAGACATAAAACACATAGTCTGAGCACAACATAAAACACATACATAGATAAGAAGGTATTAAATGCGCCCTCGCTTGTGACGCTGTGCACCCCTCGCACGACGCTCTGCCGCCTGCGCCGCTCGGGTGTGGTGCTGTGAATACGTGAGCGGGTCTGGTGCTGCAACCTGGCGTGTGGGACGTCGCGCCTCATCTGCAACCGGTGTCTGGACGTCCTCCTGTGAGCCCTGTGTGGGAAACAGCGGCGCACCACCAAGCTGCGAAGTGCCGATCTCGTCCGGGTAAGGGTTCATGCTGAAAAGGGATCCTACCCACGGTCCATCTGGCTGACTGCCATCTTCCGCAGTCTGCACGTCTTCCTCGATCCCTCCGTACCCTGTGTATCCTAAACAATAATAAGATAATAGACAATTAGTTTTATGCAAGTAATAAAATTGCATGAATAAATTTTTTAATACGTACCGAAGTCGTGAAACAGCGGACCACCAGAAGAGGGCCCTGTAGCAGCAGGGTTGGGTGGGGCGAACCGTGGTACTATGTTGCAAAAATAAAGATAATTCAATATGAAACCATTTCATACATGCAGAAGTAAATTAACAAAATTTTAGTGTGCATACCAGCCGGCCGTGGAGTGTAGCTGGGAGGGCGTGCTGGTGTAGCAGAAGACGACCCGGGGTACTCCGGTCGTGCAGGTGTACCAGAAGACGACCCGGGGTACTGTGGTCGTGCAACTGTACCAAAAGACGACCCGGGGTACTGTGCCCGTGTGGGTAAAGCAGAAGTCGAACCAGGGTGCTGTGCCCGTGTGGGTAAAGCAGAAGTCGAACCAGGGTGCTGTGGCCGTGGTGGGAGGTAGACGTCTGCGTGTCCACCTCGACAAGTGATGGCCCGTCTGAACCTGACACAGTACTCCTTGATCTTCTTATATGCAGCCCCGTGGTCCTGCGGCGCCATGTACATGTACCTCTGCAAGTCCTGGTCCACCTCGGCCTCGACCAACGCTAGAGCCTCGGTCTACCAAAAACATAGTTATCAAGGTTATGATTTAATATAAAATCATATGAAATGAATGATAACATGATTAAATTTGACAAACATACCGCGATGGCGAAGTTCTGGTCCCTCGAAACAGGGTACGTGTCAGTAACTCTGGCTGGCGCTCCGTGAGGGTCCTGTGGAACAACGACCACCCGTGACCGTGTCCTGGGTAAGTACCACGCCAGATAGGCCGCGAAAGCCTCATCCGAGTGTGGCCGCTCCTCGACCACCACGTCGTCAAGGGCCTGGGCCCACTGCTGAGCAAAGGGTAGTACCCTTGGAGCCCACAGCATGGCTCGAGATTGACCCTGACGGGTCCAGCTGAAGAAATCATATTGCATTAGAATTTGGAAGTTGGTTATGGAAAAAAATTAACGCATCGGTAGATGTCAAGTACCTGTGCACGCTCTGGGGCACGGTGTGAGTAACCGGCAGCGGGGACTCCTGGTACCTGTTGAACTGTCGAAGTACTCTGTGGACCGCGTACTCCTCGACGTGAATGTCGTACACCAGTGGCTTCCTCGTCATCCAAAAGGCCTGGTCGCGAAAGCACAAAGACGACAGCCCTTGAGGGGCTCGATCACTGATGTCTGCAGCGCTGTAAGGGGTCCACCTCACGTCAGCGTCAACAAGCGCGTCAAACATGCCGACAAAGTCTGGGTACGACTTCTTCGTCTGAACTCCCACCCACGAAAGCTGAAAAAAATATTGAAATTCGTAAATAATTAAAACCAAAATAATGCAGCAACATTTTCGTGTGTTGTCGTACCTTCATGAGGCACCACATGGACCCCATGGTCGGCCTGTCTCTGGGGTCGTGCTCCGGAGGAAGGGGCTCGTAGGGGCCCACGTCAATGCGTGGACGACCGATCGAGAAGCGCTCGTACGACCAAAGCTGAACAAGCAACGGGCAGCCAAGAAAGATGGGCTCCAAGGAGGCCACCTTATAGCAACCCAGCGCAAAGACCCCTGTACGTGGCCGCCAGCACAGCACTACCCCAGCTAAACTGGGGTACGTCCTCCAGTGGAGCCTCCGCGATCGCTCTGGCGTAGGGTATGAGTGTCTTCGGCGCCGAGGTCCCGTGGGACGAGCAGAACAAGACCTAGCCGAATAACCACAGCAGGTAGGCCTCTAGGTGCCTAGCCACTGTAGCCTCGTCTGCATCAGCTCTCAAGTAATCCGCCTGCACAATGAAAAGAGTTATTATCGATATGCATCAATTATTCTGTCAATGCAAATGAAACATAGAAAACGCAACACTCACACTAAACTGCATGAGCCACTTCTTTGTGGGCCCATGTGTGTTGCTGAAGGTGCGGTACGGAGGCGCGTGATCGATCCGGTGAACGTCGGCAAAGCGGCCCAACAACTCGTCCCGCCACCCTGGTCCGACGTCCAGGGCCGCGACGGGGTCGCCATCACAAGGCAGACCCAAAAGGAGGGAAACATCCTGTAGTGTAGGTGCCATCTCACCGACTGGTAGGTGGAACGTGTGAGTCTCTGGGCGCCACCGGTCCAGCAAAGCTGCTAGGAGAGACATGTCGAAGTGGAAACGTGTCGCCTTGTCCCCTCCCCTGACCTCTGCATCCATCATGTCACCCTCGACCAACCTCGCCATGGGTAAAAGGCCCGCAGCTCTTAACCTGCAGAAATAGATACAAATTTAGATTAGTGCTACAAAAGGAGATACAAAATCGATATTAATTCTAAATAAGATTATATCGTTACAAAGTTAACCATACATACGTACCTCGGAAGCCAACGGTCGTCAAGGGGCATCGTCGACAACGGCACTCGTGCGCGAAACGTGTGCTGGGGCAAACCACGCACAGCAGACATGAACGACCGGTGCTTCGCGTCAATCACCCTGTCCAGCAACTCCGGAGTCTCGTAGGGCTGCGGAGGCCCTTCGGCCATAGCTGAAAGAATTGAAATCTTTGTCAATACGAAAGTAGTCGCAGCTTGATAAATTAAATTAAACAATAAGGTAAATGAAACAATTATAAATACAACAACATTTTAATAGTCCACATTAACCATATGATGTTCAATGCACACGAATTACATATTCCAAACTAGATGAATTACATAATACATACTACATGAATTACGTTGTCCAAAGTGCACAAATTACATAGTCCGAAATAGACAAATGACCTGGTTCAAAGTACACAAATTACATAGTTTATAAATAAATACTACATTATTCAGTGGTCACAGGAGACCATCATTGTTAGCACGACCACGGCGGCCACGAGCATGTGAAGTGGAAACTGGAGCGACGGTAGATGGCCCCGCTTGGCTTGTTCCCCTGCCATACGTCATTGCTGGACAATTCTTGTAGCTGTGACCAGTTTCATGGCACTTGGAGCAGAGGCGCACTTCTGCACCAGCTTCAGATTGATCCATGTTGTTTCGAATCCGTCTGTTCTTCCGTCTGCCAACTCCTTGGAACATTTCTGGATCAGGATCAGGAATGTAAAGTGTGTGCTCTCCAGGATTAGAAATGAAGTTTCCTAGGATACGATACCCATAAACCTCATTCTTCCAAGTGGCCCAAATTGTTTCTTTGAAATAATAGTTGGACACAAACATACGAGGCTGAAGCCCTCCCGCCTCAAGACATGCAGCAATGACATGGGTGCAGGGACGATGATGCAGCTTTGGCTTGTGGCAGGAACAAACACATCCAAGATTGGTAATAATGCATTCTTGTGCGTGTCTCTCCCGCCGCCCTCCCAATCGACCTTTGTCCCTGCAGAGGACCTCAAATCGTCGTTCAGCGGCACCGTTGGCGGTCACACGGTGTCTACGAGCCTTTTTCATTGCCTTTTCCATGTACTCAGTCATTTTGTATCCATACACCTTCTGGTTGTCAGACATTGATTTGTTTGCCACTGTAAAACGGTCCCTGAAATACTTGATTGTCCGATATAAGAAGAACTCCACAATTCCAACTAGGGGGAGTCCCCTTACACCCCGAAGCACCCAATTATACACCTCAGCAAAGTTTGTAGTCATTATGCCATATCGAGCACCACCCTCGTCAAACAATAAAGCCCATTTCTCTTTGGGCTCATGCTCAATCCACTGAGAGAATGTCTTAATGGCCCGACCGGGTTTGCGCACGACGTGTGGACCATCAAGGCCAACGTCATCAAGCGAAACGGGATGTTGGTCCTCACTATTAACCGGTCTCTTTGCAAGCTCTTCTGCTTGTTTCTTTGTAAGTTCATCAAGTTTCTTCCAAATAAGGTTGAATTTTCTCTCTTGATTCTGGATGCATAGCCGCTTAAATAGTTTCATCAGGGTCTTGTTTTTGAATTGGCTATGAAAGTTGGCACCCATATGCCTCATACACCACCTACTCTTCAAGTCAGGCCACTGCACAGCCCTGTCACGTTCAATGCTGCCATTCTGCATGTCCTCGACTGCTTGTAAAATGCCTTTGTGCCGGTCATGAATAACACAGACATTCGGTACATCCTTAACAATCATCTGCTTCACTCTCTCAAGAAACCAATACCAGCTATCTCCTGACTCTTTCTCCACAAAGGCGATCGCCAACGGCAACACCTGATTGTTACCATCGGACCCAATAGCAGTCAAGATGGTTCCTTTGTACCTACCAGTCAAAAATGTGCCATCAATACAAATGACTGGTCGGCAATGCTGAAAAGCCTCAATGCAAGCACCCAAGGCTAGGAATGAACGCTGCAACACCTGCTTGCCTGGTTTCTCAGCACAGGGATAGGTTTTCAAGTCATAGTAACTGCCTTGATTTCTCAAACATATGTTGTGCAGCAAGGCTGGAAGATTGTTATACGACGCTTCATACGTCCCCCATTTCATCTCCATTGCCTTCTGCTTTGCTCTATACGCTTTGTTGTAGCTAATTTTGTAATGAAATTTTTCTTCCACGGCACAAATAATTGATTTTGGCTCGAAGCTTGGATTGTCGACGATCTGAGCATACATGAATTGAGCCACAAAATCTGCTGTAAGGTTGCGATGATGTGGGTTTAACTCCTCAAGTTGGCATTCATGCTCCACCAATTTCGACACCTCCCAGTAATCAGTCCACTTGCCTTTAAATGCATGAACTCTAAAAGGGCAGTTGCTTTGCACGCAACACACATCATATACCTTTGGGCTGCTCTTCACCACTCGGAACTGCCTTTGCAAAGATAGTGTAGACCACCGCTTTATGGCTTCCTTAACTTCATCCCCACTTGCATACATTGCACCGACAGAAACCTCATTCTCTCTGTACTCCCAATCCACCGCTTCACCTTCATTGACAGTTAGAGCTGAATAGTCATAGCTTGCCCAGTTGCGTGGCACGGGATAACAATCCTCCTCATCTGAAGTGTCTCCCTCCATGGCATCAAACTGCTCTTGCCCCTCCCTCTCAACCTGCTCGACTAACTCAGGGATGTGTTCCCCCTCATCAGCCTCGCCGGTTGGTTCATGGGGTGCGTCTTCACCATCTACCTCCTCGTGTTCTCCATCTACCTCCTCTTGTTCAGTATCTTCTTGGGCAGGATCGGCTGTAATTGCATTGTCGTCATCTTGATGCTGACTGCTAGACCCAATCTTCTGATAAACTTGAACAAACAAGACTAGTGGTAAGCCACGCTCGGTAGCTATATTGACATACTCTCTCCAGTTTTGGGTTCCAACAAGGGGCATCAACTCCCAAAACAGGGGTGTGTCCATTCGAAACCTTACTACAGCCATGACTGACAGCTCAAATTGCTCCCTGTCAAGTCCAAATGCCTTGAATAGCCAGTTGCAAACTGAGGTCCAGTTCCTCTCTCTTGCTCGAACTACTTGTTTGGTGAATGACTTAAATTCAGACAAGTCTACCCCTTCAGGACCATACCTAACCTCCCCAGGCCCATAAAACACTTGAAAAAATAAACTCTTTGACATGCCTGCCATGATACGTAAGAGCACTAATAATTGTGAGTAACTACTTTTTCATTTCAACTATAAATGTCACTAAAAAAATTGAGTGACCACTGACTACGAAAATATTTTATATACCTCATATGTTAAGAACTAAATAACAAATGTAATGTAAAAGTCAGGGCTAACTATTTTTTCTATGACATATAACTAGCATTTCTATAAAAAAATAAAATTACTAATTAGTTTTTCTATAAAATAGTTATATCTAAAAATTACTGAGATAGCTAGTAGCGGTTCACATCTAATAACTAAAAAAACCGTTCACATTTATTCGAATCACATAGTTCATATAAAAAAACTATACTACTCATTTTTCTAGATTACAAATCCAAACTAACAATATTACTACCTACCATGCAAACTAAAAATATAATACCACTAGTTCTAACTAGCATCTACATATAGGTATAAAAAATTAAATTAACTAAGCAAAAGCAGTCTAGATCTAGTAACTAAACTTTTCTATGACCAAGTTCATATCTAATAAAAATAAACTAAACAATCTTGTAACTAAACTTTTCGATGACCTAGTTCATATCTAAAAGCTAGCATCTACAACTATCTATCTAAAAACATAAATGAAATTGACTGCAAGGTAAATAAAATTTTACCTGATGCGAAGTGTAGATCTGGCAGAGCTTCGCTGCCCTCTCCTTCCCTTCCCTCCCCTCCCCTCCCCTTCCCTTCCCTTCCCTTCCCTTCCCTCTCCTCTCCTCTCCTCTTCCTTCTCTGGGTGGGCGCGCGGCAGCTAAAGGCTGAGAGCGAGCTCTCTCAGCCGCGCGCGGGGGTTAAAAAGGGCGGGGGGCCTTTCGCCGGCCGAAACGGCGAGGCCTAGGGCCTTTCGCCGACCGTTACGGCGAAAGCGCCTTTCGCCGGATGGGGCGGCGAAAGGGCCGTGGGCCCCTGGCGCCGACAGCCTATCGCCGGATGGGCCGGCGGTTTTTGTTTTGACCGCGGTAAAAGGGCTTTGACCGCACCGACGGTCCTTATCGCCGTTCCATACGGCGAAAGCTCTCCCTGTCGCCGTTTCAGCCGGCGATAGCCGTCCCATCTGGCGACATAAGACCAAAACTGCAATTTTTTGAGCCAACAATTTATTTTTGAAAAATCGTAAAAAAAATATATAAAATTAAAAAAAATCCAGCAATAAGTAGTAGCCTTCATACGCTGGAATTGGGCCTGCATCACAGGAGCCCAGGGCTTTAGGTGGACATGCGCTGCAGGCAAAAGATACGCAGGCAAAGCAGTAAACAAATTCGTTCCAACTTCCGACGGCGTGATCTGTCCTTAAAAAAAAAAAAAAAAAAAAAAAAAAAAAACTTCCGACGGTGCGACCCTTCAAGTTCGATCGATCCTGGGTGTCGTGCCAGGCCACTCCGTCCATCGGCGGAGCTTCGCGGGCCACATCTCGGCCGGCCGACGGCCGGACCTCTCCGAGTCAGCCAGACTGCGAGTTCAGCAATTTGGGCCGGCTGCACTGCACGTCATAACATATTCACATCTAGAGGCAGGAGTTCAGATATAATCGTATTAGACTCGATTTCTCAAACTAATTTTGCCGTAGTATGTATGTTGTAGGCCTATGCCCTATAGAATATTGATGATCCATTGCAATGGCTTATCAGGTAGCATGTTAGGTTAGTGTTTATTTTCTTTTCTGATTTCAGGTGTTATAAAATTAAAATGTTACCTAAAAAGCATATGTTTGGTGTTAAGAAAGGAAATGCTCAAGGATTTTCCATTGATCTCCATATTCTCCTTAATGATTTTGTATCAAGAAATGCTCGAGGAGGTCTTTGTGAAACACTGAAGTACTATTTGAGGTAATAATAGTAATTTCATTTTGCTATCCAGTAAGTCTTTCTATTGTAAAATTGATATTGCTCTTTACTTATTATTATACATCTCAGACAATAAAAGGTGTCATTGGAAGTTAGCCTTTTATAATTTATAAGTAGAAGCAGACATATATAATGCACCTGGGTGCATTTTGTATAGTGAATGCACCCACTCTGGTTGCAACTGTTCTAGTCGTGTAATTGCAACTAGACAGCATCCAATTGCAACTAGTTAGTGCGTAACGCGTCAAGTTGCAATTGGGTCTGGTCCAGTTGCAATTGGGTCGGGTCCAGTTGCAACCGGACGAGATGTGTTGCAATTGACCAAGTGTTGTAGTTCCAATTGATCTAGTTCTGTGGTTGCAACTGGTAGGGTGTTCGTTGCAACTGGAGCATACCTCTCCTCACAAAAAAAAAAAAAAAAAAAAACTGGAGCAGATCTGTTTGCCATTAGGTCCGTCATGTTGTAATTGATCCGATGCAGTAGTTGCAATTGGTCTAGTATCGTGGTTGCAATTGAGAAGGTCAGTTCATTCTGTATACAGAATGCAACAAGATGCATTTTAGGGTCGTCCTATATATAGACACACACTTATAGACACATAGGAATATATAGCCGTAAGGGCCCATAGTTTCCACACGCCCTAAGAGCATCTCCAAGAGCACTTGTATTTTGTTTGCTAAATGTGGAGATTGTACCCCTTTGTAAATATAGAAAACTCCTTCATTTAATGGTGTAATCCAAGAGACTAGCTAAAAATAGGAAACCTCCTAGCAAGTGGGCAACGCTGGGGAAAAATGGCAAGCGAGGGCAGGAGGATAGCAAGCCTCGAAAGATAGCAAGTCAGATAGATTAGCTGTTGGATGCGGTATTTTGAGCCGTTTTCTTTTTTTTAACCAAGAGAAGCCCTACAAAACATAGAGCCGGCCCCGTCCATGGGTAATATCCATTAAAATATAATTTTGAATCCCAATTTGCAGTAATCTTGTGATCAAATCAGAAATAAAGGCCAAAAGTTATAATCTATTATATGTATGTGAGTGTGTGTACATATATGTGAGCGCGTACATTGTACTTTTTTGTAAGAAAAAGAAAGAAAAGCTTTAAATTGTAAAAATCAAAGACTCAATGCAAGATAGTTTAATAGAGTCAAAGCACTCGCAGATAATAGAATTAAATAGACTTGCATGGTACTGTTTTCCCTTGCTTATATACTTGAAGATTCTAGCTCTGTCACTAACTAAGGTATTGCGAAATTTGTTGCATTGCCCAGATAACCAGATGCTGGTTCGCTAGATCATTAGCCTCACCCAATTTAATAATGCTGTAGGCTCGCCAAATAAACCTCACGGCTCCTGCGCACCCTTCTTTGCACCGGACACCATCACGCGCAGGAATTTTGTCACCTGGCATCAGTGCTTGGATTGATGCTGCCCCTTGCTGCCCTTGCTCGTTGCAATGCTTGATGATTGCATGCTGAATGCAGGCCGGCTTGATTATATATCATGCCAGCGCCCAGCCGAAAATCTGTTGTGATGTCGGCGCGCTGCCTGGCTATCTTTTAACAAGCACTATGTAAAAAACTGTCAAAGGAAACACATTTATCGGAGACATGCAGATTAATAAGCGGCGTCT
Source organism: Urochloa ruziziensis (assembly GCA_015476505.1). NCBI lineage: Eukaryota > Viridiplantae > Streptophyta > Magnoliopsida > Poales > Poaceae > Urochloa > Urochloa ruziziensis. The sequence continues at coordinate 56,098,625 of CM027120.1, forward strand.
CCAATAAGTTTGCTCCGAGCAACCCGTGTCTCGTCTCTGATGTACTCATATTGGAGACGCGGGTTGTTAATCCGCGTCTCCCATAATATAATGGGTTATAGGAGACGCAGGTTAACAAGCCGAGTCTCTGATGTGGCATATGAAAGGAGTCGTAGGTAATCAAAACATGTCTCCGATAATATGGATCTATTATAGGAGACTCGTATAGACAAAATGTGTAACCAATAAGTTGGACATGGACCTGAAAAATTATACACTATGATTTTAGTCGTGCACTCAGGTCCGCGCTCACCTCTCCACCGCATCCTCATCCATATCTCTCTCTCGTCTCTCTCCTCACTACACCTCTCGGCTTTGCCGCATCCTCCTCTCAGATCTCGCGCTCGCCGGTATCTTCGGGCGACCTCGCCTGCGGCGCCACCCCTACATGCATGCCTCCGGTGACCTCGTCTGTCCCGTCTCCACCACTGCCTCCTCTCCAAGGAGATCTCGTGCGCACCGTGTGACAAACTTGGTGCTAGCTTAGCCTAAACACAAGCTAAACACCTTGGCTTAGCCTAATTAGGTTTAACTTGGCCACACCTAGTTTTTCACGCAAAAGTTCACACATGAAATCATAAGTTCCGAAATGCACTTTAGACCTTTGTCGGTTGGCATGATTCAAATATGAATTTTCACTTAATAACTCAAAAATGTGCCAATACAAAAGTTATCCTTATTTTTATGGGACACAACTTTATCAATTGGTGGTTGATGAGATTTTGAGTGTAACATGCCCAAAAACCTAGTTAAAGCCAGTACACAACCCTGAGTTCACCCTGTTCATGACCGAAGTTCACGCTGCCTTCTTGTCATTTTTCCCGTTGATCTACACACTTTTCCTATGGTCACCCTATGGAACACAATTTTCATTTTTGGAGATTTTGAACTTCTATTCAAAATTTTGGAGAAATTTGAGGTCGAACGGATACACATCAACTGTTCGATGGAATGCTTAAGCCAAAGTTCACGCCGCGGCGCCGGCGTTCGCGCTCGCGTGCTCACGCATTCATCTCACCCGCCCCGGCACGCCACGTGCACGCCGGCGAACGGCCGTGTCCCCGGCCCTCCGAACACCACCATGGCCAGCAAGGGATGGAGCCTTAGGCTCTACACCTTTTCCCTCCCTCGCCGCCTATAAATGGAGCCCCAAGCTCGAACAACGCCACCGCCCCCTCTGCTCCCCACTCCGCATCCGAGCTGAGCGCAGAGCCCACCCGCCCAGCTCCTCTCAGTGCCGCCCAAGCCGCCTTCGCTGTCCCCTATCGCCACTCCAGCTCCCCAGGCTCCCAGCAAAGCGCCGCCGCTGCTCCTCTCGCCGGAGTAGGAGCAGAGCCGGCCGCCGAGCTCCACCGCCACGACGAGCCCCCGTCGGCCCACCTCCACCCCTGGGTCCTGCACAAAACAAGCCCCTGGTGAGCTCCTCCCCCTCCCCATCATCTCCTCCGAGCAAATTCTGGCCGCACCTCGCCGGATTTGAGCTCCCAAGCCGCCACCCATCGCACGGACCCAATTGCAGTAATCAAGTTCTTGTTAGGGTCCTCTATGTAAAATACCAGGGCTTGGTTGTAAAATCTAAAAACTTTTAGGGGTCGATCTGAAAACTACAACTTCATTGTTTAGATCCAAATCTGTTAACTTGTAAAATCCTTTACAAATCATAAAAAAATCAGAAAAATGAAAGCTAAATTGTTCTGGAATCCTTGTGTTGAGCTGCTCCTTTTATAGAAAGCATGTCTATATGTTCGGTGGTTAGTTTTTGACATAAAATCAAATCTTAGTTTAAAGTGTTTTGTGCATAGTTTGAAATCTACAGCTTTGTTTGTACTAATCTTTTGATATGTTGTTGCTGATGTATTGCTTAGTTCTCTCTAAAAAGATAGCACCAAGAACTGCTTTATAATTTGAGTTATAAATTCATTTTGACCACTGTGTAGTTCTGGATCTATGAATTGTTAAAATTAATTTTCTCAACAAATGAAGTTAATCTTTTTCCAATAGGCCTGTATCAACTTTCTTCCTCTTTGGTAAATAGTAAAGCTTAGTTTGACTTGTCTAGCTTGCTCTTTTAAATACAAATAGCTAAAATCATCTTTATTTATGCAGCCAGATCCGCATGTCTTTTTGAGCTAATTTTTGTCATGTGAGCTAGCACTAGTATGTTTAGGCTCTGGTAAAGTTTATAGGCTCATATCATACTAGTGTGATTTTGTATGATTTAATCTTGGTTTCAGCATGCTGTTTTCGTATGATTTGTTGTGGTTACAGTTTAACTCGTTTTAGCCTAGTTTTTGGCTTATAAATCTGTTATAACATAAAGATCAACCAGTAAAATTCTCAACCATAGAGCATGTATCAAACTACCAGAAATAAATAACCAAGTTAGCTAAGTTAAATAAGTTACATGGAATGCTAAAGATCAAATCTTGAACTTGTTTACAAATAAATAACTTACACCACAAATCTCACTTGTTTAATGAACAAAACAAATTAATAATCTTAGATATGTACACAATCACCATCAAACAAATCCAGATACTTTAATAAGTAACTCAACTCTTAAATAAAGAAAGGGAAGGTTAGACAAAGTATGTCTAGGTGATTGTGGCCACTCAATACACCCCGTGTTTATCGTGTGAAACGTGATGCTCGATAAAAGATCATACTCTTATGCATATGCATTTTGTGTAGAGCAAGTCCTCGCCGACGGGGGCTATGAACTCGTGCCAGCAGGAGGAGAGGGTCAAGCCGACAGGTAGGTGAACGTTGTTCAAGTGGAGCAAGACCCGAACCGAGTTTCGGAGGATCAACCCACTAACTCTGTGTGTGAAGGAAAGCCCCAGAGCATGTCCAATATTTTTAACTTATGCAACTACATGTGTTAAGTTATGCTTGTGCATTTACGTTTCAGGAGTTGAATTGAAACCTTAGTTGCATGATCCTAGGGACATATGCTTTGCAATACTAGTATGATACGTGGATAGTTGCCATGCTTTAAGGACCCGGTAAAAGTCGAGTGATTTCCTGTCACTCGTGAACTTATAGGAGACACCTGCTTTACTTATGTTGGAATCATAAGGATGATGGACGGGGATTTTGGTCATGTAGATGCCCCGTCTAATTATGAAGGATTGGTTAAGGTCGGAATGTGTCGACGATGTTGGTAAAGTTTTCGAACGTACTAAGCGCTTGTCGAAGTCTATTGGTTCGGTAAGTTTAGTACCTCTCAAGAAACAGGGCATGCCATTTCATCAGCCTCTCGTGGGGATTTACCTCCCCCTTGTTCGCATGTGGTGCGGTAACCGATTCCGGCCGGCATAAGCCGTGAAGTAACTATCGGATAGGCCCGGTCAAGGAAGGTACGATGCCTGGTCACAAGCTGGAGTAATGTTTGGGAACTGCCTGGTGAGCATTGGCCTTTGCTCAGATGCGAGGATCCGTGTGCTTAGGTCCACCTTGCAAGGTTACAGAAATTCGGTTCGAACTGTCTGTTTCTTGCAGTTAATGAGACTACTTGACTACTTGCCACACTGAGTAATGAAAGTGGAACATGACGATGCTTATTTGGTGCTTGCTTAATTGCTTGCTCAACATGCTTGTTTAGCAAATAGGTGCTTACCTAGAATGGTTAAGTGAACTAGAACTTGATGCTAAAATATTGAAAGTAAGGATGCTTTTTGGCAAAACAAACCCACCAGCCATAGGCCTTCATGTCTAGGAGTTGGTGATGTAGTTTTCACCCGTTGGGTAAGTCTTCCTGAGTATTAGTATACTCAGTCTTGCTTTGTTGAATGTTTTCAGGGAGTTCCCTTGAGGAGATGATTGCCAATCTTACCCGGCCGTGCCAGCTTCCTCCGGGTTGGACTGTTGAATGGGACGCTACTGCTGCGGAGTAACATCGTGAAGGCTTCACATGGTGTTACATTTCGACTAGTTATCACCTTTTCAAAATTTCCGCTGCATTGCGTACTCTAAGAACCTTTTATTTCAGTCATGAACTTGGTTTGTAATAATGTACCTCTAATGGGACCTGCTAAATGAATTGTGGACTTCCATTGTAATCTCTAGAACTTGATTTTAAGTGGATGTTTGCGTACTAGTTTCGATTGAGGTAATCAACAGTGGTTGCATCGGGCTCGACCCGACAGATGGTCATCTTAGTTCGATTTAATTGCGTGAGGACCAAGTGGATGGTTAACGCACTTAAGCCGAATTAATTTGAGTGGTTCTGCCACAGCTAGTATCAGAGCAAAAAGTATGCACTAGAGACAACAACATACCGCAAACACTTGTTTTTACAATAAAACTTACCAAGAGTAGTTGCGTTTGCAAAATACGTTGGATCGTTAAGGACGAACTCTAGACCGTGAAGCCCTAGAGGGAATTTTGAGTATTTTCAGGTGGCTTTATCTCCAATGGTTGTTCTACTAACTTCCAGCATATTCGAGTCCATGTGTTTCATAAGTGAGCAGGTTTTCGTGCCCCGAGTGTGCGAAGGGTGATAGAAATCTATTAAGATGAATCTATCATCGTGGTTGTGTAAGAGCCGCCCACATGTTTTGATATGTGTGCAAGGTCTGATGGTATGGTTCAAATTCCAATGAACCTATCGTCGTGGTTGTTCGCCATGTGTATTATACATGAGCATGATACCGCATCGCGAGTTATGCGAAGGGTTGTATGCCTCTATTCAAACAGAGCATACAGCCTAGACTAGATGCACTATCCATGCGGTGTTGAACGCATGGGTGCCGTTTGTATAAGTGAACGGTAATGAATGGGGACGCTTTCATGTGTGCTGGCACTAAAGGTTCACGGTTTTCTTGCAGGTACACTAACCTCGGTTCGTTAAAAGCTGAACGGTTAGTAAAACGGCTAGACATAGAGATACGTATCTCATGCCTTGCCACCAGTACTAACTACATACACCAAGGATTCTTGGTATTTGTTAGGATGCTTAGGACCTTTGCATCATGTTAAGCAACATCTAAAAATAGCTAAATAAAAGTTTGGTGCAAAAAGGGAATAAAAATCGTGGTCTTTCCAACCCCAAGCCTGAGTTACCTTGCTGGTCCGAATTTTTCGGGTCATTAAAACATCTCGGTTGTAATACCACCCTTAACAAAAGTTGTTCATAACTTAAACAAGAAGCTGCTGTAAAAATTTTACGAAGTTTGGACAAGTACAACTCCGGTTATGGTAAAAACAAAGGGGTAGTCAAACCAGTTTTACAAGATAGACAGCAGGGAAGAGATCTAGTTTTTCGCCTACCTTAGAGCCAAAACTAGCTAAACCTTTGAATACCAATCTTGTAGCTAGTAGCCTAAGGTAAACCTTGCTGTGTTTAGGAGGTTTTGAGATTGTAGTTTGGGAGCTACAGCCGTCTTTCTTCGCTGTCCAAAACCGCGTTCCTTCCGCACCGTTGTTTACCAAAGCCTCTCTTGTTGTGGATGCTGAAGGCTGGACCCACTCCAACTGCCTCCATGAAGTCGGGTTTCCTTTTCTTTTGTGGGATACGCTGTAAACGTTTGGATACAAGGAGCATCCTGGATATATTGGACGTGAGTATATGGCAGCCCAGCACCATTCTCTATCCGAGGATTTTTGACAATAAAGATCAGCCATTGCATCCATCTCAGTGGGGTCAGTGATGTAATGAGCTATGTTAGAGTTGAACAAGTCTTTAGCATATCTTGGGAAGATGTTATAACTTAGGGTAGGAGTTGACCCTAAACTTTGTCATCATGCATGGTTGTAACAGCTAAAACTTCTACAGCTGAATCAGGATTAAAGTATTAATGCACGGGTCTCTCATTTCTGGGCTGAGCGATGAATACCAAAGCTGTGGGTAATTTCATGATGGAGTCGTTCGCAAAAACTCAGCCCTATTGGATAAGTATGGCGTGAGTTATGGATCTTTTGGTGAGCCTCGACCATTCTGAAAACAGCGTAGACAGAGAAACAAACCTAGAATTTTTTGGCCTAGCTAGAGTCCGAATCTGATCACGGTTTAAAAATGAAAGTTGTAGCTCATTACATTTCCTAGCTACTGGCCAAATTTGAAGATGTTTGGACGCTTATCCTTGGAGATATGAATTTTCTCCCTCCACTGTTTACTGACTGAAAAATTTCTGCACTACGTTTTTACCGTTGTCACTTTTGGTTATCTTGCCCTACCTTTTTGACCGAACTATCTTGCCCTACCTTGCATATGGTTGTGACAATCTAGGTGTTACTTTAACCTAAATACCTGTTAAACACTTTGTCTTAGCTTAATTAGGTTTAATTTAGCCTCACCCAGATTTCGACTTACGGGTTCACACATGAAATCACAAAGTTCCTAGGAGAACTTTTGACCTTTGTCGGTTGGCATGACTCAAATTTGAATTTTCACTTAAGAACTCAAAAATATGCCAATACAAAATTTGTCCACATTTTTATGGGACACAACTTTGTCAATTGGAGCTTGATGAGATTTTGACTGTTTCATGCCTAAAACCTTAGTCAAAGCCAGAACACACGGCTGAGAGTGCCGCGTTCAAGGCAGAAGTTCACACTGTATTCATCAAGTGTTCCCCACTAATCTACACACTTTCTCCATAGCGACCCTTTGTAAAAGCTGTAGAGGATACTTGGGAACACGTTTTTGGTCTTTGGAGATTTTGAAATTTAGTTCAAAATTTTGGAGAACCACTCGTTTGAATGGGCGCTCGGCAAGTGTTCGATGTTTTGCCGGCACTCGAGAGCGCGCTCGCGCCGCGCCTCCACTCGTCGCCGCCACGCGTCACGGCGTCTCTGCGCGCCTGCGCTGCGACAAGCCAACCAGCACCACGCCTTGCCACCCACGGCCTGCGCTAGAGCCCTGCCCAACCACACACGCGCGATCTCCTCGTTGCCCATGGCAAAATCCGCCCCGGCCAATCGCCGCAGCTGCGTCATGCGCCCGCCCGCGCAAGCCACGGACCCGCTGGCCAACCCCCGCCTTGCCCACGGCCGGGTTAAGCTTCGCCCTATCCCCGGACGCGGCAAAATGTGCCTGCCAAGGTTCATCCGCCCCAGCTCGCGTCAGCATCCGCCGCCGGCCGCCACGTGCATGCTCGCCGTCGACCGAGCTCCACCGCGCGTCCCGGCCAATGCCCGCGCGTGCAACCCACCCAGAGGCTTCGCCTCTATGCCAAGCCGCTGCCCGCGCCTATAAATAGGACTCCTCGAGCCTCAGTCGAGCTCCCGTCGTTCCTTCACCTCGCCGCCGCCAGGCCGTCGATGAACTCCATCTTCCGCCCCTTCCCTAGCAAGCTCGAGCGCGCGGAGAGCTCCACCATCGTCCACTCCAGCTCCCAGCGCCGCTCATCGATCCCCATAGCCGCCAGCCCTCGCCGGAGTTGGAGACGGAGCAGAACGCCGTCACTGCTCCGTTGTCGGCCGCCTCCGGTCCTCCTCCGACCCCGCATCCTTCACCAAACCTGCCCACGGTGAGACCCTAAACCTTTCTAGCATGTTCTCCGTGAGTCCCGAGGTCGATCCTCGCCGGATTTTTGCCGCGGACGGCCAGCCGGCCGCGAGGGTACACTTGCGAGGATTGGAATCTATCTAGGGGCCTTATCGCAAGTTTTAGGGACCTATCTGTTAGATTTAAGAAGTTTTAGGGGGTTATCTGTAATTAGATTCTTTAGATCTAGGTTTGAAATTTGACATCTTGTAAAATCAATTAAAAATCACAAAAAATCAGAAACATACAAACTAAACTGATCTGGAATCCTTGTGAAGAATGAGATCTTTTATAGAAAGCATGTATAGGTGTTTGATGCTTAATTTTTAAATCAAATTCAAATCTCAGATTGAATAAGTTTGTGCATAGTTTGAAATCTACAGCTTTGCTTGAGTTGATCTTTTGATATATTGTATCTGTTGACATTCTTAGACTTTTGTAAAAACATGGCACAAAGTTGCACACTAGATTTTGAGTTATGATTTATTCTTGCTTTCAGCACCTGTTTAGATCTAGGTTTTATAAAAATTAATCTATTCAACAAATTAATCTCAACTTTTTGCAGCGGCTTGTTAATGACTTGATTTGTTTGAGATAAATAATAGAGCTTAGTTTGACACTGCTAACTTGATCATTTAAATAAGAACATTTAAAACCAACTTGAATTTTATAGCAAGATCTAGTGATCTTTTTAAGGTGTTCTTTGGCGTGTGAGCTTGTCTCTGTTAGTTGTAGCTCCGATAAATTCCTTAAGATCAATTTCTACTAGTGTGATTTTATAGGATTTATTCTTAATGCTAGTGTGCTGGTCTTGTGTGATTTATTATAATTAATGTATAGCTCCTTTTTAGTTGGTTTTTGGTCAATAAATCTGTTAATAAACAAAGAACATACATTAATTTTCTCACTTGATGAACATGTACCAAACTTCTAGAATAAATTCTTGAAGTTATCTTGTATAAAAGGCTAAATAAAATAAAGGAACACATCTCTAATTTAATTAAATAATTAAATCACATGTCACCACCATACACCTTGCTGTTTAATGATAACAACAAACTTAAGAACATGATGTGTACACAATCACTTTTAATTACCCAAGTTCCTTTTATGAGTTAATACACACTTAGCTAAAGAAAGGAAAGGTTAGGCAAAATTTGTCCAGGTGAATGTGACCACTCATAAACCCCAAGTTTATCACGTGCAAGCATGAATGATACTCACGGAATGAAACACACTCTTATGCATATGCATCTCATGTAGAACAAGTCCTCGCCGATGGAGACCATGAACTCGTTCTGGCAGGAGGAGAAGGTCAAGCCGAGGGAGAGGTGAATGCTCTTCAAGCAAACGAAGACACGAAACAAGTTTCGGACGATCTCCAGGCTAACCCTCCTCTTGAAGGCAAGCCCCAGAGCATGTCCAATGTTTCTAACTTATGCAACTATGTTTGTTAAGTTATGTTTGTGCATTTATGTTTTAGGAGTTGGATTGAAACCTTAGTTGCATGATCCTAGGTACCTATGCTTTGCATTACTTGTATGATAGGTCGATAGTTGCTATGCTATAAGGACCGGGTAAAAGCCTGATTTCCTATCACTCACAAAGATCTTAGAATTTACCTGTCTACTTATGTTGGATTCATAAGGATGATAGACAGGGATTTTTGTCATGTAGATTCTCCGTCGGTGTAAGCTAAAATTTGCTAAGGTCGGAATGTGTTGGCGATGTTGGTTAAGTTTTTGAACGTACTAAGCACTTGTCGAGCCTATGAGATCAGTAAGTTTAGTACCTACGTGAATTGTGCGTGGACTTTTTCCTGCTCACCGGATAGGACTTGTATCCTAGGGAAATTTGGCTCCGGACACAATCCGACAGGTCGATGGGAACTACCTGGTGAGCACGGCCTTTGGTTGGGGCAATGATTCATGTGCTTAGGTCCACCTTGCAAGGTTAAGAAATCGGTTTGAACTGTCTGCTTCTCGTAACTAATGAGACTGCTTGACCTCTTGTCGCACTGAGTAATGCAAGTGAAACATGACAATGATGAATAAACTTGATTCTTGCTTAATTGCTTGCTAAACATGCTTGTTTAGAATAGTTGCTTACCTAGAATGGTTAATCAACTAGAACTTGATGCTAAAACATTGAAAGTAAGGATCTACCCCTAGTTGCTCATTGGCAAAACAAACCCCCCAGCCAAAAGCCTTGCATGCCAAGGAGTCGGTGATGTAGTTTTCACCCGTTGGATAAGTCTTGCTGAGTATTAGTATACTCAGCCTTGCTTATTGAATCTTTTTCAGGTAGTGCTCTTGAGGAGATGGTTGCAGGGATTACCTGGCCGACCACCCTTCCTCCTAGTTGGACTGTTGAATGGTATGAGGCTACTTTTGAGTGATATCATGACGGCTTCACATGATATTACTATCGTTCGAATAGAATAGTTTAAATTCCACTGTAGTTTGAACTCTGAACAATCTTTACTTTATGCATGAACTCAGTTTGTAATAAAAGTACCTCAATGGGACATATTGAATAATTTGTTGATTTCGATGTAATCTCTGGGACTCGCCTTTGAGTGAGTATTTGCATGACTGATTTTGATCGAGGTAACTGTTCATGGTTGAATCGGGCTTGACCCGACAGACTGTCACTATAATTCGATTTAAGTGTCTGATCTCATTTAAGGCAATGTTTAATACACTTAAGCCGGGTTAATTTAGGCGGTTCTGCCACAATGGGTTTAAGGCAATTAAGTGGCTAATAAGTGGACCATAATTTAGATGGTGGGATCGACCCGTAACACCTGGTTTGAGACGAGCAAGGTAGCAGAAACCAAGAACCACCTCAGAACCCTGCTGAAGCTTTCTTCGTTGCTCTAACTGAACAGATCCGACAGCTTACCAAAGGGCAACAGCAATTTCTGCAATGTTAGGAAGGACACCATGAACAACAACCCCAGGCAGCCCGTTTTGACCACTTCCTGAAAACCCAGCCTCCACTTTTCTATGAGGCCAAAGAACCACTTGACGCAAATGCATGGCTTTGGGCCATCGAGTCTAAGTTTTCAGTACTTACCCTACCATGTTCTGAGGAGAACAAGACCAAGTTTGCAACCCAACAATTGCGAGGTCCCGTGCTTATTTGGTGGAAACATTACCTTGCTATGCTTCCAGTCGGTCAAGTACCGATTTGGATGGAATTTAAGGCAGCATTCAAGGCTCACCATATTCCAGAGGGATTTGTGGAAAGGAAGTTGAATGAGTATCTGGCACTAACTCAAGGCACACGCACTACGCTCCAATATTGCCAGGCTTTCGACAACTTATGTCTGTACGCAGGTTAACATGCTGACACAGATGCCAAAAAGATGGACGATTTCCGTCGAGGTCCCAACCCCAAGTTCGAGGAACGCTTGAATCCCATCAACACGACTAGCTATGATGGGTTGGTGAGCTTAGCAATCTCACAGGAGGATTGTATCATGGCCCATCGTGCTATGAAGAAGATAAAGGCCCTCACTACACCAGCTAGTGCCTCAAATCTAAAGTTCCGGATAGTCCAGAACATGCCACCTAAGGGCTTCCAAAGAGTTCCACAACCTGAACGTTGGGTGAGTAACCTACCCCAGCAAGGCAATGCACATTTCCCCACTCCCCAGCAGCCCCAGGTGCCCCAGTTCAACAACAACAACAACAATAGCTAGGCCCCTGCCAACCCTAGTTTTGGCAATAAGTGCTTTAAGTGTGAAAAACCGGGACACTGCATCTGAGAATGCCCCCAGAATAGGCAGCTAAATCAGGGACAGAATTCTAACCAGGGTAGAGGCAAGAAGCAGGCGGTTCAAGTCCGTCAAGGGAGAATTAGCTTCACCACTCTCACCAAACTTCCAGAAGGAGCACCAGTGATGACGGGAACTTTCCATGTCCAAAACCAACCTGCAGTTATACTTTTTGATTCTGGTGCAACACATAGTTCTATCAGTACCAAGTTTATTGCAAAGTGTGGTTTAAACCTTTCCCGCACCACTACACCCTATATGATCACAAGCCCAGGCAGCAAGATCTCAACAAATCAAGTAGCACAGCAAGTACCAATAATGCTGGGTAGTAAGCTATTTAAGACTCACTTGGTAAGTGTGAATTTGGAAGGAATGGACATTATTTTAGGAATGGATTGGATGACTAAGCACCAATTCATGCTTGATATCTCAGAAAGGGTAGTCGAGATACACTTCCCACTTTTAGGACACACGGACCTTTACCTGCCACAAAAAGTTTACACCAGTTCCCACGTGTTCTCTATGGCTGAAACCAGAATAGAAGATATTCCAGTGGTTTGCGAGTATTCCGATGTTTTTTCGGAAGACTTGCTAGGCATGCCGCCAGATCAGGAAATCAAGTTTGTCATTGAACTTCAACCAGACACTGCCCCTATATCCAAACGACCCTATAGGATGTCACCTATAGAGCTAGCTGAGTTGAAGAAGCAGTTGCATGAGTTGTTGGAAAAAGGATTTATCCGACCAAGCACATCACCTTGGGGATGCTCCGGCTCTCTTTGCTAAGAAGAAGGATAAAAGTTTAATATTATGTGTGGATTACCAACCCCACAATGCGGTCACGATAAAGAACAAAGTACCCCTTACCCCGCTTTGACATTCTCTTCGATCAACTAGCAGGTGCGAAAGTCTTCTCTAAGATTGACCTTCGTTCAGGGTACCATCAGATCAAGATCCGACCATGTGATATACCGAAAACTGCCTTCTCAACCAGATATGGTATATATAAGTACTTGGTCATGTCTTTTGGGCTTACGAATGCACCTGCTTATTTCATGTACCTCATGAATTCGGTCTTCATGCCCGAGCTTGACAAGTTTGTCGTGTACTTCATTGATGACATTCTCATATACTCCAAGAATGAAGAAGAACATGCTGAACATCTTCGCATTGTTCTGCAGAGGCTTCGAGACCATCAGTTGTATGCTAAGTTTTCCAAGTGCGAGTTTTGGTTGGATAGTGTAAAGTTTTTGGGACACACTATCTCTAAGGATTGCATATCCGTTGACCCCAGAAAGGTACATGAAGTAATGGATTGGGAGTCCCCTACGTACATCGGTTCATCAGATTCGCAATTTTCTTGGTCTAACTGGTTACTATCGTCGTTTTATTCATGACTTCTCCAAAATAGCCAAGCCTATGATAGAATTACTTAAGAAAGGAGTAAAGTTCGTATGGAGTGAGAAGTGTGAGGAAGCTTTTCGGACCTTAAGAGAACTCCTCACTATAGCACCTGTTTTAGCACAACCCCACAACCCGATAGCACGAAGCCATATGATATCTACTGCGATGCTTCAGGCACTGGACTTGGTTGTGTTCTCATGCAAGACCGCTGAGTTATTGTGACCCCATGAGCTGAATTATCCCACCCATGATCTTGAATTGGCAGCAGTCATTCATGCTTTTAAGATTTGGAGACATCATCTTATGGGAGCACATTGCAACATCTACACTGACGACAAGAGTCTTAAGTATATCCTTACCTAGTCAGATCTGAACATGAGACAACGAAGATGGTTGGAATTGGTCAAGGATTATGACATAGAGATACATTACCACCCCGGAAAAGCCAATGTTGTAGCCGATGCTTTGAGTCGAAAAGCCCACTGCAGTTGTCTTTCTGCAGGAAACCCCTTATGCTCAGAAATGAGGAAGCTTAGTTTGGAAATTGTTCCTCAAGGCTCGTCGAATCATCTTTCATTAGAACCTACTCTATATGACAAGATAACTACAACCCAATCACAAGATAAACGTATCGGGATCATCAGACAGAAACTTTCCGAAGGAGATGAGAAGTACCGTTGCTTCCGAAAAGATCAAAATGGAGTGGTACTGTGACACCCCGTCTTTTTAAGAGCATTTAAAAATATGCATTTTCTATAATTTTCCTTAATTAAATATATTTCTTTTCTCTTGAATATTCAAAATACATTTTAATAATAAAGCTATGCATTTAATCTTGACATAAGTGATGCATTTTGAATGCCTTAGAACCTCCTTCAAATCTTAAGAGAATTCGAATTCGAATTCAAATCCCTTGAAAAATAAATAGAAAACCTTCTTAAACGATTGTTGGGCCAGGACCCTAACTTCAGCCCAACTTCCCTTTCAGGCTTATCGCTAAAGTCCGCCCCTGCCCCTTAAACTCCCCACTCCAGCCCGCCTCTCCCCTCTTTTCTTCCGGCCCGCGAGCGCCGCCCTCCGCCTCCGGCCCACCCGCACGCCAGCAGACCACCGCGGCCCAGCCAGCCTCCCCGCCCGCGCGCGCCTACGGCCCACCTCCACGCGGCCCACCTGTGCGCCGCACGGGCCGCAGCACCCTCCCGCACCCGGCCGGCCCACGACTCGCGCACCCCGGCCCAGCTCCCGCGTCGCCTGGCCTGCCTCCCGCAGCAAGCAGTAGCGCGCGGCCTGGCCTGGCGCGGCCCAGCGCGCAAGCCTCCCGCCTTGCGGCCCAGCCGTGCGTGCCGCTTGGCCCACGCGCGCAGCCCACGGCCCAGCGGCGCTCCTTCTTCCCCGTTACCCTAGCACCACCGCCGCCTGTAGCCTGCTCCGCCGCTGCCGCCGCCGGCCGCCGCCTGCCGCCGCCGCCGCCCCGGCGACCGAACCTCACCGCCACTCGCCGCCGAGACCCCCACTTCCTCCCACGTTCCGTTTTCACCGCCCTTTTCTCCCTCCGTGGCCGCACGGCGCCGCCGCATCCACCGGCCGAGCCGAGTTCATCACGTATGCTGCCACCTCCAAACGAGCCTCCGCGTCGCCTCGCCTCCTGACGCCGCACGTGGCCAGCTCGGGAACCGGCCGAGCCCAGCGTCGCCTCATCTCCTGATGCCACGCTCGCTCCGCCTGCTAGCTGCACGCCACGTAGGAGCCGTCCCATCAATGCAGCCCCTCTCCCGTTAATTCACGCTCAAGGCCGGCAAGGCCGCCGAGGCATGCAGCAGGCTCGCTCCTCTTCTCGTAGCCTGGCCACCTCGCCCCTGCTTGAGCGCCACGTAGCTGCCTGCCTCGCTTCCGTGCTGACGTCCGAACGTCTACGGCCGGGACAGAGGCCGACCACAGCCCGGCCGAGCGGAGCATGAGGGCTTCACCCCTCTCGCCCAGTGCTGCAGAGCCACGCATCGCCAGCCACTGCCCGCGCGCCACGCATGCCGCCCTGCCTCGCGTGAAAGGAACGCAGCAGCCAGCGCCTGCCGCGCCTATAAAAGGCCATGAAGGCCTTCGCCTTCAGGCATACGCGCGCGCGGAGAGCTGAGGGCTCAGCTCTCTGCATGCACGAGAGCTCCAGCTCTCCATCACACACGCACAAGAATTCACCCCGCAATGCGGAAGCGCTGCCCACATACACAATAGAAAGGTGCGCCAACTGCTGCTCTGCTCTGCTCCCGGGTACGCCCAGAACAGTCCAACCAGCGGCGTAGCTTTAGTCGTACCACACCGCTCACGTACACATAGGAAAGGTGCGCCACCTGCTGCTCTGCTCTGTTTTCGGGTGCGCTCGGAACAGGCTAACCAGCGGCGTAGCTTTAGCCATTTCGCCCAGCATTGTGGACAATACCAGTTCGGCTGGCCGCACAATGCCCGAACCCCCCCGCCGCTAAACCCTATCGCAGTTCGCCGTTTCGCAACCACTAGCCGAGATGCTGCCCGATTCTCAAGTTTCCAGTCCACCCTAGCCGAGATGCTGTCCGATCCAAGTTTCCCGCTCAGTCCCACCGTAGCCGTTGTAATGCCCGACCGAAACCCTGATCCTAGCCCACCTAGCAGTTATGCTGCCCAAATCCAAACCCCAGATATCCCCGATATCAGCCGTTATGCCGCCCAACCAAAAACCCCAGTTACTAAACCCTAGCCCGGCATAGCCGTTATGCCGCCCAACCAAAAGCACCGGCTATTAAACCTTAGCCCCATATAGCCGTTGCGCCGCCCGAATAAAACCCCGCAGTTATACTGCCCGACCAAAAATCCCTAGTATTAGTAAAACCTAGGTAAAACCTAGCCCTTATGCTGCCTAACCCAAAATCCCAGATACTAGCAAACCCTAGCCGTTATGCCGCCCATAATATTCCCGGAAAATATATTAATAATTTTCCGATAATATAGAAATTCAATCCAATATCCTTAATTATTTAGAAATCTATTTCTAAATAATTAATATAATTATTCGGGAATTATTAGATATCCAGTAATTCCCATAATAATTATCCCTAGCCCTTCCTTACACACTTAGAATTCATTCCACCAGCTAAACCCTTCCTAAGCCCCGTCGTCCTATCTATTAATTATTATTAAATAATTAATGGATAATCCATCAACAAATCCATCCAGATCCGTAGGTACGTCCCGAAGTGTCTATCTCCCCTTTCTATTTCTAATCTATAGGCATTGATTGATAAATTGATGTTATTTTTATGTGTTTTATTGTTCGATAGCTTGACCGGGCCCGACGAGACGCCGGAGCTCCAGAAGGCCCGAAGCCCCGCCCGGTCAACATACAGACTACGCCCGCGTACGGAACGTCTAAGGACCGACAATGAAGGCAAGTCTCACCAATAATATCACCCAATAATTAAAGTTTACCATTTCTGCAGCTTAAGCTATAAGGAGGCTTCACGTGGGTGGAAGCCTGGCTGCGCTATGTAGATGCTTTAAGATTGGGAGTGGAAGGATTGCCTCGCTAGGAGGATCCTAAGAGCCGCTCTGATCTCAGCTAAGGACCGGCTCATGGGAGAGTCTTTCTAGTGCCTAGTACAACCCCGCATGCCAAAAAGGCACAGCCTACGGGAGTGCCTATTTATGTGAGGCCTTGATTCACACCCCACCAGCGGAACTTAGTAACCCAGCCCAAGGAGCCGTATGATTGGTGCAGAGTGCCGACCGGCGAACTGGGTAGCGCCTGGTGCCGAGTCGGGCACGCACCAAGTCGGGAACGGGTATGCTGGAGACAGCCCCAGGCAGAGGACTGGGACTGGGCGGCACGGGTCGACTAGGATACAGGGTCGGAGACCCTGAGGGCCGAGGGCCCTAACTAATGCGCTCACAGACCCGGGTCGACATCCGCGAGGCGGATGATTAGTGGCCCCTGCTTAGCCCCCAGTATTACCTGTGGCTGGACCTAGGGAATGCTGACCAGCGATGGTCACCGGTGGGTACGAGTCTCGTAGGGCAGTACCTATCTTGACGAAGGTAGGGACTGACCGAATGCGGGGTAGATAAGTACGACCTCTGCAGAGTGTAAAAACTATCTTGATAGCCGTGACTCCGGAATGAGTCCACTTAGTCAAAGCCCCCACTGATTAGATTTATGTTTATTGCATGGGGAACCCGGACGGCAGGAGCGCCGATGACTGGGTTCTGGGGTTAATGTCGGGACTGGCAGGGAGGAAATGCCCCTCCAGGCCCAACATTTACATTCTTTTAATTTATAATTATATTATTGAATTTGTGAGATTTGCTGAGTATTCAACCCTGAATACTCACTCTTGCTTTCATTGTCATACAGGTTAGAACTCTAGGGCTGTAAGGTGCTACAGCTCATTCCAACTGAGGAATGAGTGCCCGCCCGCGCTCCGCTAGATAAGACGGTATATAGTTATTTTAATTTATACGTCATTTACCGCTTCTGACACTAATCTGTGTCGAAATCCGTATCAGCGTACTGATCCAGGAACTGATACGGGTGATCGAGGGACGTCCTGGCCAAGGGGTCCCCACAGGGTGGTATCAGAGCCGTAAATAAATTCTTAGCACCATATAAGATAGCCCATACGCATTAGGACGCCCTAAACCTTCTATTCTTTTCACCTTTTTCAAAATTGTCGGAAAAATCCTTATTTCGTGCCCCGAATTCCCCTTACCTTATGCTTAACTCCAAATGTTACTCTGACACATATGGATCATGAGAATGAAGTTCGGAAGATGATCTGTAATATGGAAATTATGAGATGAAAATTTGCCAAGAAGCAAATGCTGCCAGAGTAACTAGAAATCGAGTTAAAATAATAATGAGTTTCCACTGGAAATAAGCCTACGACCTTATAGTAACGTATTTTTGATTGAATAATGTTTGGCTAAGCCCCGGATAATAGTTTCCCCTTTCCATATAATAGATATGGATTTGATTGGTAGTTGATTGTAGACGTGCGTGAATAGATCCGCTCTTTCCTTTAAAACCTAAGGATTATCTATAGCTCTTGCCCATCTAACGTCATCAGATCAAGCCAAGGTTCAGAAATGAAGAAAATCTCTGAAAAATAATTCTACATGTCTGATATGGAATACGGAATCTAACCCTCTTAAGTGGGATAGATTCCGAAGTTATCAAGACATTATACTCAGAAAACCGCAGGAAGTCAGAACTCACAAACCACAGATTTCAGGGAAATACAGAATAATCACAGGAATAGTATGAACCCAGATTATACTACGAATGTGGCAATAATTGAATCCCTGAGTAAAATCTTGGAGTAGAAACCTGTGAAAGCTGAAGAAACCAATAAGGAAGATATAAGGATTTTCATTAGAAACCCTGACCCGTAGATCCTACAATCCATAAACCAACGGCCGAGAAACGAAAACTTATTCTCTTCCTACCCAGCTCGAAACCATCCATTGTGTCAACCTTGGGTTAGCCAACACTTTCCCTTAATCCAGGACTGACCATATACTTCCTTGAGCAAACCTTGTCATTCCTTGCACCCTAGTCTCACAGTTCTCTAGAAAATCCTACTCCTAGATCCCACACCCTGAGATTCTCTGAACCACTTTCATGAAGATTCTCACAAGAAAAACCAAATCTCCGCTTATCCTTCAACATAATTAATTCCTGATGAAACCAGGCCACCAACCGTCTCTACCAACTCCTCGATAGCCTTCCCTAGAGTCCAAGCTTCTCTCACCCGAGAACGTGCTAAACTCAACCTCCTCACCCAATAAAAATGCCGACGCACCAAGAACGTCGACAATCCTTTCCAATCAAACCACGCCATTCAATTTCCCCGAGAAATCTCCCCCCACACCGTACAATTTTCCTCGAGAAATCTCCGTCCATCCCCCCCCCCCCCCCACACCGACAAGACTAGCGAAGTCCGTACATTTCTCTCTCTGGTAAACGTTTAATATCCGACCCATCACCCCCTAGACGAGTCAACCAACCACAATCCTTGACTCGGTCCATTCTTCCAAACTAAAAAGAAACCTCGTACATTCATCACCCCGACCTCCCACTTCACTCCATATACTCCCTCCCGAGATATTCCGAGAAACCTGCCTCCTAACCAAACCAATACTCTGCCAAATACCTTGGCCACCACAAGAACCCACAACTCTTCCTTAACAGAGAATCATCTTATTTCCTGGCAGATCATTGAAGCATGCAAGCTTTTCTAAGCCTGCCCCACCCCCGTCTTCCATCCACGAAAATCTCAGGACCATCCCAGAAATGCTACTCCATCACCATTGCTCCCTAACCATCATCACTTGACTACCCCTACCCTGTTATCGAGGATAACTACCGAGGTTATACTCAAAACCACAGGATCTGGCCGTAACTATCCTCTCCTTCCCAATAAAGACCCACCTCCGGCCACTCCATAGAATCACCTTCCCATATCTCATCAAAGGAAATGGTCAACCAAGATCATTCCTTTAGAGCAACCACCATAAACCGGGAAACCCCCTTCCCACCAGAAAAACTACCCTAGTTTCCGTAGATCACTGAGGCATGCAAGTTTCTTTAAAACAAATGCCCCTCCGTTATATTCATTTCCCTCCGTAATCAAGAACCCCCTAACTCTCCCCCTCACCATTACCGGCAACCGTCACCATCCAACCATCTTCTCTTAGTCACCTTAGCCGAAGTCATGGCCGAATAAACATTTGCACTCCTGAGATTAGCCATGACCGTCACCTCACTCCAAAAGGAGACAAATTTTCAGATACCCAGTAGAACCGTCCTCTCATCAAAGGAATGGTTAAACCAAGTTCATCCCCTTGGAGCAGCCATTCCCATCCAATATCCCGGAAACAACCCCCCCCCCCCCCAAGACTTAGCAACTTCCCTAAGGAATCCAAGATAATCCGCTCCGGATAGAAGAAACGAATCTTAGTGGAATAATCGGGTGATTTGGTAGAAGAGTCACCACACAAAAATTTGGAAACTAAATTCCCCTAAGAATGGTTAGCCAACCCACCAACCCCAAATCCACAACCATCTGTCCATTCGAGGAGACACTTCTCAATCCAGAAGAATCACCATACCAAATTTTCTGGTGAGAAGTGGTCACCCAAGTTTCCTACCCTAAAATTCCCTTCTTCTCCGTCTGTTAATCCCGAAACAATTACTAGATTCCTTGTAACCCTAGCTAGGATCAAAACCTTTCCCGAACCTAACCACCCCAGATGAAGCAGGATTACCAAGAAGAGAACTACAACCGAAACAGCTGAACGATCAAGAATAAGACACTTGAAGGAGTAGTAAAACCAAGCATGAATACATCCAAGTAAAGAAAAACTTGGATAGAAGGTTTAGACAAAAACCTTGAGAAGATATGGAAATCCGAGGTTTTCATTTCAAAAGAACTTTGAATCGGAAGAAAAATCTCGGATTGAAATTAAAGGAAATCCTGAGTTGATCTTTTAAGTGGGGTAGTAACCCAAATAAAGAAAAGGATACTTGACCTCAAGAACTTGAGGATTAAAACAACTCAGGAAAAGTATTTCGTCGAGTCACCCCAAGTATGACGGAAATTAGTTGGATACCTTCGGGAGTAAAGGAAATAAAGGTCAACAACAAAACTCACATACATGGAAATGAGAGACATGGATATTACAAAGAGAAGAATTTCAAAAAAAAATTAAAGGAAGAAGAAATTCCTTTTAATAAATATCGGAAATCCTTATCGGCGCCGTAAGTAAGAGAAATACTAGAAGAAACCTTAGCCCTTCTTTCTAGCCCTAAATCTCGGGACGAGATTTCTTTAAGTGGGGTAGATCTGTGACACCCCGTCTTTTTAAGAGCATTTAAAAATATGCATTTTCTATAATTTTCCTTAATTAAATATATTTATTTTCTCTTGAATATTCAAAATAAATTTTAATAATAAAGCTATGCATTTGATCTTGACATAAGTGATGCATTTTGAATGCCTTAGAACCTCCTTCAAATCTTAAGAGAATTCGAATTCGAATTCAAATCCCTTGAAAAATAAATAGAAAACCTTCTTAAACGATTGTTGGGCCAGGACCCTAACTTCAGCCCAACTTCCCTTTCAGGCCCATCGCTAAAGTCCGCCCCTGCCCCTTAAACTCCCCACTCCAGCCCGCCTCTCCCCTCTTTTCTCCCGGCCCGCGAGCGCCGCCCTCCGCCTCCGGCCCACCCGCACGCCAGCAGACCACCGCGGCCCAGCCAGCCTCCCCGCCCGCGCGCGCCTACGGCCCACCTCCACGCGGCCCACCTGTGCGCCGCACGGGCCGCAGCACCCTCCCGCACCCGGCCGGCCCACGACTCGCGCACCCCCGGCCCAGCTCCCGCGTCGCCTGGCCTGTCTCCCGCAGCAAGCAGCAGCGCGCGGCCTGGCCTGGCGCGGCCCAGCGTGCAAGCCTCCCGCCTTGCGGCCCAGCCGCGCGTGCCGCTTGGCCCACACGCGCAGCCCACGGCCCAGCGGCGCTCCTTCTTCCCCGTTACCCTAGCACCGCCGCCGCCTGTAGCCTGCTCCGCCGCTGCCGCCGCCTGCCGCCGCCGCCGCCCCGGCGACCGAACCTCACCGCCACTCGCCGCCGAGACCCCCACTTCCTCCCACGTTCCGTTTTCACCGCCCTTTTCTCCCTCCGTGGCCGCACGGCGCCGCCGCATCCACCGGCCGAGCCGAGTTCATCACGTACGCTGCCACCTCCAAACGAGCCTCCGCGTCGCCTCGCCTCCTGACGCCGCACGTGGCCAGCTCGGGAACCGGCCGAGTCCAGCGTCGCCTCATCTCCTGATGCCACGCTCGCTCCGCCTGCTAGCTGCACGCCGCGTAGGAGCCGTCCCATCAATGCAGCCCCTCTCCCGTTAATTCACGCTCAAGGCCGGCAAGGCCGCCGAGGCATGCAGCAGGCTCGCTCCTCTTCTCGTAGCCTGGCCACCTCGCCCCTGCTTGAGCGCCACGTAGCTGCCTGCCTCGCTTCCGTGCTGACGTCCGAACGTCTGCGGCCGGGACAGAGGCCGACCACAGCCCGGCCGAGCGGAGCACGAGGGCTTCACCCCTCTCGCCCAGTGCTGCAGAGCCACGCATCGCCAGCCACTGCCCGCGCGCCACGCATGCCGCCCTGCCTCGCGTGAAAGGAACGCAGCAGCCAGCGCCTGCCGCGCCTATAAAAGGCCATGAAGGCCTTCGCCTTCAGGCATACGCGCGCGCGGAGAGCTGAGGGCTCAGCTCTCTGCATGCACGAGAGCTCCAGCTCTCCATCACACACGCACAAGAATTCACCCCGCAATGCGGAAGCGCTGCCCACATACACAATAGAAAGGTGCGCCAACTGCTGCTCTGCTCTGCTCCCGGGTACGCCCGGAACAGTCCAACCAGCGGCGTAGCTTTAGTCATACCACACCGCTCACGTACACATAGGAAAGGTGCGCCACCTGCTGGTCTGCTCTGTTTTCGGGTGCGCTCGGAACAGGCTAACCAGCGGCGTAGCTTTAGCCATTTCGCCCAGCATTGTGGACGATGCCAGTTCGGCTGGCCGCACAATGCCCGAACCCCCCCGCCGCTAAACCCTATCGCAGTTCGCCGTTTCGCAACCACTAGCCGAGATGCTGCCCGATTCTCAAGTTTCCAGTCCACCCTAGCCGAGATGCTGTCCGATCCAAGTTTCCCGCTCAGCCCACCCTAGCCGTTGTAATGCCCGACCGAAACCCTGATCCTAGCCCACCTAGCAGTTATGCTGCCCAAATCCAAACCCCAGATATCTCCCGGTACAGCCGTTATGCCGCCCAACCAAAAACCCCAGTTACTAAACCCTAGCCCGGCATAGCCGTTATGCCGCCCAACCAAAAGCACCGGCTATTAAACCTTAGCCCCATATAGTCGTTGCGCCACCCGAATAAAACCCCGCAGTTATACTGCCCGACCAAAAATCCCTAGTATTAGTAAAACCCTAGGTAAAACCTAGCCCTTATGCTGCCTAACCCAAAATCCCAGATACTAGCAAACCCTAGCCGTTATGCCGCCGATAATATTCCCAGAAAATTATATTAATAATTTTCCGGAATATTATTAGAAATTCAATCCAATATCCTTAATTATTTAGAAATCTATTCTAAATAATTAATATAATTATTCAGGAATTATTTAGACATCCAGTAATTCCCAGAATAATTATCCCTAGCCCTTCCTTACACACTTAGAATTCATTCCACCAGCTAAACCCTTCCTAAGCCCCGTCGTCCTATCTATTAATTATTATTAAATAATTAATGGATAATCCATCAACAAATCCATCCAGATCCGTAGGTACGTCCCGAAGTGTTTATCTCCCCTTTCTATTTCTAATCTATAGGCATTGATTGATAAATTGATGTTATTTTTATGTGTTTTATTGTTCGATAGCTTGACCGGGCCCGATGAGACGCCGGAGCTCCAGAAGGCCCGAAGCCCCGCCCGGTCAACATACAGACTACGCCCGCGTACGGAACGTCTAAGGACCGACAATGAAGGCAAGTCTCACCAATAATATCACCCAATAATTAAAGTTTACCATTTCTGCAGCTTAAGCTATAAGGAGGCTTCACGTGGGTGGAAGCCTGGCTGCGCTATGTAGATGCTTTAAGATTGGGAGTGGAAGGATTGCCTCGCTAGGAGGATCCTAAGAGCCGCTCTGATCTCAGCTAAGGACCGGCTCATGGGAGAGTCTTTCTAGTGCCTAGTACAACCCCGCATGCCAAAAAGGCACAGCCTACGGGAGTGCCTATTTATGTGAGGCCTTGATTCACACCCCACCAGCGGAACTTAGTAACCCAGCCCAAGGAGCCGTATGATTGGTGCAGAGTGCCGACCGGCGAACTGGGTAGTGCCTGGTGCCGAGTCGGGCACGCACCAAGTCGGGAACGGGTATGCTGGAGACAGCCCCAGGCAGAGGACTGGGACTGGGCGGCACGGGTCGACTAGGATACAGGGTCGGAGACCCTGAGGGCCGAGGGCCCTAACTAATGCGCTCACAGACCCGGGTCGACATCCGCGAGGCGGATGATTAGTGGCCCCTGCTTAGCCCCCAGTATTACCTGTGGCTGGACCTAGGGAATGCTGACCAGCGATGGTCACCGGTGGGTACGAGTCTCGTAGGGCAGTACCTATCTTGACGAAGGTAGGGACTGACCGAATGCGGGGTAGATAAGTACGACCTCTGCAGAGTGTAAAAACTATCTTGATAGCCGTGACTCCGGAATGAGTCCACTTAGTCAAAGCCCCCACTGATTAGATTTATGTTTATTGCATGGGGAACCCGGACGGCAGGAGCGCCGATGACTGGGTTCTGGGGTTAATGTCGGGACTGGCAGGGAGGAAATGCCCCTCCAGGCCCAACATTTACATTCTTTTAATTTATAATTATATTATTAAATTTGTGAGATTTGCTGAGTATTCAACCCTGAATACTCACTCTTGCTTTCATTGTCATACAGGTTAGAACTCCAGGGCTGTAAGGTGCTACAGCTCATTCCAACTGAGGAATGAGTGCCCGCCCGCGCTCCGCTAGATAAGACGGTATATAGTTATTTTAATTTATACGTCATTTACCGCTTCTGACACTAATCTGTGTCGAAATCCGTATCAGCGTACTGATCCAGGGACTGATACGGGTGATCGAGGGACGTCCTGGCCAAGGGGTCCCCACAGGTACACTTTGGAAACCGTTTGATAGTACCAAAGAATTCGGAACTTCGAAAGGAAATTTTAGATGAGGTTCACCTCTCTAAGATCTCTATTCACCCTGGCAGTAGCAAAATGTATCAGAATTTGAAGGAAAATTTTTGGTGGACTAGAATGAAGAGAGAAATTGCTATTTATGTTTCAGAATGCGAAACTTGCTAGAGAATCAAAGCCAGTCACCTCAAAGTAGCCGGAACGCTACAACCCCTTCCAGTACCCTCTTGGAAATGGGAAGACATAAGTATGGATTTCATAGTTGGATTGCCACTCACTTCCCAGAAGCATGACTCCATATGGATTAAAGTTGACCAACTTACTAAGACCGCACACTTCATCCTAGTTCATACCACCAACACCGTCAAGCAATATGCGGAAATCTACCTTAATAGCATTGTTTGTCTACGCGGTGTACTCAAGACCATCATCTCTGATAGAGGCCCGCAGTTTGTAGCTCATTTTTGGGAACAATTGTAGGAATCCTTAGGAACCGAGCTGATCTGTAGCTCCGCTTATCACCTGCAAACGGATGGACAAACAGAGAGAGTTAATCAAATCGTAGAAGATATGTTAAGAGCTTGCATCATACACTACGATAAGAATTGGGACAATTTCTTGCCACTCGCTGAGTTTTCTTACAACAATAGCTACCAAGCTAGTTTGAAGATGGCACCTTTTGCAGCACTATATGGTAGGAGATGTCGAACCCCACTGATTTGGCCCCAGCTAGGGAAAGACAAATTTTTGGACCTAACTTAGTGACAGAGGCAAAGGAGAAAGTGAAAGTGGTACAGGCAAACCTTAAGGCAGCTCAGTCCAGACAAAAGAGTTACTTCGATAAGAGGAAGAAGCCCCTACAAATCTACGCCGGAGATCACGTCTATCTACAGGTCTCGCCGACAAAGGGTGTACAGAGATTCGGAGTAAAAGAAAAGTTGGCCCCATGGTACATTGGCCCCTATGAGATTATAGAAGTTTGTGGACCTGTAGCTTACCAAGTACGGCTTCCTGAGAAACTCGCAGCCGTCCACAATGTCTTCCACGTGTCCCAACTCAAGAAGTGTGTACGAGTCCCAGATATCGAGATTGTTGATCAAGATAAGGCATGGGTAGACCTGACCTTGCATTGGAAAAACAACCCTTGAGAATTTTCGATCGCAAGGAAAGAGGAACTAGACGAAAGATCATCAAGATGTATAAGATATAGTGGAATCATCATACAGAAGAAGAAGCAACATGGGAAACAGAGGACTACCTAAATACCAAGTTTTTAGGTTTTCTCCTGCTACACGATCGTAAGCACTGTTAACCCACACTATCTTTCTACATGCAAATCTCGGGTTGAGATTCTGTTTAAGGGGGGTAGGCTGTGACAATCTAGGTGCTAGCTTAGCCTAAACACTTGCTAAACACCTTGGCTTAGCCTAATTAGGTTTAACTTAGCCACACCTAGTTTTTCACTCAAAGGTTCACACATGAAATTATAAGTTCCTAAGTGCACTTTAGACCTTTGTCGATTGGCATGGTTCAAAATTGAATTTTCACTTAATAACTCAAAAATGTGCCAATATAAAAGTTGTCCATATTTTTATGGGACACAACTTTGTCAATTGGAGGTTGATGAGATTTTGAGTGTAACATGCCCAAAAACCCAGTCAAAGCCAGTACACAACCCTGAGTTCACCCTGTTCATGACCAAAGTTCACACTGCCTTCTTCTTGTTTTTCCGCTGATCTACACACCTTTCCTATTGTCACCCTTTGTGAGTTGTAGAGGGCACTAAGGATCACAACTTTCATTTTTGGAGATTTTAAATTTTTATTCAAAATTTTGGAGAAATTTGAGGTCGAACGGACACACATCTACAGTTCGATGGAATGCCTAAGCCAAAGTTCACGCCGTGGCGCTGGCGTTCGCGCTCTCGCGCTCATGCATTCATCCCATGTGCCACGCGGCATACCACGTGTGGCACGAACAACAAGACCACGGCAAGCCCCCGACAACACGGCATGGCCCCACCACCTCGCCCAATCCACGCGCTGCCCCTCGTCCCCTGACAAACCGCGTCGCTCTCCCCTGCCCCGGCATGCCACGTGCTCCCTGGCGAATGGCCGTGTCCCCAGCCCTCTGACCACCACCTTGGCCAGCAAAGGATGGAGCCTTAGGCTCTACGCCTTTTCCCTCCCTCGCTGCCTATAAATGGAGCCCCGAGCTCGAACGGCGCCACCACCCCGTCTGCTCCCCGCTCCACCTCCGAGCTGCGCATAGAGCTCCCCCACCCAGCTCCTCTCAACGCCGCCCAAGGCCGGCTTCACTTTCCTCTATCGCCGCTCCAGCTCCCAGGCTCCTAGCAGAGTGCCGCCGCCGCTCCTCTCACCGGAGTAGGAGCAGAGCCGCCCGCCGAACTCCACCGCCGCGGCGAACCCCGCCGGCCCACCTCTGCCCCCGGTCCTGCACAAAACAAGCCACTGGTGAGCTCCTCTCCCTCCCCATCATCTCCTCCGAGCAAATCCCTGCCGCACCTCGCCGGATTTGAGCTCCCAAGCCGCCGGCCATGGCAGGGACCCGATTGCAGTATCAAGTTCTTGTTAGGGTCCTCTATGTAAAATACCAGGGCTTGGTTGTAAAGTCTGAAAACTTTTAGGGGTCGATCTGAAAACTGCAACTTCAATGTTTAGATCCAAATTGTTAACTTGTAAAATCCTTTACAAATCACCAAAAAATCAGAAAAATGCAAGCTAAATTGTTCTGGAATCCTTGTGTTGACCTGCTCTTTTTATAGAAAGCATGTCTATATGTTTGGTGGGTAGTTTTAAGTGTTTTGTGCATAGTTTGAAATCTACAGCTTTGTTTGTACTAATCTTTGGATATGTTGTTTCTAATGTATTGCTTAGCTCTCTGTAAAAAGATAGGACCAAGATCTGCTTTATAATTTGGGCTATAAATTAATTTTGACCTCTGTGTAGTTCTGGATCTATGAATTGTTAAAATTAATCTTTTCCAGTAGGCCGGTATCAACTTGCTTCTTCTCTGGTAAATAGTAGAGCTTAGATTGATTTGGCTAGCATGGTCTTTTAAATACAAACAGCTAAAATCAACTTTATTTATGCAACTAGATCCACATGTCTTTTTGAGCTAATTTTTTCGTGTGGGCTAGTACGTTTAAGCTCTAGTAAAGTTTATAGGCTCATATCATGTTAGTGTGACTTTGTATGATTTAATCTTGGTTTCAGCATGCTGTTTTCGTATGATTTGTTGTGGTTAGAGTTTAACTCGTTTTAGCCAAGTTTTTGGTTCGTAAATCTGTTATAACTTAAAGATCAACCAGTAAAATTCTCAACCATAGAGCATGTATCAAACTACCAGAAATAGATAACCAAGTTAGCTAAGTTAAATAAGTTACATGAAATGTTAAAGATCAAATCTTGAACTTGTTTACAAATATAAACTTACACCACAAACCTCACTTGTTTAATGAAGAAAACAGATTAATAATCTTAGATATGTACATAATCACCATCAAACAAACCTAGGTACTTTAATGAGTAACTCAATTCTTAATTAAAGAAAGGGAAGGTTAGACAAGGTATGTGTAGGTGATTGTGGCCACTCAATACACCCCAGGTTTATCGTCTGAAACGCGATGCTCGATAAAAGATCATACTCTTATGCATATGCATTTCGTTTAGAGCAAGTCCTCGCCGACGGGGACTACGAACTCGTGCCGACAGGGAGGAGAACGCTGTTCAAGTGGAGCAAGACTCGAACCAAATTTCGGAGGATCAACCCACTAACTCTGTGTGTGATGGCAAGCCCCAGAGCATGTCCAATGTTTTTAACTTATGCAACTACGTTTGTTAAGTTATGCTTGTGCATTTACGTTTCAGAGTTGAATTGAAACCTTAGTT
Source organism: Urochloa ruziziensis (assembly GCA_015476505.1). Taxonomy (NCBI): domain Eukaryota; kingdom Viridiplantae; phylum Streptophyta; class Magnoliopsida; order Poales; family Poaceae; genus Urochloa; species Urochloa ruziziensis. The sequence goes on from CM027120.1 coordinate 56,127,023, forward strand.
GCATGATCCTAGGTACCTATGCTTTGCAATACTAGTATGATAGGTCGATAGTTGCCATGCTTTAAGGACACGGTAAAAGTCGAGTGATTTTCTGTCACTTGCGAGCTTATAGGAGTCACCTGCTTTACTTATGTTAGAATCATAAGGATGACGGACGGGGATTTTGGTCATATAGATGCCCCATCTGTTTATGAAGAACTGGTTAAGGTCGGAATGTGTCGGCGATGTTGGTTAAGTTTTTGAACATACTAAGCGCTTGTCGAAGTCTATGGGCTCAGTAAGTTTAGTACCTCTGAAGAAACGGGGTGTGCCATTTCATCGGCCTCTCCTAGGGATTTGTCTCCCCCCTTGTTCGCATGTGGTGCGGTAACCGATTCCAGCCAGCATAAGCCACGAAGTAACTACTGGATAGGCCCAGGAAAGGAAGGTACGGTCCTGGTCATAAGTCGGAGTAATGTTTGGGAACTGCCTGGTGAGCGTTGGCCTTTGGTCAGATGCAAGGATCCGTGTGCTTAGGTCCACCTTGCAAGGTTAAAGAAATTCAGTTCGAACTATCTGTTTCTCGCAGCTAATGAGACTACATGACTTCTTGCCGCACGGAGTAATGAAAGTGGAACATGACGATGATAAACTTGATGCTTGCTTAATTGCTTGCTCAACTTGCTTGTTTAGCAAATAGGTGCTTACCTGGAATGGTTAAGTGAACTAGAACTTGATGCTAAAATATTGAAAGTAAGGATCCCTTCTTACTGCTTTTTGGCAAAACAAACCCAAAAGCCTTCATGTCTAGGAGTCGGTGATGTAGTTTCATCCGTCGGGTAAGTCTTGCTGAGTATTAGTATACTCAATCTTGCTTTGTTGAATGTTTTCAGGGAGTTCCCTTGAGGAGATGGTTGCCAGTCTTACCTGGCCGTGCCAGCTTCCTCCGGGTTGGACTGTTGAATGGGACGCTACTGATACTGAGTAACATCGTGAAGGCTTCACATGGTTTTACATTTCGACTAGTTATCGCCTTTTCAAAATTTCTGCTGCATTGCGTACTATGAGAACCTTTTATTTCAGTCATGAACTTGGTTTGTAATAAAGTACCTCTAATGGGACCTGCTAAATGAATTGTGGACTTCTGTTGTAGTCTCTGGAACTTGCTTTTAAGTGGGTGTTTGCATACTAGTTTCGATCGAGGTAATCAACAGTGGTTGCATCGGGCTCGACCCGATAAACGGTCATCTTAGTTCCATTTAATTGCGTGAGGACCAAGTGGATGGTTAACGCACTTAAGCCGGATTAATTTGAGCGGTTCTGCCACAGCTTGTATCAGAGCGAAAAGTATGCACTAGAGACAAGAACGGACCGCAAACACTTGTTTTTACAATAAAACTTACCAAGAGTAGTTGCGTTTGGAAAATGCGTTGGATCGTTAAGGATGAACTCTAGACCGTGAAGCCCTAGAGGGAATTTTGGGTATTTTCAGGTGGCTTTGTTTTCAATGGTTGTTCTGCTAACTTCCAGCACATTCGAGCCCACGTGTTTCATACGTGAGCAGGCTTCCATGCCCCGAGTGCGCGAAGGGTGATAGAATTCTATTCAAATGAACCTATCATCGTGGTTGTGTAAGAGTCGCCCACATGTTTTGATATGTGTGCAAGGTCCGATGGTATGGTTCAAATTCCAATGAACCTATCGTCATGGTTGTTCGCCACGTGTATTATACGTGAGCACGATACCGCATCGCGAGTTATTCGAAGGGTTGTATGCCTTTATTCAAACAGAGCATACGGCCTAGACTAGATGCGAAGGGTTGTATGCCTCTATTAGATCGTGGAAATTATCATTGATGCAAAGCAATTAGCTTTCCTTATTCTAGGCTACTTTGTTTATGCGGTCCTTAAACTGGACCTTCTACTTACCTTGGTGATGGGATGGGGATTAGGTGTTTAGTATTCTTCTGTGGAGTTAGTACATAGAGTCTACTACCCCTGTCAGGTATAATCTGCCAATGGGAAGTATTAATTTATCAACTTTGTTTCCACTCGTGCTTGAGTCCAGATTGAACGAACTCATTTTCCAATTCTTGCTTGTGCACGCTCAAAATTGAGTCCATGGGGATCCCGTGTATAACAGACATGGTGGGATGATGACTTGATATGAGGCGTTAAAACCTTGTCCTGCTTTTAGATGGATGGCTAGATGTTTTCCCTTTTTTTGATTAACGTTCGATTTTCTTGTGAAAGGGCCTCTAGCCTAGTGGTTAGAACACCTAAATAGCACCCAGCAGACCCAGGTTCGACTCTCTATGGGAGTGAATTAATTGGGTCTGAAATAAAAAATATGCAAAAAAATAGGTTGGGGCTTCCCCTGCTGACTTCGGTCAAAAAACGTTGGATTTTCTAGAGAGATGTATAGATAGTATATATCTTTTTTACAACTATATAAATATATAAATAAAATGAACCACATTATCATCTCCCTCTTTCTAAAAAAAATGAATCCTCAAAGGGATGTATAAATCACAATCTCTTCATTCTCTTTCCTAAAAATCACAAATTTCTCTAACACTAGAGCACAAAATATAGCATAATAATCATGAAAGAAGATAGGATAAAGTTGCTAACTTTTAGAATACTTAGATAGGTGAAATCCTCATAAACCGTGAAAAAATGGACAGCAGCTCCCCAAATTGCCATGGAAGAGTGAAGCCCGAGCTCTTGGCCAAATGTGCTAGCTCGGGCTCGGGGAGAAACAAAGAGCCTGATTTATAGGGGCCACGTTAGTACCAGTCCGTGGCTCGATCTGGTACGTACCGCTTGCAGGCACTAATCGGTACTAAATGACCTGAACACCATTTAGTACCCGTTCAAGCTACCGGTCGGTACTAAATATCCTATAAGGGAATCCATCGATTGGCCCCCAGTCCTAATGTCGCCATTTACTCTACCGGGTGGAGCCCCCACCTGGTACTAAATGGCTTCCAAGAGCACTGTACATGTGGCCTGGTACTAAATGCACACATTAGTACTGACTAAAAGTGTAGCCGGTACGTACTAACACTATCAACGAAAGCTTGTTTCTCCAGTAGTGGGAAAAGGAAGACTAGTAAGTTGCTTGTGGCTAGCTTGCACCGGCACTGTAAATTAGTCTAATCAATCGTTGGTGTTCCACAAATTCCTTTCATTTGGAAGGTTGTTGGTGATGGTTTTGTTTGTATCGCTGTCCAATTATTATAGGTAGTTAGACGGTTGTTGGATATCACTGTAAATCTTGATGGTTACCTGCAGCCAACCTTGGTTACAAGGCATTGAAATTGTTAATTGTTTCATTTTTAATGGCTAGTACTACGCTAGGATTCCAAATATAATGGATAAATATGTACAGAGTTTAATAGCTGAAACAAATTTCCAAGCCAGTTATGTGGCACAAGAAGAAAACAAGTAGCTGGGAGCATGGAGGACTGGGAGAAGGCGGAATGCATGAGCTTATCAATCTGTAGCTGAAAGTTGAAGATGTTGGCAGTATAGCATGCCTTATAGTACTCAGCTTGAGGCTCATTCGCACCTCAATTGGAGGATCACCTGAGCAATGTATGGGTCCACATGTATATGCATATGCTTGGTTGTTTTTTGGATTAGGTAAAACTAAATATATGAAATAAAGAGAATGTTTATATATTTGTATTGAAATTTGATCCGATGTAGTCCGGTGCACATACATATGTTGTGAACTAAAATACCATGCACAATAACCTTTTTTAAGAAAGATAACTAAAAGAGCGCGTCATATCTGATATTTTTTAAAAAAGGCTGATACAAAAAAGTATATCTTAATATCAAACAACCTCTAACAACCTCTGCTAAAAACTTGAATCTATCCACTAAAAGAACATCAGTTGGAGGATCACCTTAAGAAATGTATAGGCTCGCAATCTTTCATCACAAGAATGGAAGGTTAGAGAAACCATACGTTCTGCCGAAAAAATCAAAGAAAAAGAAGTCCGAACTTTCCACATCAAAAGACCACTAATTTTTTTACTGAAGTCAGTAGGAGAAACCCCAACCTTTTTTTATAATTTTTCTTTATTCTAGACCTAGTTACTCGCTCCCACAGGGAGTTGAACCTGAGTCAGCTAGATGCTACTCAGGTGCTCTAAACACTAGGCTAGAGACCCTTTCACAAAAGACCACAAATTGTGTCCCTCCGATCATTGCACCAACTAGCAGAAAGTACCCTTATCAGCCCTTCATTGGCGCCTGATCAGATGTCAACGAGGTCGGAAGAGGATAGAGAGACCTTTTTCAATGTGCGATCATAGCACCACCTCACTGATGGTGCTAGGGAATAAAATAAACCCTACAAGATTGAGACCTAATAAAAACTAAATCTATGAAGAGGATAGGTCGCGACTCCTCTGGCTGTCACCTGTCATTGAGAACAATTGAAGGTAGAGTGGAGGTGGGGAGGTGATGGCAGCGTGTAGGGGAAATAAGCCTAGAGGTGGCGTATTTCCTAACATGGCTATTGAGTACTACAACCCAAAACAATATTACTTGAAATATTTAGTAGGGAAATAGAATAATTAAAATATTCCTAGAAAAGAGGTAGTCCCTCCCAATCAAAGATATTCTCTTTTCTCATAAATTTATTTATTTTTTAAAATATGCCACATAATGTCACTTTGATATGATCCATTAGGACAAAAGAATTACAATGACATAACTAAATAAAACTATTTATATCCATCTATATCTATTTTTGAAGGGTTATTTGCATCTATTTATTATGAAGTAAGGAATCTAAATATTGATAAAAAAACTAGCTACCAAGGAAGAGCAATGTGCAATGTGTGGCTAGATATTTATAGATCCACATGTGATCGCATGGCCTACATGCTAGAATCATGAAGCGAAAGGACCAAGGTATTGTGCCATGACGGGCTTGAAGGCGCATGATTCATTAATTAGGCTCAAGTGCTGCCGCCAGATGCAGCCATAGGAAGGCGCTTGCCATCCACGACCAAATATGGCTAGCGTGGAGTAAATGAAGTGGAAGTCTGTGTTGAGTGAGAACCAGCATTGGGCTACCTAGGTCGAGTCTCGCCGTCTCGACTAGGGTGAGAAATGATAAGATCCAGGTGAAGGAGCTAACGAAAGGTAGGAAGGCTTCACAAGTACATGTGGATACAAGAGGTAGAGGTGCATGCCTGTAAGATAGAAAGGAAGGCTAGAAGAGGAGAAATAGTTAACGAAATTGATTTCGCCAAAAGAAAGGAGGTTGATGATAATATAATGCGCTTCAAAGAATACTACCTATTATTTTCCATATAATATTAGAATTAAATAATTTTTTTATAAAAGTATATGAACATTAAGTGAATTAAGGAGCAACGAAATAGAATATAGTTGAATATCCACCATTAAGGGAAGAAGATAATAGAATTAAGTAACTAAATAATAACCTATATCAAATCAAATATATACAAAAAATTAATATGTAGTATTCATATGCAATGTAAGAGAAGAATAAAAATAACTAAAAGTTCATACAAAAATCATATAACAACAAGAAAAGTAAAACATAACTTCTATTCTTTGTGATTTAATCTTAATTTCATTATTTGAACGAACTGAAAAACACTCATTACAATTGGTTTATAAATTTATGTATTATGTGTTGTCCGATAGTAAATTAAAATGTCTTTAAAATAAAGAGTTCTAAAAAATTAAATAATAAATCTAGCCGCGCATATTGCGCAGGTCACCTTGGTAGTTTTGTGTATCCTAAATATACATCTTATAAGCAGCACGGAAGGGTTAACAACTCATCATTATATTCCCTGTATTTTATGACTCTCATCATATAGTGAAGATCGCTGATTGTCACCCTTTGTTTTTCCATAAAGGTTTTTCACGTAAAAATTGCATCTCCTATTCGATCTTATTTTTACATTATTTGCTAATAAATATAAAAAGGCATATGTAGTAAAATGAGCCTCTGCCACAGTGCCATAAAGGGAGGAGAAGATCTTACTACTCTGCTGAGCAGCTAGCACACACACTAAGCAGAAGATTCTGGTGAGTGCATGCGTCATCACGAGGCATCACTGCCGTATTTTTCTCCCGGCGTCCTGTAGTAACCCGGTGCCCTCCTCCCGGCTATAAAGCTCAGCACTACCTTCCTGAGCTCTTCCGGACTCGCATCAAGAGCACGTGCCTGCCTAGCTACCTCCATTATCCGCCTTGCTGCCTGCCATACTCAGCCAAGGTTGGCGAGCAAGAAGCAAGCGACGGGGAGGCTTGAGATCCAGTTGTTTGCTCGCCATGGGGAGAGCGCCTTGCTGCGACAAGGCGAGAGTGAAGAAAGGGCCGTGGTCCCCGGAGGAGGACACCAAGCTCAAGGCTTACATCGAGGAGCACGGCACCAGTGGCAACTGGATCTCGCTGCCACAGAAGATTGGTATGTGCTTCTGATCCATCGTTTGGTGTTTGGTTGCTCCGTTGCCTTTTTTGTTCCTTCTGATCCGTGTGCTACAGCGTATCTATATATGGACTAATCATACATGATGCAACATGGCAACATGAACATGGATGCAGTAGCTAGTTAGCAAGATATGTACTAATGTATGGTATGTATATGCTCATTCGATTTGGAAGGCAAAGCTGTTGCAGAGGATGCATATCTACTGCCTTTGTTTGCATCGATTGATCCTATGCATGTTCCGGATGCCCGTTTTATTTTACTTTCTCCTATAAACCGGATCCCCGAAGATATTTTCAGTATAATATTCGTGTCTGATTGGTAATCCAAGATATCGTTGGCATCCTTTAAAACTATGCAAAATTTCGATCTATAACTTCTATGAGAGAGTATCATCAGCTTAATAATACAAAGAAGAAATTAAATTCGTACGGCAAAAGTGAAATAGTTACATGAAATCCAAACAAACGACAAGCTAGGCCTTATCTATATATTAACAAGGACGTACCAGTGATATGTTTGTGATATCACCTCCGTCTGGGCAGCTGCTTTACCTAGCTGTATGCCAGATATAGTCATGCCTGAAATCAAAACAAACGACAAGCTAGGCCTTATCTATATATTAATTGGTACTGTCTTCTCTGCTATATGGTTTTCTCCTTGAATCTTTATACGGACTAGTAGAAGTATGCCAATCATTTTTCTTGTTTCACTCCGCCTTTATTGCGCAGGGCTGAAGAGATGTGGGAAAAGCTGCAGGCTGAGATGGCTCAATTATCTTAGGCCAAACATTAAGCATAGTAACTTCACCGAAGAAGAGGAGTATATCATTTGCAGCCTCTACATTAGCATTGGAAGCAGGCAATAATCAGAGCATTTCCAAATTACATCACATGTGTATACACCTCTACCGTATACTTTAAATAATTTCCTCTTTTTTCCCTGAACAATTCTGATCGTATCCATAATTTTAGATTAAAGAGAAAAAGCTAGATCATATCCCATGCATAGGCATGGCATACGACTGATAACCTACTGCTCATCGTCCATGTTCAGATGGTCCATCATTGCAGCGCAGTTGCCGGGGCGAACGGACAACGGCATCAAGAACTACTGGAACACCAAGCTGAAGAAGAAGCTCCTCGGCAAGCGCGCGACGTCCGGACGCGCAAGGGCCAATCAAGATTCCAACCTCACCTCAGGGGGAGGCAACATGTGCACCACCAGCGGCGTCAACAACAGCAGCAGCGCCGCCACGGCCACACAAACCCTAAGCGCATCTGCTCTCGAGTGGATCCAGCACCACATGGGCCTTCAAGGCCTATACAGCGCGTTCGGCTGCGCTAACAATGACAACGCTGCAGCTGCGACCCAGTGGCCGATGCTCGAGGCCCTGCTGTGGACGAACAGGCTGCTGCCAGGGTCGCTGCCGACCGACGCCGTGGCCACAACTGTCGGTGTGCAGCAACCACAGCATTTGGTCGACCGGAGCCTCGCGGCCGGCGCCAGTGCGGCAGTCGAAGACGAGCAACTCAGCAGCATTGCCGGTGCAAACTACATGGCGCCGGGAAGTTTCGAGTGGCCCAAGCTAGGATTTTACTCTCCATCTGCCCAGGCAGAAGCCGCCAGTGCAGAGATGAGCTCGGTCCAGCTGGATGGGGGCTATGGCGCCGGCTTTGGATCTCACCACGACAAGCTATACGACTTCCCGTACAGCAATGCCGGATCAGTGGGTGGGCTTGCGCAGGGCGGGCATATTCCACCGTTGCCAGAGCCTGTCGTCGGCGCGGATGAGTTCTCGACGTGGACCGCGTCCTGCGATTATTCCATTGGTATTGTGCAAGATCACGTGCTATCCAGCTATGGTCAACAGTGACGGAGTTTGCGTTATACATATGTGCTATCCAATTGATAGTCGGTAATTCAGTACATTTATGCTTGGTTTGTGTCCTGATCTTTAAAATTACTGTTTATGCATATGTATGTGTGTGTGTGTGTGAACTAAATGTTGAAAATACTACTGGTTTACTAAATGCCACAACTGTGAACGATAATCATATCTATGCATTTCCAATGACATTGACACGTTCTTGTTCTCCTTTTCTTTATTTTTAGATGCTTGGATCAAAACTCATACGGAGGCAGTAGGCGGTTGGGTCCTTACGGGCCAGCCCATTCTGCTGCTTATCCTGATGCATGCCTTAGCGATCGAGTTGAGCTGCTCGTGCTTTGGAGACCTGGTATACATGCATATAAACAGAAGAAAAAGGTTCAGCTGGAGCTTGCTAATTCATCATCACTGCAGCTGCAGCAGCATAGTAGTTTAGCTGCTCTTTTTTTTTTTGCGAGGGAGTTTAGCTGCTCCATTGATTGCTCATAATTCAGATCCAGCACGTACGGCGTTGGAAGAATCTTGTTTTGCTACGTAGGAGTGAGAGGGTAAGCGAATTAAGCTAGCTGCATGTTTTTTTTAGATTAAAAAATATCCAATCTTGAACATTCACAAGTAAATGCCTATGATCACATGAGAACAAATCTGACCACTTAACCAGAAGATACACGAGCACTTAGACTCCACGCCCTCAGACTGAGGAACACAAAAAACAAGAAAAAAAGAGACTATGAAAGAAAGCTAAAAACACTATGCTTCAAACTTTTTCTATGCCCTTGCTTTACTCTTGTTTTTGTCCTTCCATTGCGACAAAACTCCTTAAATCTTCTGTCTTTTTAGAAAATTGATGTTAAGACATTCTTGCCTAATTGTTGTTATCCGGTAATCCATGTCGTCTGGAAACCGCACTGAGTCGATTTCAACCATAAACTTCAGCAACTCCACTTCAACCACACTGAAAAAACAATCAGGCATCGCCATCGCCCCAAGCAGACCAAGGTGTCGTCATCCCAAAGGCTCCAAGGCGACGCCCCAAGAGGAAAGCAATTGTCGCTGCTCAAACCTGCAAGATGGATCTTCGGTTTTCACCTGAAATATCCTGCAGGTTCAGTACTCACTGCAATGCCTTCAAGAAGAAAATGATGCTCGTGTCACCGTCATCGCCGGCAAATGGTCCCTGGAGATATCGAGTAGAATTTAATAAAGCTGCACAGCGTTTCTCCTCGATCAAGTCAAGCTCCAGTCGTCTTGTGTCATCAGCAACTCCTTCGTCGTATTGCTCTATTCTTGAGGATTTGTAGATCAGGTCTACTGGCAGGATAGCCTCAGATCCATACACCAGAAAATATGGCGAGTGGCCGGTTGGCTTGCAAGGCTGAGTTCGAAGCCCCCAGACTACTTGTGGCAACTCGTAGATCCACTTGCCGCCATATTTCTTGTCGTGCTCGTACAGTCGCTTCTTCAGACCATCAAGGATCAAACCATTGGCTCTCTCGACTTGTCCATTGGCCTTGGGGTGAGCTACTGATGCGTGAATTACTTCAATGCCGTTCCTCTCACAGTGGTCCTTGAACTCGTGGCTGTTGAAATTGGAACCCAAATCTGTGATGATACGATGAGGACAGCCATACCTGACCATCAGATCACTGATGAACCCCTTAGCCTTAGCCACAGATATGTCCGTGACTGGTTTGACTTCTATCCACTTGGTAAACTTGTCGATCGCAACTAGCACATGTGTGAAGTTGCCTGGAGCAGTCGTACGCTTACCAATCATGTCGAGCCCCCAGCATGCGAACGGCCAAGAGGGAGGAATAGCAATAAGGTTGTGAGCAGGCACGTGTTGCTGCCTGGCAAAGAATTGGCACCCGAGGCACTTGCAGACGATCTCTTCCGCGTCTTGCAGAGCCGTGGGCCAATAATAAGCTGCTCTGAATGCCTTGCCCACCATTGTTCTTGATCCTGCGTGATTCCCGCACGCGCCTTCGTGAATTTCTTCCAAGATACCCTTGCCTGTTGCTCTCGGGACACACTTCATGGCAATGTCAGTGTAGAGTCCTCTCCTGTAGAGCTGATCGCCGATGAGTAGATAATTCTTCGATCTCCGGACGACTTGTTCAGCTTCAGTCTTGTTCACAGGCAGGGTCTTGTTCTTGATGTACTCGATGAACAAGACACGCCAGTCTTCTTCGATTGTCAAGACCTCTCTATCTGGTCCGTGGTCGTCATCGTGTGACGGTGTAGATTTCTCGAAGTCGATGGTTCTTTTGTGGAGCTCCTAGACGAAGACTCCTGCTGGAACTTTTAGGGGTCGTCATCTTGTTCTTGTTAGGGTCCTCTATGTAAAATACCAGGGCTTGGTTGTAAAGTCTGAAAACTTTTAGGGGTCGATCTGAAAACTGCAACTTCAATGTTTAGATCCAAATTGTTAACTTGTAAAATCCTTTACAAATCACCAAAAAATCAGAAAAATGCAAGCTAAATTGTTCTGGAATCCTTGTGTTGACCTGCTCTTTTTATAGAAAGCATGTCTATATGTTTGGTGGGTAGTTTTAAGTGTTTTGTGCATAGTTTGAAATCTACAGCTTTGTTTGTACTAATCTTTGGATATGTTGTTTCTAATGTATTGCTTAGCTCTCTGTAAAAAGATAGGACCAAGATCTGCTTTATAATTTGGGTTATAAATTAATTTTGACCTCTGTGTAGTTCTGGATCTATGAATTGTTAAAATTAATCTTTTCCAGTAGGCCGGTATCAACTTGCTTCTTCTCTGGTAAATAGTAGAGCTTAGATTGATTTGGCTAGCATGGTCTTTTAAATACAAACAGCTAAAATCAACTTTATTTATGCAACTAGATCCACATGTCTTTTTGAGCTAATTTTTTCGTGTGGGCTAGTACGTTTAAGCTCTAGTAAAGTTTATAGGCTCATATCATGTTAGTGTGACTTTGTATGATTTAATCTTGGTTTCAGCATGCTGTTTTCGTATGATTTGTTGTGGTTAGAGTTTAACTCGTTTTAGCCAAGTTTTTGGTTCGTAAATCTGTTATAACTTAAAGATCAACCAGTAAAATTCTCAACCATAGAGCATGTATCAAACTACCAGAAATAGATAACCAAGTTAGCTAAGTTAAATAAGTTACATGAAATGTTAAAGATCAAATCTTGAACTTGTTTACAAATATAAAACTTACACCACAAACCTCACTTGTTTAATGAAGAAAACAGATTAATAATCTTAGATATGTACATAATCACCATCAAACAAACCTAGGTACTTTAATGAGTAACTCAATTCTTAATTAAAGAAAGGGAAGGTTAGACAAGGTATGTGTAGGTGATTGTGGCCACTCAATACACCCCAGGTTTATCGTCTGAAACGCGATGCTCGATAAAAGATCATACTCTTATGCATATGCATTTCGTTTAGAGCAAGTCCTCGCCGACGGGGACTACGAACTCGTGCCGACAGGGAGGAGAACGCTGTTCAAGTGGAGCAAGACTCGAACCAAATTTCGGAGGATCAACCCACTAACTCTGTGTGTGATGGCAAGCCCCAGAGCATGTCCAATGTTTTTAACTTATGCAACTACGTTTGTTAAGTTATGCTTGTGCATTTACGTTTCAGAGTTGAATTGAAACCTTAGTTGCATGATCCTAGGTACCTATGCTTTGCAATACTAGTATGATAGGTCGATAGTTGCCATGCTTTAAGGACACGGTAAAAGTCGAGTGATTTTCTGTCACTTGCGAGCTTATAGGAGTCACCTGCTTTACTTATGTTAGAATCATAAGGATGACGGACGGGGATTTTGGTCATATAGATGCCCCATCTGTTTATGAAGAACTGGTTAAGGTCGGAATGTGTCGGCGATGTTGGTTAAGTTTTTGAACATACTAAGCGCTTGTCGAAGTCTATGGGCTCAGTAAGTTTAGTACCTCTGAAGAAACGGGGTGTGCCATTTCATCGGCCTCTCCTAGGGATTTGTCTCCCCCCTTGTTCGCATGTGGTGCGGTAACCGATTCCAGCCAGCATAAGCCACGAAGTAACTACTGGATAGGCCCAGGAAAGGAAGGTACGGTCCTGGTCATAAGTCGGAGTAATGTTTGGGAACTGCCTGGTGAGCGTTGGCCTTTGGTCAGATGCAAGGATCCGTGTGCTTAGGTCCACCTTGCAAGGTTAAAGAAATTCAGTTCGAACTATCTGTTTCTCGCAGCTAATGAGACTACATGACTTCTTGCCGCACGGAGTAATGAAAGTGGAACATGACGATGATAAACTTGATGCTTGCTTAATTGCTTGCTCAACTTGCTTGTTTAGCAAATAGGTGCTTACCTGGAATGGTTAAGTGAACTAGAACTTGATGCTAAAATATTGAAAGTAAGGATCCCTTCTTACTGCTTTTTGGCAAAACAAACCCAAAAGCCTTCATGTCTAGGAGTCGGTGATGTAGTTTCATCCGTCGGGTAAGTCTTGCTGAGTATTAGTATACTCAATCTTGCTTTGTTGAATGTTTTCAGGGAGTTCCCTTGAGGAGATGGTTGCCAGTCTTACCTGGCCGTGCCAGCTTCCTCCGGGTTGGACTGTTGAATGGGACGCTACTGATACTGAGTAACATCGTGAAGGCTTCACATGGTTTTACATTTCGACTAGTTATCGCCTTTTCAAAATTTCTGCTGCATTGCGTACTATGAGAACCTTTTATTTCAGTCATGAACTTGGTTTGTAATAAAGTACCTCTAATGGGACCTGCTAAATGAATTGTGGACTTCTGTTGTAGTCTCTGGAACTTGCTTTTAAGTGGGTGTTTGCATACTAGTTTCGATCGAGGTAATCAACAGTGGTTGCATCGGGCTCGACCCGATAAACGGTCATCTTAGTTCCATTTAATTGCGTGAGGACCAAGTGGATGGTTAACGCACTTAAGCCGGATTAATTTGAGCGGTTCTGCCACAGCTTGTATCAGAGCGAAAAGTATGCACTAGAGACAAGAACGGACCGCAAACACTTGTTTTTACAATAAAACTTACCAAGAGTAGTTGCGTTTGGAAAATGCGTTGGATCGTTAAGGATGAACTCTAGACCGTGAAGCCCTAGAGGGAATTTTGGGTATTTTCAGGTGGCTTTGTTTTCAATGGTTGTTCTGCTAACTTCCAGCACATTCGAGCCCACGTGTTTCATACGTGAGCAGGCTTCCATGCCCCGAGTGCGCGAAGGGTGATAGAATTCTATTCAAATGAACCTATCATCGTGGTTGTGTAAGAGTCGCCCACATGTTTTGATATGTGTGCAAGGTCCGATGGTATGGTTCAAATTCCAATGAACCTATCGTCATGGTTGTTCGCCACGTGTATTATACGTGAGCACGATACCGCATCGCGAGTTATTCGAAGGGTTGTATGCCTTTATTCAAACAGAGCATACGGCCTAGACTAGATGCGAAGGGTTGTATGCCTCTATTAGATCGTGGAAATTATCATTGATGCAAAGCAATTAGCTTTCCTTATTCTAGGCTACTTTGTTTATGCGGTCCTTAAACTGGACCTTCTACTTACCTTGGTGATGGGATGGGGATTAGGTGTTTAGTATTCTTCTGTGGAGTTAGTACATAGAGTCTACTACCCCTGTCAGGTATAATCTGCCAATGGGAAGTATTAATTTATCAACTTTGTTTCCACTCGTGCTTGAGTCCAGATTGAACGAACTCATTTTCCAATTCTTGCTTGTGCACGCTCAAAATTGAGTCCATGGGGATCCCGTGTATAACAGACATGGTGGGACTGATGACTTGATATGAGGCGTTAAAACCTTGTCCTGCTTTTAGATGGATGGCTAGATGTTTTCCCTTTTTTTGATTAACGTTCGATTTTCTTGTGAAAGGGCCTCTAGCCTAGTGGTTAGAACACCTAAATAGCACCCAGCAGACCCAGGTTCGACTCTCTATGGGAGTGAATTAATTGGGTCTGAAATAAAAAATATGCAAAAAAATAGGTTGGGGCTTCCCCTGCTGACTTCGGTCAAAAAACGTTGGATTTTCTAGAGAGATGTATAGATAGTATATATCTTTTTTACAACTATATAAATATATAAATAAAATGAACCACATTATCATCTCCCTCTTTCTAAAAAAAATGAATCCTCAAAGGGATGTATAAATCACAATCTCTTCATTCTCTTTCCTAAAAATCACAAATTTCTCTAACACTAGAGCACAAAATATAGCATAATAATCATGAAAGAAGATAGGATAAAGTTGCTAACTTTTAGAATACTTAGATAGGTGAAATCCTCATAAACCGTGAAAAAATGGACAGCAGCTCCCCAAATTGCCATGGAAGAGTGAAGCCCGAGCTCTTGGCCAAATGTGCTAGCTCGGGCTCGGGGAGAAACAAAGAGCCTGATTTATAGGGGCCACGTTAGTACCAGTCCGTGGCTCGATCTGGTACGTACCGCTTGCAGGCACTAATCGGTACTAAATGACCTGAACACCATTTAGTACCCGTTCAAGCTACCGGTCGGTACTAAATATCCTATAAGGGAATCCATCGATTGGCCCCCAGTCCTAATGTCGCCATTTACTCTACCGGGTGGAGCCCCCACCTGGTACTAAATGGCTTCCAAGAGCACTGTACATGTGGCCTGGTACTAAATGCACACATTAGTACTGACTAAAAGTGTAGCCGGTACGTACTAACACTATCAACGAAAGCTTGTTTCTCCAGTAGTGGGAAAAGGAAGACTAGTAAGTTGCTTGTGGCTAGCTTGCACCGGCACTGTAAATTAGTCTAATCAATCGTTGGTGTTCCACAAATTCCTTTCATTTGGAAGGTTGTTGGTGATGGTTTTGTTTGTATCGCTGTCCAATTATTATAGGTAGTTAGACGGTTGTTGGATATCACTGTAAATCTTGATGGTTACCTGCAGCCAACCTTGGTTACAAGGCATTGAAATTGTTAATTGTTTCATTTTTAATGGCTAGTACTACGCTAGGATTCCAAATATAATGGATAAATATGTACAGAGTTTAATAGCTGAAACAAATTTCCAAGCCAGTTATGTGGCACAAGAAGAAAACAAGTAGCTGGGAGCATGGAGGACTGGGAGAAGGCGGAATGCATGAGCTTATCAATCTGTAGCTGAAAGTTGAAGATGTTGGCAGTATAGCATGCCTTATAGTACTCAGCTTGAGGCTCATTCGCACCTCAATTGGAGGATCACCTGAGCAATGTATGGGTCCACATGTATATGCATATGCTTGGTTGTTTTTTGGATTAGGTAAAACTAAATATATGAAATAAAGAGAATGTTTATATATTTGTATTGAAATTTGATCCGATGTAGTCCGGTGCACATACATATGTTGTGAACTAAAATACCATGCACAATAACCTTTTTTAAGAAAGATAACTAAAAGAGCGCGTCATATCTGATATTTTTTAAAAAAAGGCTGATACAAAAAAGTATATCTTAATATCAAACAACCTCTAACAACCTCTGCTAAAA
The DNA here is from genome assembly GCA_015476505.1 of Urochloa ruziziensis. NCBI lineage: Eukaryota > Viridiplantae > Streptophyta > Magnoliopsida > Poales > Poaceae > Urochloa > Urochloa ruziziensis. The sequence goes on from CM027120.1 coordinate 56,142,886, forward strand.
ACTTGAATCTATCCACTAAAAGAACATCAGTTGGAGGATCACCTTAAGAAATGTATAGGCTCGCAATCTTTCATCACAAGAATGGAAGGTTAGAGAAACCATACGTTCTGCCGAAAAAATCAAAGAAAAAGAAGTCCGAACTTTCCACATCAAAAGACCACTAATTTTTTTACTGAAGTCAGTAGGAGAAACCCCAACCTTTTTTTATAATTTTTCTTTATTCTAGACCTAGTTACTCGCTCCCACAGGGAGTTGAACCTGAGTCAGCTAGATGCTACTCAGGTGCTCTAAACACTAGGCTAGAGACCCTTTCACAAAAGACCACAAATTGTGTCCCTCCGATCATTGCACCAACTAGCAGAAAGTACCCTTATCAGCCCTTCATTGGCGCCTGATCAGATGTCAACGAGGTCGGAAGAGGATAGAGAGACCTTTTTCAATGTGCGATCATAGCACCACCTCACTGATGGTGCTAGGGAATAAAATAAACCCTACAAGATTGAGACCTAATAAAAACTAAATCTATGAAGAGGATAGGTCGCGACTCCTCTGGCTGTCACCTGTCATTGAGAACAATTGAAGGTAGAGTGGAGGTGGGGAGGTGATGGCAGCGTGTAGGGGAAATAAGCCTAGAGGTGGCGTATTTCCTAACATGGCTATTGAGTACTACAACCCAAAACAATATTACTTGAAATATTTAGTAGGGAAATAGAATAATTAAAATATTCCTAGAAAAGAGGTAGTCCCTCCCAATCAAAGATATTCTCTTTTCTCATAAATTTATTTATTTTTTAAAATATGCCACATAATGTCACTTTGATATGATCCATTAGGACAAAAGAATTACAATGACATAACTAAATAAAACTATTTATATCCATCTATATCTATTTTTGAAGGGTTATTTGCATCTATTTATTATGAAGTAAGGAATCTAAATATTGATAAAAAAACTAGCTACCAAGGAAGAGCAATGTGCAATGTGTGGCTAGATATTTATAGATCCACATGTGATCGCATGGCCTACATGCTAGAATCATGAAGCGAAAGGACCAAGGTATTGTGCCATGACGGGCTTGAAGGCGCATGATTCATTAATTAGGCTCAAGTGCTGCCGCCAGATGCAGCCATAGGAAGGCGCTTGCCATCCACGACCAAATATGGCTAGCGTGGAGTAAATGAAGTGGAAGTCTGTGTTGAGTGAGAACCAGCATTGGGCTACCTAGGTCGAGTCTCGCCGTCTCGACTAGGGTGAGAAATGATAAGATCCAGGTGAAGGAGCTAACGAAAGGTAGGAAGGCTTCACAAGTACATGTGGATACAAGAGGTAGAGGTGCATGCCTGTAAGATAGAAAGGAAGGCTAGAAGAGGAGAAATAGTTAACGAAATTGATTTCGCCAAAAGAAAGGAGGTTGATGATAATATAATGCGCTTCAAAGAATACTACCTATTATTTTCCATATAATATTAGAATTAAATAATTTTTTTATAAAAGTATATGAACATTAAGTGAATTAAGGAGCAACGAAATAGAATATAGTTGAATATCCACCATTAAGGGAAGAAGATAATAGAATTAAGTAACTAAATAATAACCTATATCAAATCAAATATATACAAAAAATTAATATGTAGTATTCATATGCAATGTAAGAGAAGAATAAAAATAACTAAAAGTTCATACAAAAATCATATAACAACAAGAAAAGTAAAACATAACTTCTATTCTTTGTGATTTAATCTTAATTTCATTATTTGAACGAACTGAAAAACACTCATTACAATTGGTTTATAAATTTATGTATTATGTGTTGTCCGATAGTAAATTAAAATGTCTTTAAAATAAAGAGTTCTAAAAAATTAAATAATAAATCTAGCCGCGCATATTGCGCAGGTCACCTTGGTAGTTTTGTGTATCCTAAATATACATCTTATAAGCAGCACGGAAGGGTTAACAACTCATCATTATATTCCCTGTATTTTATGACTCTCATCATATAGTGAAGATCGCTGATTGTCACCCTTTGTTTTTCCATAAAGGTTTTTCACGTAAAAATTGCATCTCCTATTCGATCTTATTTTTACATTATTTGCTAATAAATATAAAAAGGCATATGTAGTAAAATGAGCCTCTGCCACAGTGCCATAAAGGGAGGAGAAGATCTTACTACTCTGCTGAGCAGCTAGCACACACACTAAGCAGAAGATTCTGGTGAGTGCATGCGTCATCACGAGGCATCACTGCCGTATTTTTCTCCCGGCGTCCTGTAGTAACCCGGTGCCCTCCTCCCGGCTATAAAGCTCAGCACTACCTTCCTGAGCTCTTCCGGACTCGCATCAAGAGCACGTGCCTGCCTAGCTACCTCCATTATCCGCCTTGCTGCCTGCCATACTCAGCCAAGGTTGGCGAGCAAGAAGCAAGCGACGGGGAGGCTTGAGATCCAGTTGTTTGCTCGCCATGGGGAGAGCGCCTTGCTGCGACAAGGCGAGAGTGAAGAAAGGGCCGTGGTCCCCGGAGGAGGACACCAAGCTCAAGGCTTACATCGAGGAGCACGGCACCAGTGGCAACTGGATCTCGCTGCCACAGAAGATTGGTATGTGCTTCTGATCCATCGTTTGGTGTTTGGTTGCTCCGTTGCCTTTTTTGTTCCTTCTGATCCGTGTGCTACAGCGTATCTATATATGGACTAATCATACATGATGCAACATGGCAACATGAACATGGATGCAGTAGCTAGTTAGCAAGATATGTACTAATGTATGGTATGTATATGCTCATTCGATTTGGAAGGCAAAGCTGTTGCAGAGGATGCATATCTACTGCCTTTGTTTGCATCGATTGATCCTATGCATGTTCCGGATGCCCGTTTTATTTTACTTTCTCCTATAAACCGGATCCCCGAAGATATTTTCAGTATAATATTCGTGTCTGATTGGTAATCCAAGATATCGTTGGCATCCTTTAAAACTATGCAAAATTTCGATCTATAACTTCTATGAGAGAGTATCATCAGCTTAATAATACAAAGAAGAAATTAAATTCGTACGGCAAAAGTGAAATAGTTACATGAAATCCAAACAAACGACAAGCTAGGCCTTATCTATATATTAACAAGGACGTACCAGTGATATGTTTGTGATATCACCTCCGTCTGGGCAGCTGCTTTACCTAGCTGTATGCCAGATATAGTCATGCCTGAAATCAAAACAAACGACAAGCTAGGCCTTATCTATATATTAATTGGTACTGTCTTCTCTGCTATATGGTTTTCTCCTTGAATCTTTATACGGACTAGTAGAAGTATGCCAATCATTTTTCTTGTTTCACTCCGCCTTTATTGCGCAGGGCTGAAGAGATGTGGGAAAAGCTGCAGGCTGAGATGGCTCAATTATCTTAGGCCAAACATTAAGCATAGTAACTTCACCGAAGAAGAGGAGTATATCATTTGCAGCCTCTACATTAGCATTGGAAGCAGGCAATAATCAGAGCATTTCCAAATTACATCACATGTGTATACACCTCTACCGTATACTTTAAATAATTTCCTCTTTTTTCCCTGAACAATTCTGATCGTATCCATAATTTTAGATTAAAGAGAAAAAGCTAGATCATATCCCATGCATAGGCATGGCATACGACTGATAACCTACTGCTCATCGTCCATGTTCAGATGGTCCATCATTGCAGCGCAGTTGCCGGGGCGAACGGACAACGGCATCAAGAACTACTGGAACACCAAGCTGAAGAAGAAGCTCCTCGGCAAGCGCGCGACGTCCGGACGCGCAAGGGCCAATCAAGATTCCAACCTCACCTCAGGGGGAGGCAACATGTGCACCACCAGCGGCGTCAACAACAGCAGCAGCGCCGCCACGGCCACACAAACCCTAAGCGCATCTGCTCTCGAGTGGATCCAGCACCACATGGGCCTTCAAGGCCTATACAGCGCGTTCGGCTGCGCTAACAATGACAACGCTGCAGCTGCGACCCAGTGGCCGATGCTCGAGGCCCTGCTGTGGACGAACAGGCTGCTGCCAGGGTCGCTGCCGACCGACGCCGTGGCCACAACTGTCGGTGTGCAGCAACCACAGCATTTGGTCGACCGGAGCCTCGCGGCCGGCGCCAGTGCGGCAGTCGAAGACGAGCAACTCAGCAGCATTGCCGGTGCAAACTACATGGCGCCGGGAAGTTTCGAGTGGCCCAAGCTAGGATTTTACTCTCCATCTGCCCAGGCAGAAGCCGCCAGTGCAGAGATGAGCTCGGTCCAGCTGGATGGGGGCTATGGCGCCGGCTTTGGATCTCACCACGACAAGCTATACGACTTCCCGTACAGCAATGCCGGATCAGTGGGTGGGCTTGCGCAGGGCGGGCATATTCCACCGTTGCCAGAGCCTGTCGTCGGCGCGGATGAGTTCTCGACGTGGACCGCGTCCTGCGATTATTCCATTGGTATTGTGCAAGATCACGTGCTATCCAGCTATGGTCAACAGTGACGGAGTTTGCGTTATACATATGTGCTATCCAATTGATAGTCGGTAATTCAGTACATTTATGCTTGGTTTGTGTCCTGATCTTTAAAATTACTGTTTATGCATATGTATGTGTGTGTGTGTGTGAACTAAATGTTGAAAATACTACTGGTTTACTAAATGCCACAACTGTGAACGATAATCATATCTATGCATTTCCAATGACATTGACACGTTCTTGTTCTCCTTTTCTTTATTTTTAGATGCTTGGATCAAAACTCATACGGAGGCAGTAGGCGGTTGGGTCCTTACGGGCCAGCCCATTCTGCTGCTTATCCTGATGCATGCCTTAGCGATCGAGTTGAGCTGCTCGTGCTTTGGAGACCTGGTATACATGCATATAAACAGAAGAAAAAGGTTCAGCTGGAGCTTGCTAATTCATCATCACTGCAGCTGCAGCAGCATAGTAGTTTAGCTGCTCTTTTTTTTTTTTTTGCGAGGGAGTTTAGCTGCTCCATTGATTGCTCATAATTCAGATCCAGCACGTACGGCGTTGGAAGAATCTTGTTTTGCTACGTAGGAGTGAGAGGGTAAGCGAATTAAGCTAGCTGCATGTTTTTTTTAGATTAAAAAATATCCAATCTTGAACATTCACAAGTAAATGCCTATGATCACATGAGAACAAATCTGACCACTTAACCAGAAGATACACGAGCACTTAGACTCCACGCCCTCAGACTGAGGAACACAAAAAACAAGAAAAAAAGAGACTATGAAAGAAAGCTAAAAACACTATGCTTCAAACTTTTTCTATGCCCTTGCTTTACTCTTGTTTTTGTCCTTCCATTGCGACAAAACTCCTTAAATCTTCTGTCTTTTTAGAAAATTGATGTTAAGACATTCTTGCCTAATTGTTGTTATCCGGTAATCCATGTCGTCTGGAAACCGCACTGAGTCGATTTCAACCATAAACTTCAGCAACTCCACTTCAACCACACTGAAAAAACAATCAGGCATCGCCATCGCCCCAAGCAGACCAAGGTGTCGTCATCCCAAAGGCTCCAAGGCGACGCCCCAAGAGGAAAGCAATTGTCGCTGCTCAAACCTGCAAGATGGATCTTCGGTTTTCACCTGAAATATCCTGCAGGTTCAGTACTCACTGCAATGCCTTCAAGAAGAAAATGATGCTCGTGTCACCGTCATCGCCGGCAAATGGTCCCTGGAGATATCGAGTAGAATTTAATAAAGCTGCACAGCGTTTCTCCTCGATCAAGTCAAGCTCCAGTCGTCTTGTGTCATCAGCAACTCCTTCGTCGTATTGCTCTATTCTTGAGGATTTGTAGATCAGGTCTACTGGCAGGATAGCCTCAGATCCATACACCAGAAAATATGGCGAGTGGCCGGTTGGCTTGCAAGGCTGAGTTCGAAGCCCCCAGACTACTTGTGGCAACTCGTAGATCCACTTGCCGCCATATTTCTTGTCGTGCTCGTACAGTCGCTTCTTCAGACCATCAAGGATCAAACCATTGGCTCTCTCGACTTGTCCATTGGCCTTGGGGTGAGCTACTGATGCGTGAATTACTTCAATGCCGTTCCTCTCACAGTGGTCCTTGAACTCGTGGCTGTTGAAATTGGAACCCAAATCTGTGATGATACGATGAGGACAGCCATACCTGACCATCAGATCACTGATGAACCCCTTAGCCTTAGCCACAGATATGTCCGTGACTGGTTTGACTTCTATCCACTTGGTAAACTTGTCGATCGCAACTAGCACATGTGTGAAGTTGCCTGGAGCAGTCGTACGCTTACCAATCATGTCGAGCCCCCAGCATGCGAACGGCCAAGAGGGAGGAATAGCAATAAGGTTGTGAGCAGGCACGTGTTGCTGCCTGGCAAAGAATTGGCACCCGAGGCACTTGCAGACGATCTCTTCCGCGTCTTGCAGAGCCGTGGGCCAATAATAAGCTGCTCTGAATGCCTTGCCCACCATTGTTCTTGATCCTGCGTGATTCCCGCACGCGCCTTCGTGAATTTCTTCCAAGATACCCTTGCCTGTTGCTCTCGGGACACACTTCATGGCAATGTCAGTGTAGAGTCCTCTCCTGTAGAGCTGATCGCCGATGAGTAGATAATTCTTCGATCTCCGGACGACTTGTTCAGCTTCAGTCTTGTTCACAGGCAGGGTCTTGTTCTTGATGTACTCGATGAACAAGACACGCCAGTCTTCTTCGATTGTCAAGACCTCTCTATCTGGTCCGTGGTCGTCATCGTGTGACGGTGTAGATTTCTCGAAGTCGATGGTTCTTTTGTGGAGCTCCTAGACGAAGACTCCTGCTAGGAACTTCTGCACGAGTGGATCCGAGCTTGGAGAGTACGTCAGCTGCGACGTTGTCATCTCGGACCACCCAATGATACTCAAGCCTTGAGAATTTGTTCTCTAGCTTGCGCACAGCTTCGCAGTAAGCGTCCATGTTCTCCTTCTGGCGATCCCAATCCTTGTTGCAGTGGTTGATGACGACAGAGGAGTCGCCGTATACCATCAGCCTCTTGATTCCCAAAGAAATTGCGAGTCGTAAGCCATGTAGCAAGGCCTCGTACTCAGCTTCATTGTTGGACACCTTCCAGAAGATTTGTAGAACGTATTTGAGTTGATCACCCTTGGGCGAGATAAAAAGTACTCCCGTGCCGGCGCCTTCGAGTTTCAGGGAGCCATCGAAGTACATGGTCCAGTGCTCTGGTCTGCCGACGGGGATGTCCACTTGATTCTCGCGCCACTCTGCCATGAAGTCTGCCAGCACCTGTGACTTGATGGCCTTCTTGGGTTTGAACTCGATGCTGAGGGCGCCAAGCTCGACGGCCCACTTTGGAATTCGCCCGGTCGCGTCTGGGTTATGTAGAATGTCGCCCAAGCCAAACTCTGTCACCACCGTGATGGTGTACGTGTCAAAGTAATGGCGCAGCTTCCTGGATGTGATGAGTATTGCGTAGAGTAGTTTTTGCACTGCTGGGTATCGAACCTTGGACTCCGTGAGTACTTCACTGACGAAGTAAACCGGCCTCTGCACAGGATATGCAAGATTGTCCTCGGCACGCTCGACCACCAAGACAGTGCTCACCACATGAGTCGTTGCTGCGATGTAGAGCAGCAATTCCTTGTCGTCGTCCTGCGGAGCAGTCAGGATTGGCGGTTTTTGAAGATGTTGCTGGAGATCCGCCAATGCTGCTGCCGCTTTTTCGTTCCACTGGAACTTGTCGCCTTTCTTGAGTAGCTTGAAGAAGGGGAGACCCCTCTCTCCAAGTCGCGAGATGAATCGATGTAGCGCCGCCATGCACCCAGTGAGCTTCTGGATGTCTTTGATGGTCTTTGGAGCTTCCATTGCTGTGATGGCATTGATCTTCTCGGGGTTGGCCTCGATGCCGCGGTGGCTGATGATGAACCCGAGTAGTTTCCCAAAGGGTACTCCAAAGACACACTTGGTTGGATTAAGCTTCCATTGCCACTTTCGCAAAGATGCGAAGGTCTCCTCCAGATCAGCGATGAGGTCTTCTAGGTTTCTGGTCTTTACGACCACGTCATCGACATAGGCTTACACGTTGCGATGAAGTTGCTTCTCGAGGCAGAGTTGGATCACGCGCTGATAAGTTGCACCAGCGTTCTTCAGCCCAAATGACATTGTTGTGTAAGCATAAGCACCGTAAGGGGTGATGAATGCCGTCTTGATTTGATCCTCCTCTTTCAGAGATATCTGATGATAACCCGAGTAGCAATCAAGAAAGCAAAGTAAGGCACAGCCAGCCGTGGAATCAATAACCTGGTCGATGCACGGTAGTCCGAAGGGATCCTTGGGGCAATGCTTGTTGAGATCAGTGTAGTCGACGCACATGCGCCACTCGTTGTTGTTCTTCTTTCTCACCAAGACTGGATTTGCCAACCAGTCGGGGTGGAAGACTTCCTTGATGAATCCTGCGGCGAGTAGTTTCGCCAGCTCCTTCTTGATCGCCTCTCGCTTGTCGGTTGCGAACCGTCGCAACTGTTTCCTCTTGGGTGTAGCTTTGGGATCAACGTTAAGGCTGTGCTCGATCAGGTTCCTTGGTACTCCTGGCATATCTGCAGGTTTCCACGTGAAGATGTCGCGGTTGGCCTGCAGGAACCTGACGAGCTCGCCTTCCTATTTCAGGGTTAGGCCGGCCTCGATCTTCGTGGTCTTCGACTGGTCTCCTTCCAGTAGTGGTGCGTCCTTGGTCGCCACGTCTTCAGGGACGGCCGCCTTGTGTGGTCCGGGCTCCTTGCTGGGGACTTCATACTCCGTCTGTTTCAGCTTCTGAGCCGCTGCGAAGATCTGGGCCATGGCGTTGGGTACCTGAGTGGTAGCCGCAAACTCCACAGCCTCTCTGTCGCAGTTGTATGATCGTCGCAAGTCACCGCGGATAGAGATGACACCTTTGGGTCCTGGCATCTTGAGGATGAGGTAGACATAGTGCGGAATGGCCATGAATTTGGCCAACGCAGGATGTCCCAGGATCGCTTGATACGAAGTCTCGAAGTCCGCCACCTCGAACTTGATGTATTCCGTCCTGTAGTTCTCCTGTGTGCCAAATGTGACTGGTAATGTGACTTGTCCGAGGGGAAGACTGCCATTACCAGGGACAATGCCGTAGAACGGGGAATCAGTGGGAGTCAACATTTTTTCAATGTCGAGTCCCATCCTCTTCAGGGTGCCAGAGAATAGCACGTTCAGCCCCACCCCGCCGTCGATGAGCAGCTGGGTGAGTTGTGATCCTGCCACAGTGGGGTCCAAGACGAGTGGCAATTGCCCTGGTTCGTCGTAGCTGTTCCATTGGTCTGCCCTGGAGAAGGTGATTGGAACCTTCGAGTACTTTAGGTATCTGGGGACGGCTGGCTTAATTGCCATTATGTGCCGTAGAACGAGCTTATGCTTCCTCCGAGTGGGGAAACCATAGTCGTCCCCCATGGTGACCATGAGTACATTCTTGGGCTTTTGGAACTTGGGCGTCTGGTCCTCGTCGTCGTCTTCTTCTTCGTCTTCAGCCCTGTCCTTGTTCTTGGCTTCAGGATCGAGTGGTTCCCTTGCCGTCTTCTTCTTGGCCTTGGTCTCTCGATAATTCTCGGCGTATATGCGTTGGAGATCGTAGCATTGGCCCATAGTGTGCTTATGCTTCGGGTGCATTGGGCACGGCCTGTCTATGATCTTCTCAACGTCGCTCTTGCCAGGGTAGTTCTTCTTCTGGCTTCGCATGCCAGTCTCCAGAGCCGCGACTGTGTCGTCTGGCTTGTGCTTGTTGTTCTGGGAGCCCTGCTGGCCTTTGTTGTTGTGCCTCTCCCTACCCTGGGGAGGGCCATACTTCTCGAGATCGCGGTCTTCTTGCTCAGACTACGTCTCGACTTGGTCACGCAGGGCGTCCAGAGTCCTTGGTCGATGCAGGCCAAATTGCCTGTCAAAAAACCTGTTGGTGATGCCGTTCTGGAACAAGTCGATGCAGTCGCGATCAGAAACGTCCACCACCAGAGTCTTGATTTCCATGAAGCGGGCATGTAGTCGCGTGCGCTTTCTCCTTTGTGCTGCTTGCACATGGCGAGGTCGTGTCGAGTCTTGGGGCGACTGTATGTGCCTTGGAAGGTCGACACGAAGATCTTCTTCAGGCGTTCCCAGGAGTCGACGGAGCGTCGCGGCAGGTTTTCAAACCATGTGAGTGGAGCGGGCTCAAGTGCCATTGGAAAGTATCTGCACTTGATGGCGCTGTTGCCACCCGCGCACTCGATAGCTGTAGAGTAGATACGCAACCATGACTCAGGGGAGGTCTTGCCGTTGTACTTCTCGAAGCCGACTGGTTTGAATGGTTGCGGGTAAACCGCCATCCGGATGTCCCTGGAGAACATTGGGTACTCGTCGTCTTCTTCCTTGTACCCCTGGGCTTCATCACGCCTCTTGGATTCAAGGATGAAGCGCGCGTCGCGATTGGCGTTGATAGTTTGCCGGAGGTCGACACTGTGTGCCGGCCCGTGGGATGATATAGGAGCGTCGTTGCGAGTACGTCCGCCTCGTTGACGATTATCCTCTAGCCGGTGTGGGGGTGCGCCTTCTGCGCGGTTGGCTTCTCCCAGTCGGCTGGGGTTTGGGGGGCGATTCCTGTCGCGGGGATGTTGACGTCCGCTGCTTTCGACTTCTTCGCTGCGCGATGGTGCGGCGGCGATGGCCTTGTCGAGAGTGCGGACCATGTCGTTGATCCTTTCGAGTGCAGCTGCCGTCTCTGGAGTTCTTGGCAGACTGCGGATGTGGTAGGCGATCTCCATGGCATTAGCCATAGGAGAGTCGTAGCGTGCCGCTCGCGCGAACTCTTGAGCGAGGTTGCGACCAGCCATGACGCGATTGCGAGCGTTTAGGCGGCGCTGAGCCCTCCTATTTTTCCGGATTTCTCTGTCCGCGGCCGCTTGAGTGGATTCGCTAGCGGGTGCGTCTTCATTCGCGGAGATATCTCCTTCTAGCTCAAAAGTATAGCGCGGGTCGTTGTCGACGTCGCCAGCTGCTGTTGCACCAGCCATGAAGACTTGTCGATTGGGCTCGACAGAGTCGCTGGAGCTTGGGGTGATGAGCTCTGTAGAGCTTTCCTCTTCTGGCAGCAGTGGTGTGCCGTACTGGAACGGCAGGTCATCAGTAGCTTCAGGCCCAAAGAGTACAAAGATCTGGCGGGACTCGTAGACGTCCCGTGGGATCCTGTCTCTTTGGTACACTGATCTTCCTTCAGTTGTGGCGTAGATCACGAGGTCGTGTTCGCCATCGTCTTGTAGTGTCTCCTCGTTCGAGTCCGAGTGGCATTCGGGGACTGCTTGGCTCAGAGAGTTGGCGTGTCCTGCCATAACTCAGACTGGGACGTCCCGCTTCGAGTCCATGACGGACTCGAACTGGCTCCGTAACGCCTCACAATATGCGTGGGTCGGATTACGGAGTCCAAACGGGAATTGGGGTGGGAGGGTTGTCTTCTTCTCCATAGTCGTGATCGACTCGGACTCTTGCCCGCGGATGAGGTCCGCGAGCGTGATCTCGCCGAGTTGTTCGGCCAAATCTTCCACGATGGGCGCTTGCTCCTGCTTCAGCTCCATAGGTGTCTCGTAGTAGCTGTAGAAGCCACCCGAGCCGTCGGCGACGTAGACCCACGAGCCAAAGTGGAACGTTGTGCCCTCCTGAGGCGCTTCAGCTTGAATGTAGGTCACCATTGCGTTCTCCACGGGATTTTCGAGGAAAACCCCTACCTGGCGTGCCAGATGTCGGTGTTCTACCGTCGATCCTACCGAGGGGTATCCCGAGGTAGTAGAGTTTCAGGTGGGTTTCGCCGAGATCAGGAACGTAAAGGCTAAGAGACTCAGGATTTAGACAGGTTCGGGCCGCTTAGAAGGCGTAATACCCTACGTCCTGTGTGGTGATTGGTATCGATGAGATCGTGTGTCTCTCTGTCGAGAGACTTGGGTTCGTGTGTTTTGGAGAGGGTCCCTGCCCAGCCTTATATACACGGCGGGCAGGGTTACAAGGTCGGTGTCAAGTTGAATCCTAACCAATTACTACTCGGAGAGTGCTTTTTCAAGGCAATCCGAGTAGTTTACAAGTCATACGACTAGTTTCCATAACGAGAAGAGTCATTTGCAGTACTCTACTCGTGTTCTTCACGCCAGGTACGACTCTGACTGGAGACAATCCATGTGTCCCTGTGGGCCCATGGTCGTACCTCCAACAAGTACCGGCTACCAGCCGGTACTAAATGTCAAAGTTTAGTACTACCAGCCGGTACTAATCAGCAGATGCCGAGGGCGTACTAAATGTCAAAGTTTAGTACTACCAGCCGGTACTAATGAGCAGATGCCGAGGGCCCCCCTCGCTTTTTTATTCTCCAGCTCTTCTCCCTCAGCTCCTCTCTCCTTATCTCTTTCTCCTCTCGTTCCTCACTTCCCTTCTCATCTCTGGCTCCTAATATTATCTCTTCTCCTCGATCTCGATCTGTGCAGGCGGAGCAGGCGGGGAGCGGGGAGCGGCGGGCGCCGGCGGCCTGGCGCCGTCGGCCGGGTGCCGGCGGCCTGGCGTGGAGGTGGCACGGCGGGCGTAGTCGGCCTGGCGCGGGGGGTGCCGTCGGCCGGGCGCCAGCGGCCTGGCGCGGCGGGCGCAGAGGCCCTGGCGCAGCGGGCGTCCCTGGCCGTGCGCCGGCGGTCTGGCGCGGCAGGCGACCCCGGCGTCCGCGCGGGGAGTGCCGCCGGCCGCTGGCGCGAGCGACCCCGGCTGTGCGCGGGCCTGGCGGCACACGAGCGCAGCGGCGGTGGCGGGCCGACGGATGCGCGCCGACGAGCTGGTGAGCGGCCGGCGGCGCCATGAATTCTCTGTGATTTTTTTATTTTTTCAGTGATTTTTGTAAAATCTCTGTGAGATGTACATTAGAAATGTGTGATGATGAGTCCTATAAGATGTATTGTTGTGATTGGTAAAATATGTGGCTGTGATTTTGTGTTTGTTTTGTTCCTGTGGATGACCGAACTGTGGAAAAAGAAAAGAAAACAAAATAAGAAAACAGAAAAGAAAAGAAAAAAAATAAAAAAACCTACGTTGGCCTTCAAAAAATTTTAGTACCGGCTCGGGAAACTGACCGGTACTAAACGACACCCATTAGTACCGGGCAGCCTTGACCAGTACTAAATGACGTGCACGTTAGTACCGGACCTTTACTACCGGCCACAGCGACGGCACTAAGCCGTCCTGTGACCGGTACTAAAGGTTAATTTTCCAGTAGTGTTGGTTTAAATAAACGATATAATATATAAGCTACTGTGAAAAGTATATTTAGCTTTATGGGCCCACAACATTGAGTTTGCCCGAGGGCCCTCAAAATTATAGAGCCGGCCACTGCTAGACGCGGATGGGTACTATTACCGGTCAGGTGGCGCCCTTGGTACCGGTTGTGGGAACCGGTACCACCTGGCCGGTACTAAACGCCACACTAAATGCGCCCGCTAAAAAACAAATTGTGAACGCCCCAGGAGGCCCGCACACGCGAAATATTCACGCGTAAATACGCGTACGCGGCCGCGAGAATTCGAACTCACAACCTTCGGCCTCGTGCGTAGCTTCGTTACCATCCCATCTATGCATCAGTTGTGACTGAGTAGGAGATGGTTTCGTTTTGAAGTAACCCGTGGAGGCTCATTTAGTACCGGGCCATAACACCGGCCGGTACTAAATGACATCATTTAGTACCGGCCAATAATACCGGCCGGTACTAAATGGTGACCCGGTACTAGAACGGCTCCAGGTGGAGCTGGTACTAAAATGGCTCCGTGCTACTTTAGTACCGGATTTTTAACAACAGGTACTAACGTACATCTACGAAAGGTCGTTTTTCCAGTAGTGGCCCTGGGAAGAGGCCGGGAAACGAGTGGGGAGTGAGTGTGCCAGCACGCGCCACCTTTGTCGCCACCATAGGCCGTCGGCAGTGATGACGGCCGGGGATGAGCTTCACGCGGTGGCTTTGGGCTGGGGGCGGCGGTCGCCCCTCCCGTCGCCCTGCGAGGCGACGCGGAAGGGTACGAGACGAAGCGCTTGCTAGCTGCATGTGTACGTCACGATCCATTATTGATTAATCATTATTTGATGGGTGGGTCGTCACTAGCCAAACTACGGACAGACTGTTATTCCGTCGCTCCGGGTAGTGCAATTCACTACTGACAAGGTGAACGACGAAGTGAACGATTTTTTAAGCTAATGCGAGGACTGTCAACAGCTATCAAGTGTACCATAGCAGCCCAGCCTTTATGTTTGGTCATGCACACAACTCAGGTTTACTGTTCAGTATGTACCAAGCATTCTATATAGAACTTCAATACTACTATGACATCACAATAAAATGTATTTAATCAAAACATTCAAACAACCTTAATATAGTTCTGTGCCGACATCTTGATAGGCACTTTTGGTTTGATTGCCTGCAGAGTTGATGCTGCTGGAGTGTTGGGCTCCACCTGTCGCTGCAACCGTTTGAATCATCCCCTCCTGTACGGCCCATTGAATCATCCATCCGTTTTCTTCTCCGCGCTCGCTCTTCTGCACGCAGCAAACTCCGCTCCTCTCAACCCCATTCCCATAGCAACGCCAGTGGCTCTCCATCGCTGGAATTAGATCCAGGTGTGTCGGATCAAATTCTCCTCCTTGCGCGACACTGTCACCTGAAGCGGCCCAACACGCGTGTGGCCGCTGGCGTCATCTTCGATCATCTTCCTCACGCCATTGTCGCCGCCCGCCGACACCACCGCCCTAAACTCATCCCTGCACGCCCCCACGTCGCCATCCTCTACTATCCCCGGCCGTTCCCATGGCCAGATCCTCTGCCGCCCTAATCCAGCTCTGTCGGAAAGCTCGTCCACACGCCCCAGCCTCCTCCACCACTCATCGGGGATCTCCTGCCGTGCAGCTCCGGCAGCTCCCGCCGCATCAGCCGCCGCCATCTCTCCCGCCTCCACCGCCGGCTAACCTCCGCCTAAGGCTCTCCCTCCAGGCCGGGGACCTCACCGCCCACAAGCCCGACCTCGAAACCCCAGCAACCCGAACCCCCAACAACCCTAACCTAGGGGCGAGCTCGTGGAGGAGGAAGGGCGAGCAGAGATAGATGACGGAGGGAGAGATGGAGCACCTGCGCGTGGGCGACAAATTGTTTTTTGTCGCGCGTGACATATAGCCACGACGCTACTACATCCCATCTTCCACGTTCAATGGCATGGCGTCCAGGCCTTGAGTCTCTTCATCGACAGTTCTCGTCCGTCCATGCCTTGGCATGTTCAATGGCGGTGGCAGCCCCATCTCATCTCAGCCTGGAGCTTACCTTCTGTCTGCTCTCAGTGGTGGTGGCCATCCTAGAGCTCGCAGCGATGGCCTCAGCTCGCCACGTGGTAGATCAGGCGCTGAGATGGTTTAAGGGGGTGTTTGGATCCAGATGTTAAAGTTTAGCAGGTGTCACATCAAATGTTTTTATACTGATTATGAGGACTAAACCTGAGTTAATTATAAAACTAATTACAGAAGTCGTGGCTAATTCGCGAGACGAATCCATTAAGACTAATTAATCCATGATTAGCATATGTTTATTGTAGCACCACGTTGTCAAATCATGGGCTAATTATACTTAATAGATTCGTCTCACAAATTAGACCCAATCTGTGCAATTAGTTTTGTAATTAGTCTATTTTTAATACTCTAAATTAGTGTCACAACATTTGATGTGATAGGTGCCAAAGTTTAACAGAGGGAACCAAACAAAGTTTGGGCCTAAGTCATCGCGCTGCATACCTTGTGCTCGATTGTGGGATCACTGGCGACGAGCTCCGCTGGGGGCCAACGAGGGGAACCCGTGTGGCCTGGTTTGTTCCTGGCGAGCGGAAAACGCACGGCGGCATCCAGGCGTGGGAGGATTGGTAATAAGGCTGGCGTGGCTTGCATCGTGGAGGGGCGCGTGGTCTCGGCCGTGCGTTTGATGGGTGAGGGGTAAGGCAGTGAAATATTGATTGAAGAAAAAGGGAGGGACATTTTAGCAAAATTACCCTAACTGAGGGAGAAAACACTCCTTAGGTATTTCACCCTATTCAAGTAAAAAAAATTTATATTATCAAAACTAACGGCCTGTTTAGAAGATCTTCACTCAAAAAAAAAAAAAGCTGCTCCACTCCACTGACTCCACTTTTTTTAGCTACACTCCATCAGCTCTAGAAAAACGTGAAGCTGATGAACATGTTTAGCTACTCGTATGACTCCAGGTCTACAAAATGTAGAAATTGATGGGTATAGTCTTTCTTGCCTTTGCCTGGTTTGTTGGCTGGCAGTTTTTTTTGTGCGCGCTACAGCACCCGCGCGGTACGGTACCCCATTGACGTATTGCCATGTCACTACAGTACCACGATGCTACAGTATTTCAGCTAGTTTTTTTCATGAAAATTGCCATGTCGGAGAGCTAAATAGAATTGTTGCAATTAAAATATTCCAATAAAGGTCACACGAAATAATATTATAAAACTAATTACACCAATATAAACTAGTTCCAAGCAAGAGAAAGGGTCGTGACCAACTCATCACGAAATACATCCATAGTCACGACGTTGATTGCGGATGTTGACCCATCGGATGCCAGTGATGAAATGGCATATTTGATGTATATTTCCGGTATTGTTGGTGTGATAGTAGGATCATGATCAAAACGAGCGAAGTCTTCGTCCTCACCTCAATGTCCCGAATGAAATTATGTGGGACCATGGTTGCCACAACAATCGTCTTTTGCTTGTACATAGGATAGGATGGTACGTTGAAGAGAACCAGCCAATTCAAATGATCGCTCAGTGAAGTGACATTCCGGATGGATGAGTGCACACGATTGAATCTTTCCATTGGAGTTTTAGGTTCCGTACCTCTATGCCATTCCGGCATATGGTAGCTTTCACCCTTGTACGGAATGTGGTACCCAGGACGATTAGGATATCCTGCGTCCACAACATAGTATTTGCCTATGTGATGAACCGATCCGACTCTTGGTACCCTTGTGATAGTCCCTGGATCAGTAGCTATCACAGACAGAACTCATCCCAGCATAATATCATATACATACAAAGAATTTAGCTTACAAGAAGAGATTTACATACATACCAATATGGAATTACGAATGTAGTACAAGCCCCTGGGGCTATGAGACAAGCGGAAATCGTGCGTAGAAGTAGCTAAAGCTTCAAGTCTTCATCTTCGGTCTTCACCACAGGCAACCTTGAGCGAAGCAGCACAACTCATCTAACACATTCGGACTTGAAATCCAAGTCCAAACCTGCAACTCGCAAACTATCCCCAAGGAATGGGATAGGTCCACGTCACCATCCGTATGCAAGCTTTAAGTGGCCTAAATTCTAAGGGGATAAAATAACCAAGGAAAGGCTCGGGTTTCCTATGCAACAGCAGCAAAGTATAAGAGTAAAATACCATCATCTACATCCCATCTATATCACAACACCACGTGCTGTTCTGGCAAACCAAATTCCCATCTCAACCTCACCACCATCCCCTCTCGAGTCGATGGGGAAGCTTCTGACCTTCCCCATCTCAGCGGCAAACGCCGGATCCTGTCCTGAACTGGTAGCTCTCATCCTATCCTATAGTTTTAGAAGAGGGGGAGATAGAAAGTCCCAAAACACTAATCAGACGAAGCCAGTAAACAGGGGGTGTCCATGACCGAGGACGCGGCTATACGTATAGATCATAACTCTACAGAGTGTGTGCACCTGGACCCACTCGGGTTGCGAGATGGTATACGACCATCTCGAGACGCAACCCACAACCATGACTCCCTAACCAGAACAGTACCAGCCTGCATTCCCAGACATGGACTCGTTCGGGCAACCCGAACGGTCCGGGATCGTGAGTCCCTAGCACCACACAAGCGTCAAGAGTCTCGGAAACGAAGGGCAAGAATCGCCGGGTGCCAAACACCCCGAATTCCCCATGGGCATGTTCAAAACCACCCAACCCTAACACGCTGCTCCCACAGAACTGGTACCACCGAGAAAGAGAATTGCTGGAACCCCTCCCATAAGGGTAAGCGGTGTGCTCGTGAATAAAGTCCTGTCACTAGGTCCAATCCGACTCAGCTAAGCCAGAGCAAGCAAGTCCTCCCAAATGCGTATCCACCACAGTGGTCCGCCAATCGGCACCCATCACAGGTATGGCCGCTCAACGCCTCAAATCCGATACTCATCACAAGTCATAACACAAGTACCCACTACAATACAGGAGGTGTCCAAACTCCTCCAAGCCCCCAACCCAAAGGTCGGTTAATGTCTGCTTACTCCGGCTGGAGGTTTGAAACTCTCCAAGTTTTCCCCAACCCAAGCACTCACGCCAAGAGGTTTAAAACCACCACTATATCCCACACATGCAAGCAAAGCATAGCTTATCATATATCAAGTAGAGTGTATAGGGTTGGCAAGGAATACGGATATAAAACGAGGCTATGCAAGGGCTCATCATCATCTCATGAGTGTAATTAAGTAAAGCGCTAGCACGTCTATTTGCAATGCCAAATAGGTACAAAGAATCAGGATGGGCGTGAACCTGGAGTATCGTCCTTATCTTCGTCTTCAGCGTAGTCGACGTCGTCGAAGAAGTCCGGGTCCTCCAAGAATCCTATTGGACGCAAAAACAAATAAACAACAGTACCTACTAGCAAATGAACTCCAAATGGGAACCAAAAGAGATCCAAATAACACCAAACTATATTCTATCGTATTCATCATGATTTTAGAAAAATACTGAAAATGGTTTCATATTTTTGTGAGCTACGGTTGATTTATTATGATTTTTTGAAGTTTAAATCCATTTTCTAGATTTATAAATCATTCCGGAAAAGAAAAGAAAAGACAGGGCACATGTTAGTAGCTAGGGAATGTCATGCGTCGGCTCAGGGTCAAACCACGATTCGAGCTGGCGAAGGCAGTGGTTTCGGGGTTGTGTTGGCACTCCTTAGCCTAACTAAAATCCGCAAGCGCACGGAGTCCGATGTAGCCTTTCACCAGGGGAGTAAGAACCTGGATATTGAATCCAAGGAACGGCAGACGCGACTAGCCTAGAACTTTTCTAACCGGATCCACCAAGGAGAAAAGGATAAATGGGTAGAGAGCTTGACTTTAGTTAGCTACTCGTTACCCCACACAAACTATCGATACCTAACCTGATCTGCTTCGACGGCTAGAACGGGAAGAACTCAGAACGGGGTGAGAGAGGGGTTCTTCCGGGCTCAGCACTACTGTTATGAGTACACCCGAACGTGGTGGAGTACAAAGGACGGACAGGGCTGTCACCACCTGCCGCCTACCACTGCAGTTCCGTGGGGTGCAACACAACCTGAGATGACTAGCCAGCACAGGCACCACGCCTAAGCTTTCAGTCACTGACCTCCACCCAACGCGAAGGGCTATAGAGGAAACCCCAAACAAGAGTCGTTGTCACTCGCGCAGACCCAGGTACCCGCAGATCAAAGATAAATATGATAACTTGCTGAAAGTAAGTTGTAAACTAGCGAAGTACTAAAGACAAGGGACCGAGGACTTACTGAAGATAACTCTTGAATATATTCCTCGGGGGCGGAAATATCGAGACGAGACCGAGAGAGAAATCCCGGACCCTCTCTACAAAGCTCGGCTGTCACCCGAGCAACTCACCCACTCTCTCCCTACTCTACTCTAAAGATGAGAACTCAAACTCACTAAGCTACTCTTCTCTACTTTGGATGAATTGATGGATGCTCTCTCAAGGTGAAGGAGGGTCCCTTTTATAGCTTCCGGGGGCGGTTGCAGGCATCAAGTGTAAGCTAACACCCTGCTTAACTGCCACGCGAAGGGGGACAGGTGGCGGCCTCTTGGGGAGGCCGGCCGGCCTAGGCCAGGCCGATCGGCCTGGCCTTGCTGCCCCGTGGCACTGCCTTCTTCAGGGACGCTCTGGATTGCACCCTGAGGTCGGTAACGGTTGCGTTGGATTAAGGCTGTCCGAGAATCCCATGTTGGTGGGCCCTTCAATCCATGCAAATGTAGCTTAGGCCTTTCGGTTCTTTGGATCAAACCGACGTTGATCGCACGTCTCAGGATCATCTGACTTGTGTTTGTGATCATCTGTATCAAGGACGTGGCAATTGGCCACAGAAGGGGGCCGGCCGGCCTGGCATAGGCCGGCCGGCCTGGCTTTGTGTCAGTTATGGCTCAGCTTTTGCTTGCTTGCTCCTCCACTCACAAATTATACAAAACTTGTGGAACTCATTAGAAATAATCAATTTTACTTTGTTATGAGCAAGATGAGCCTGAAATGTGACGGAATGTTGGTGGTGAAACCGTATCGTAACGACCACCAACACGCCCCCCTACCTGAACTTTGCTAGTCCCTTAGCAAAGAATGAATTAAACAACCGGGACTTTCGCAAGATCAGGGTCATGAGCTCAAGGTATACACAAGTCATATTTCTGAGTTTTCTTTCATACCTTGGATTCTGGTGGCTAACACCCTCATCTTCATCAATTGAGTCTTAGAACAACACATTGATTGGTCGAGCACTTCTTCCTCTTGGCATTTGGAGTTTTTGATAATTTTATAAAGAAAACGAGGCATTCCCTTGTTATTTCTCAACATCTCTCAGTCACTTATAGTGTTTAGATCCTCACCTGGGCTTAGAATCAAGCCTCTCTATGTTATATGGTGGAGCTTTGTAGATGTTTCTCACTCTTCTTTATTTATTTTGCGAGATCGAAGAACTTGTCTAATCATTCCTACTACTCATACATCTTGGCCAAGTGCATGTGTACTTTGATGGTTGAGTCCTTGTTCAAGCATCTTTCATCTTTCCCCTTTCTCTTTCTCTTTTTTTTTCTTCTGAAGATAAGGAGTGTATCATTCCTTTCTTCATCATCTCTTTTTTTTTCAGGGGGATGAGGAGCTTTCGACAATTTGGACTTTATTGACGCTCGTGTACGTGGATGGCCATGATGAACAAGATAGCACGAACGTGAAGGCAAGTAATTCGAGCAAGCTCAAAATTTAGAAGGTAGCTATGTGGAAGTTTCAACTTGAACTTGGTATATGGCTTTGGATAGGACATTTCAAGTTGATGATAACAAGGGTTGCCTTAAGTTTTATTTTCAAAAACAATCTCCAAAACCTTGAATCGGATGGCTCAACTTCTCAAATCATTATATCATAAGAATCAATTAACGAGTGTCAGGCAATCCTAATGAAAGTTCCAAGGCAATGAAATACGTTCTCATGAAATATCACAAGTATATCCAAGGTGTCATGCATAGGGGTTCACTTTCATGAATTTTGATCAAGTTTTAATATTATTTAGCCAGGAATTTTATTTGGATCAAAATCACGAAGGGATCAAATGTAGGGGTTACAAACCGTGTCCTGGAGTCGAGTCGACGATGTTGGCCACGGGCCCAGGCCGAACGGCCCAGTAGAGGCCGGCCGGCCTGGCCTTGCAGCCAAACGTCCCGATTCAGTTTCCACGTTCATGTGATTCGCGAGATTACACAGTGGGCACGTGATCTCCTCGAACGGCTTCAGCAGGGGGCCGGCCGGCCTGGCCTAGGCCGGCCGGCCTGGCATTGTGCCAGGTTTGGTCGTGCCTTGGCCAGCGGCCAGTACAGCTCCTGTACATCAGTTTTTCTGCGTGCTTCACTGAAAAAATCAGTCCGAGGGTTTGGTTGGCACACAAGTGTGTACCAACCATTCATTTTATTCTTTTCTTTTTATATATGAGCCTCTTCTATCAAATAAATCAATTTATTTTATTCAACTAAGGGGAAACAAATGTGGGGGTGCTGCATACAAGGGAGAATTGAATGAAAGAAATCAAAAGGGAATCTAAACTAGCACCCAAAATTTTAAACTAATTCTAAACCTATCTACTCCTCCTTCGGGCGGTAGAGGTGTTCATTGCCAGTTGCCTTCGCGAGGCGCTTGACCTTGGAGGCCATCGCCTTGCGAAGGATCTCTATCTTATCATCGGCCTCCATTTGCCCGATTACCGCCTCCGCCACGCGCTCATCCATGTTGTTGACCCTCAGCTGCAGCGCGGCGAGCTTCCTCCTCAGCTCCTCTACGTCCTCCTCCTCCTCCTCATCGGACCACTCCATCAGTCCGGGAGGTCCTTGGATCGGAGGGGGCGTCATGAAACGCTTCCTCCCCTCGTCGGGCTTCTTAGGGGCTAAGAAAAGCCCCTTCCCGATGCCTGGCCCTTCCCGGCGTGGAGGGCTAGGACTTCCCGGGGTGTACTGCGGTGAGTACCCCGGTGAGGTGGAGATGAAGAGCGGCACGATCTCCTTCTTGAGCGGCGAGGAGACGGGGCGCTTCCCGATGGCCTTCTTCGGGGACAAAAGTCCCGTGGTTGGCCTTCGGGGCGTCTTGGGCTGCGAACTCCCCTGACCCTCCTCCTGAGGATCACGGAGGGAGGCTCTGCCTAAAGGCGAGCCAGAGAGGCGGCGAGGGGAGGCCGGCCGGCCTGCCCCAGGCCGATCGGCCTGGGAGTGTGGCCGCCGGGCCTCCGGCTGTGCTGCGACGACGTCGACGAACGCTGCCCTCTCAATGATTCGGACGCTGCTGGAGTTGGAGGATCCCGGTGTCCCTTTCAAGGACTTAGACGGGGAACGGCTGCCGTGAGAGGCCGAGTTGGAGTCTTGGTGGCTGGATTGCGAGGCCATGGCTGAGATCTCTCAAAGGAAGGGACGTTTCTGGAGAAGAAGGCTCGAGTGTTCTGAGGGAGAAGAAGAGCGGGGGCCTTTCATTTTAAAACGACGCTCCTCCCTTCGAAACCCCACATATTCTCGGAAAGGATAGCAGCGAGACTCATTCAAACGAGGAGCGTCTCGAGTCGAGCCAGTGCTGGGCCGGCCGGCCTGGCCTTGTCCCGAGAGCCCATGAAATTTTTCGTGCAAGCTTCCTTTGCTCTTCTACCAGAAAGTCTTTGTGGTTTGGCTAGAAAAAGTTTAAGAAAAGGAAAAGAAAAATAGAAAAGGGAAATCTATCCTAGATAAGGGTCATTTTTAGGTCCCGCCCGGACCTGGACTAGGTATTTCGGTTAGCTCGTAGACGTCCATCTCTCTGAGCTCCGGCATTTCGGATTCGAGAAATATTTTCAATCTTTGGCCATTGGCCTTGAAAGTATTTCCGTCATTATCCTGGAGGGTTATCGCGCCATGATCGGCGGCATCTAAGACTCTAAAAGGACCTTCCCACTTACTTTTAAGCTTACCTTGACCAAACAAGCGAATACGGGAGTTAAAGAGTAATACCTGATCTCCCGCTTTGAAATGCTTGATCTTGATGCGCTTGTCATGCCATCTCTTTGTTCTTTCTTTATATAGCTTGGCGTTGTGGTAGGCCTTTTCCCTCCATTCATCTAGTTCGGCCAATTGCATTCTTCTTTTGAGTCCGGCCGTCTAGAGATCCATGTTCCACCTCTTGATCGCCCAATGGGACTTGAATTCTAGCTCAACCGGTAAGTGGCATGTCTTGCCATATACCAGCTGGTAGGGAGTCATCCCTATTGGTGTTTTGAACGCTGTTCTATATGCCCAAAGTGCTTCCGGTAATTTTCGCTTCCACCCTGTCCCCATTGCATTGACCGTCTTTTGCAGAATGTTCTTGATTTGTTTGTTTGATGTTTCTGCTTGCCCGCTGGTCTGGGGGTGATAAGGTGTAGCCACTCGGTGGTCTACTCCTAAGTCTCTTAGGCACTTCCGGAACGTCTTGTCGATGAAGTGTGATCCCCCATCACTGATCACGACTCGAGGTACTCCAAAACGGGGAAAGATGATCTCTTCGAACATCTTCCTTGAATGTTTCGAGTCGGCTGCCGTGCATGGAAGTGCCTCCACCCATTTGGAAACATAATCGACTGCCACCAGGATATACTCACACTGCTCGGATGCAGGGAAAGGACCCATAAAGTCTATTCCCCACACGTCGAAAATCTCCAACTAAAGGTTATTTTGCAGTGGCATAGCATCACGGGCGTTGATATTCCCGTGTCTCTGACACCTGGCACATCTCCGTACGAATTCCTTAGCGTCTCCATACATGGTTGGCCAGAAGAATCCACTCTGCCAGACCTTTGCATGGGTTCGGAAAATTCCGTAATGTCCTCCGTACGGTGATGAATGGCAACGATCAAGGATCTTATGTGTTTCCTCATGAGGGATGCATCGTCGGAGTAACCCGTCAGCACAAACTTTGAACAGATAGGGGTCATCCCAAAGGTGAAATCTGCTGAGGTAGATTAGCTTCTTTTTGTCTTCTCCTGGAGGCACATATCCAGTCACCATGAAGTTTACCAAGTTTGCGTACCATGGACTGGATGTGGTGACCTTGAGGAGAGTATCATCTCTGAGGTAGTCATTGATCGAAAGATCCGACCCTTGAACCTGCATTCTTGAGAGATGATCCGCCACACAATTATCTGTCCCCTTCTTGTCTCGTATTTCTAGATCAAACTCTTGAAGGAGCAGAATCCAACGGATGAGTCGTGGCTTAGCATCTTTCTTGGTCAAGAGGTACTTAAGTGCAGCATGGTCTGTGTATACTATCAC
The DNA here is from genome assembly GCA_015476505.1 of Urochloa ruziziensis. NCBI lineage: Eukaryota > Viridiplantae > Streptophyta > Magnoliopsida > Poales > Poaceae > Urochloa > Urochloa ruziziensis. Next base: position 56,167,508 of record CM027120.1, read on the forward strand.
CTTGGCACCAACCAAGTAAGATCTGAACTTGTCCATAGCAAACACCACTGCCAGGAGTTCCTTCTCCGTTGTCGCGTAATTCAACTGAGCTCCGGTCAATGTCTTGCTTGCATAAGATATAGCATAATGTTGTTTATCCTTGCATTGACCGAGCACTGCCCCGACTGCATAGTCGCTAGCATCGCACATGATCTCGAATGGAAGATTCCAATCGGGCGGTTGTATGATGGGAGCTGAGATAAGTGCCTTCTTGAGGGTGTAGAAAGCGAGAAGGCAATCTTCGTCGAAGTTGAAGGGTGCTTCTTTAGCCAGGAGGCTTGTAAGAGGTCTGGCTACCCGGGAGAAATCTTTGATGAATCTTCGGTAAAAGCCAGTATGACCCAGAAAACTTCGCACCTTGTCAACTTCTATTCCTCTTTCTGACACCTTGTGTCCCAGCACAATTCCTTCTCTGACCATGAAGTGGCACTTTTCCCAATTTAGGATAAGGTGATGCTCTTCGCACCTCTTGAGGACTCTTTCCAAGTGCTCAAGACAGTTGTCGAAGGTTTTACCATAGACGGTAAAGTCATCCATGAATACTTCCATGATCTGTTCGATCAGGTCAGAGAATATCGCCATCATACACCGCTGAAATGAAGCAGGTGCATTGCATAGGCCGAAAGACATCCGCCGGTAGGTGAATGTTCCGTAGGGGCAGGTGAAGGTAGTCTTGCTCTGGTCATCGGGATGAATAGGAATTTGATGATAACCAGAGTATCCATCAAGGAAGCAGAAAAATGAGTGGTTTGCCAACCGCTTAAGCATCTCGTCGATGAAGGGGAGAGGAAAGTGATCTTTACGGGTAGCTTTGTTAAGCTTCCTGTAATCGATACACATCCTCCATCCAGTAACGGTCCTCTGAGGGATAAGTTCATTCTTCTCGTTCTGGATAACTGTCATTCCACCCTTCTTCGGCACAACTTGAACTGGGCTGACCCATTCACTGTCTTGCACGGGGTAGATTATACCTGCGTGCAGGAGCTTCAACACTTCTTTCTTGACTACCTCCCTCATCGCATCATTCAGCCGTCGTTGATGTTCTCTAGACGGCGTATGGTCCGGCTCCATAGGTATGCGATGGGTTCATAAGCTAGGGTTGATCCCCTTCAAGTCCTGTAGAGAATACCTGAAGACAGACCGGTGCTTCTCTAGGACTGTGATAAGCTGCCGAGTCTCATTCTCTGTCAGTTTGTCACTAATGACAACTGGCGAGCGTCGGTCATTGTGGAGGAAAGCGTATCTAAGTCCAGGAGGCAGCGGCTTCAACTCAGGAGGGGGGTGTTGTGGCTTTTCTTCCTCGTCGAGTTTTATAAAACCGTCCGTTTCTGCCTCTTGGATGAAATGGTTAGCCTCTTCAGCCTGTGAAGACTGAGCTTGCTCTTCTTGAGCGGAGCTAACTGCTTTCTCCACTGGGTCTGTCTCGGATCGGGCCTCTGCGATAGTGTTCACTGACCGCACCAGGCTGACCGGGATGATCTCTTTACCAACCTTGAACTGTATCGTGGCTCGATCATGGTTCGGGTTGGCAAGGTGCTCTATTGGCTGTCCGATCAGGAAGAAGTTGTCACCTCTAGGGATATCGAAAATGTGGAAGTCTAGGAAAATCCTGTTGCGTCCCATGTGTACGGGAACAACACGGATGATTCCTCTGCATTCCATCATTTGGCCGTCGATCCACTTGAGGTGCTTACGGGAGAAGGACTGGGGTTCGTCTGGTTGCACTTGTGATGCGAGTGCATTTGATATGATATTACTCCCGACCTTCGGGTCGTAGGCAACTTCCTGAGAGTCAGTTCCCTCAATAGCGCAATGGAGTACTCTGAAGTTGCGGGTAATTCGGATGATGTCTTCGCAACTTTCAATTTCCTCCGTCCATTCCTTGCTCATGATCGCAGACAAACCCTCGATCTGCGGTACGGCTTCTGGAATGAACGCCTTAGACCTTGAACTTGCGCACACTTGTTCCATGGGCATACGTGATGTATTGCCGATCTCCAAGTACTCTTCTTCTGTAAAGAGCTCGGGAATTAAGTGCGGCAGATCGTCAAGAATATTTTCATGGTCTGAGGACTTGGGGTGTTCGAGCACTTCCTCTATGATCGGAGGAGGCGGATCGCATGTGAGGGCGAGTAGTGGCTGCTTGTCTGTGGGGGTTGTTGGTGGTGTTGGTGGGTCGTCGAAGACGCCAGTGTACTCGGTAGAGTTGAGAACCTTTTCCAAGATTTCTCGTACCTCATCCACTGTCTTGTATAGCACTGACCCTGCGGAGGTGATGTTCAAGAACTGTGCACTCTCCGGCTTCAATGCACCAACAAAATGCTGCATAAGCATTTCCTCTGGAATGTTATGCGGTGGCCCTGAGTTGGCCAATTTTATGAACCACTCCCACGTGGCTCCAAGTGACTCATTGCCTTGCTGATATGTCATCAACTCAACTCTGAGTTTCAAGATCTTGGAGACAGGGTAAAAGAACTGACAAAACTCGTCCTTCAACTTGATCCAATCTCCGCTGAATCCCCTTGCAGTCCGGTCGTACCAAGATTTTGCCTTTCCCATCAGAGAAAATGGGAAAAGTTTCCATCGTATAGTGTCTTGGTTTACGCCGGGTATAATCAGAAGAGAGCAATTCTCCTCGAAAACCTGCAAGTGAGCATAGGGACTTTCGTCCTTCGTTCCACCGAAAGACTGTGCACGAACCATGGCAACAAGACTGGGACGGATCTCGAAGCCATGAGGTGGTATGGGGTGGCAAGATGAAGGCGTTCCAAATACTCGCTAGATGGAACCGTCGGGTAACTAGGAGAAAACTCCATGTGGTAGATGGTTATGGGGGTAAAAGTGTACGGCTAAAAAGATCCTACACTAGTGTTGCTACCGTTCCCCGGCAACGGCGCCAGAAAAGCTTGTTGGCACTCCTTAGCCTAACTAAAATCCGCAAGCGCACGGAGTCCGATGTAGCCTTTCACCAGGGGAGTAAGAACCTGGATATCGAATCCAAGGAACGGCAGACGCAACTAGCCTAGAACTTTTCTAACCGGATCCACCAAGGAGAAAAAGGATAAATGGGTAGAGAGCTTGACTTTTGTTAGCTACTCGTTACCCCAGACAAACTATCGATACCTAACCTGATCTGCTTCGACGGCTAGAACGGGAAGAACTCAGAACGGGGTGAGAGAGGGGTTCTTCCGGGCTCAGCACTACTGTTATGAGTACACCCGAACGTGGTGGAGTACAAAGGACGGACAGGGCTGTCACCACCTGCCGCCTACCACTGCAGTTCCGTGGGGTGCAACACAACCTGAGATGACTAGCCAGCACAGGCACCACGCCTAAGCTTTCAGTCACTGACCTCCACCCAACGCGAAGGGCTATAGAGGAAACCCCAAACAAGAGTCGCTGTCACTCGCGCAGACTCAGGTACCCGCAGATCAAAGATAAATATGATAACTTGCTGAAAGTAAGTTGTAAACTAGCGAAGTACTAAAGACAAGGGACCGAGGACTTACTGAAGATAACTCTTGAATATATTCCTCGGGGGCGGAAATGTCGAGACGAGACCGAGAGAGAAATCCCGGACCCTCTCTACAAAGCTCGGCTGTCACCCGAGCAACTCACCCACTCTCTCCCTACTCTACTCTAAAGATGAGAACTCAAACTCACTAAGCTACTCTTCTCTCCTTTGGATGAATTGATGGATGCTCTCTCAAGGTGAAGGAGGGTCCCTTTTATAGCTTCCGGGGACGGTTGCAGGCGTCAAGTGTAAGCTAACACCCTGCTTAACTGCCACGCGAAGGGGGACAGGTGGCGGCCTCTGGGGGAGGCCGGCCGGCCTAGGCCAGGCCCGGCCTGGCCTTGCTGCCCCGTGGCACCGCCTTCTTCAGGGACGCTATGGATTGCACCCTGAGGTCGGTAACGGTTGCGTTGGATTGAGGCTGTCCGAGAATCCCATGTTGGTGGGCCCTTCAATCCATGCAAATGTAGCTTAGGCCTTTCGGTTCTTTGGATCAAACCGACGTTGATCGCACGTCTCAGGATCATCTGACTTGTGTTTGTGATCATCTGGATCAAGGACGTGGCAATTGGCCACAGAAGGGGGCCGGCCTGGCATAGGCCGGCCGGCCTGGCTTTATGTCAGTTATGGCTCAGCTTTTGCTTGCTTGCTCCTGCACTCACAAATTATACAAAACTTGTGGAACTCATTAGAAATAATCAATTTTACTTTGTTATGAGCAAGATGAGCCTGAAATGTGACGGAATGTTGGTGGTGAAACCGTATCGTAACGACCACCAACAGGTTGATGACATCATCACGGGCCCTGATGACATCATCGTTGACCTGGTCAAAGTTGACTAGGTCAACGGTCAAAGGGTCAAGGTCTCGGTCAACGGCCGTTGGGTCTCACATGTCAGCATGTGAGTACCATCGGTTAGGTGGATCCGGGCTGTCAGTCAGTGGGTCCCACTGGTGGGGCCACGGTCCAACGTGTCATCCACGTGTTAGCCACGTGGCGGCTGACTCGGCACCGAGTCGATGCCACGTGTCATGCATAGGTTGACTGGCTTGGCTTACAGGGCGGTCGCGTGGCTATGACGCGGCAACCACTCGGATTGGTCTATGGCGTAGGGCTCGATTTTAGAGACCCAACGCAACTGGTTTAGCATTTTCTGGAGCTAAAACGGATTAGATACGAATTATCTAGCGTATAAACCTATTTTAGATATTAAGAATAAGGATTTATGAAAGAATAAACCCTTTTCTTAAAACTACAGGGGCCTCTATGCAAAAACACCAAGGTGGAAGGGTCGGTTTGCAAATAGCAGAAAAGCCAGGGGTTTTCTGCTAAAGGGCAAGGGCTAAATTGAAAAAGAGGTCGGCCGAGGGGCTTTGTGCAAAACCGCAAAGGTGGAAGGGCCGGGTTGCGATTCACAGAAAATCCAGGGGGTCTTCTGCAAAATTGCAGGGGCTAAAGTGATAAACGGACGGTGGGGTCCTTGATGACGTCAGCTGGCCACAAAGGATCCCGTGCGGCCGCAGGCCGTGTGGCCAGATCCGTGGCTTGGCTACGCGTGCGCGCGGTGGTCCGGCGTGGCATCGCCGGTGCGAGCGCGGCGCCCGTGGGATGGCGGCGCGGCGGTGCGAGCGTGAGCGGCGGCGGGCGGCACGAGCACAGGGTCAGCGCGGCAGCTAGATAGCGGCGACGCGGGCTCGGGGTCAAGGCATGGCGCGGGGAGCGACGGCGCGGCGCGGCGAGGTCTTGATGCGGCACGGCGCTGCGAGAGCAGCCGAGCGCGGACGCGCGCGATGAGAGTGGCAGAGCGCGGTGTGGGGCGTGGCGCGCCAGAGCGCGTACGAGCTCGCTCGGCAGTCACGGCGGACCGCGGCTCAACTGCTCGGCGGAATGCCCCAAAGGCATCCCGCACGGCAAGGTGGAGGCTTGGCTACGCGGCGGCACAGTAGACGGCGGAGCGCGGCGGTACCTGCATAGACGGGTCGTATGCCCGGCTCGAAGGTCGGGCCTTAGGCAGGCCCAGGGACAGTGGCTCGGACGACGGCTAGGCGGCTACAGCAGCGCACTCACACAGAGAGGCAAAAGGGGCACAAGGTGGGGGCTTCGGGTGCGCGTGCTCACCGTGGGCTCGGGGGAGATCAAGGCGATGCGGGGAGCAGTCGATGCCGTGGCGAGGCGAGGTCGCTGGGGCGGCGTCGGGCTAGACCACGGCGGCGGCTTGGCATCATGGGGCTCAGTGGCGCGGCGCTCCTCACCTTGGTCATCACGGATGGAGCTCCTGGCGGCGGCGACGGCTTGACGTGGGCAGCTCCGGCTCCTCAAACTCGCGGCGTCGACAGCGTCGTGGTGGTTCCTGGCATGGCGGTGCAAGCGCTCAGGTGTCACGGTGGGCGGTGGCGTCTTCCTCCCGTGAGCATCCTCCTCTTCTCCTCCTCACCTCCTCCTCCTTCTTCTCCCGCTCCCTCTCCCTCTCTTCTTCTAGGTTTGGCGGCGCGAGCACGAGAAAGGGGAAAATTTTCCCAAGGCGGCGGCACGGATAGGGGAAGAGGCGCGGCGGCTTGGATCTTATAGCCTAGAGCTAGGGTTTGGCTCGGCTAGGGTTGGCACCGACGGCCGGGGATGCTCGGCGGTCGTGCCTTGGACACACGGCCGTCATCCGAGCAGGGGCGTGCGGTGCACGCGCCACGGCGTGGCGAGCAGGTGTGCGGCACGTGCGTAGAGGGAGAGCTGGCAGCCGCGTGGCGAGGGTGACGCGAAACGGGTGAGCTGGCGCGGCGGCGTTGGTCGGCAGAGGAGTATCAGGGCGCCGCGCTGTAAAATGGGAGGAGAAAGAAGTACAGGACGGGATGTCGCTGACGAGTGGGGTCCACAGGTCGGCGACAGGAGAGAGGGGCGCGGGCGGAATGGGCTGGCGTGGGGGAGCCGCTAGTGGGCCTCGCAATTGGGCCAAGCAAACGCGGGCTGGGCTTCGTGCTAGCTGGGCCGAGCGAGCGCGGAGGGAGAGCTGGGCCTGGCTAGGTGGGTTAGCAGGTCGTGCGGAGGGTAAAGGTTTAGCGGGCGGCTAGGTTGGTAGGTCTGGTTTTTGTTTCTCTTTTTCTAATTTGATTTGCACTTTGAATTGAATTCAAATGCAAATCCTACTCAAACAAAACCAAACAAAATCCAAACAACTCCGAATAAAATTCCAATAAATCCAAATCTCACATGCACGGATATGAGAATTTATTTCACGCACAATTTTAATTACTAGGAATTTAGGGGAGGAGAATTTACTTAAGTTGTAAATTATTTCATTGCGCACAACAATTCACGGGATGTTACAGTGCCCCCCTCACAAGAATCTCGTCCTCGAGATTAATGAAACACTCAGTCTTCAAACAGCTGGGGGTACTGCTCCTTCAGGTCGGAGTTCTTCTCCCATGTGGCTTCACGTTCTGTGTGGTTGCTACATTGCACTTTTCAGTAGGGGGTAGTGGTCCTCCTTGTGTGTTTCTCTACTCGATCAAGAATTTTCACTGGGTACTCCATGTACTCCAAGGTGTCTTGCAAATCCAAATCTCCCGGTGTCACGACTTCCTCTGGCACTCTAAAACACTTCTTAAGCTGGGATACATGAAATACTAGATGCACTCCTGTCAGCTCTTCTGGTAGCTGCAACTTGTAAGCTAGTTTCCCGATCTTCTCAACGATCTTGTAGCGGCCAATGAATCTAGGTGCTAGCTTTCCCTTGATGTGAAACCTCTTTGTGCCTATGAGCGGTGACACTTTCAAGTACACGTGATCTCCGACTTCAAACGAGAGATCTCTCTTTCTCTTGTTGGCATAGCTCTTCTATCGGCTTTGAGCAACTTTCAGATTCTCTCTAACCTTGGCTACATTCTCCTCGGCTTCAACAATGGTAGCTGATCCAAAGAATGTCCTTTCTCCTACTTCTGACCACATCAGTGGGGTGCTGCACTTTCTGCCATAGAGGGCTTCAAATGGTGACATTTGCAAGCTAGCTTGATAGCTATTGTTGTATGAAAACTCTACAAATAACAAGCTCTTCTCCCAATCTACCTTGTAGGTCAGTACACATGCTCTCAGCAGGTCTTCTAGGATCTGGTTCACTCTTTCTGTCTGACCATCAATTTGTGGGTGATAAGCTGAACTGTACTCCAATGAAGTTCTCATTGCATCATGTAGGCTCTGCCAGAACTTCGCTATGAATTGGGGTCCTCTGTCGGAGACAATGCTTCTTGGTGCTCCATGTAACCTCAGAATGCTATCAATGTAGAGCTCGGCTAACTTCTCAACTCTATGGGTCTCCTTGATGGGTATGAAATGGGCTACTTTGGTGAGCCTGTCCACAATGACCCAAATTGCATCGTGTCCTTTCTGAGTTTGGGGTAATCCAACGATGAAATCCATGCTTATATCTTCCCATTTCCAAAGTGGAATGTTGAGGGGTTTAAGCAATCTAGCAGGCCTTTGGTGTTCGGCCTTGATCCTTTGGCTAATGTCGCATCGAGTGACGAACTCTGCTATATCAGCCTTCATTTTCTTCCACCATAATCGGCTCTTCAGGTCATGGTACATCTTGGTACATCCTGGGTGGATTGAGTATCTCGAGTCATGAGCTTCTGTCTGTATCTTCTTCCTGATTGCTAGGTCCTGAGGGACACATATCTGATTTTTCAACCATACGGTTCCTTGGCCATCCATGCGGTAATCTGGAGCTACTCCTTTCTCGATGCACTCAATCAGCTTCTTTATCTCTAGGCATTGCTTCTGTGCTTGCCTGATGCGCTCTTACAAGTCATACTTGACTCTCAGCTCATTCAGTTGACCTTCTTCGATTATCTCAAGCTTCAGCTTCCCCATCTCTTTGTACAACTCTGGCTGACTTTCTTTCACCATTAGGTTGTTGCAATAGCTCTTCTTGCTCAGGGCATCATCTACTATGTTAGCCTTGCCGGGGTGGTAGTGAATCTCCAAGTGGTAGTCCTTAATCAACTCTAACCACTTCCTCTGTCTCATATTTAGCTCTGATTGTGTGAAGAAGTACTTCAAGCTCTTGTGATCGGTGTAGATGGCACACTTGTTGCTGATCAGATAATGTCTCCATATCTTCAAGGCGTGCACTACTGCGGCTAACTCTAGGTCATGAATAGGGTAGCTTAGTGTTGACGGCCATTATAACCTCGTAGTGACCGTCAACATTTCGGTAAAATGAGGATGATCATATCATATTCCATACATAAAAGTATTTTCACTGACAAATTCCACAAGTTTTGGATGAGTTGTGCTTGCAGGATGAACCAGGAGAAACAAGGGCCAAACCTGGCACAGAGCCAGGCCGACCGGCCATGTCATTGATCCACAAGCCATGCCAAGTGCCCAGGATGATCAAGCACCGTGCAAACAACGTCGGTTTGATCCAAGGACCCGGAAGGCCTAGAGGTGAAAGCACATGGATTGAAGGGCCCACATCCTAGGATTCTCGGACAAGCTTCAACTAAACGCAACCGTTACCGACCTTGGGAGAGCATCAGGACCGTTCCTGCAGAGGACGGTGCCAAGTGGCACCAGGGCCAGGCCGGCTGGCCTAGCCCAGGCCGGCCGGCCTCCCTCTGTGGCCGCCACGTCTCCTCCTTCGCGTGAAGCTTAAGCAGAGCCTTGGCGTGCTAATGACGCTGACATCCACCCCCTGGAGACTATAAAAGGAAGCTCATTCACCTTGGGAAGACACACCACATATCTCAAGTCTTTACTTGAAGGGAGCTCTAGTACCTTTTTCATTTCTTAGATTAGGATTAGAGTTGGGAGTAGAGTCGAGTCGAGCTTAGCTCGGATCTTCGGAGTCTTCAGAGTTCTGGTAAAGCTCTTGTATCCTTTCCTTCTTTTGAAGTGTTTGTTTATATAATTACTTTCTTATTTCAGAGCTTAAGTTATCTTTTATATTTCTCTCTTGCTCTTCTTTAAGAGTAAAGATCTTGCTCTCTTTAGAGCAAAGTCCTTTTCCCCTTTAGTTTCAGTGTAGAGTTTAGTTTAGCTCTACCGGGTTTTATCTCGCGGGTTTGCTCGCCTTGACCGGGCCGTAAGACGCCTTAGGGAAGACGGGGATTTCTCTTGACAGGCCTCAAGAGAAATCTTAATCATCGAGTGCAGACGTGGTGTCTGGCTTGTTGATTAACTAGGAAGTGTGTTGCACCCCACGGTACAGCAGTGGTAGGCGGCAGGTGGTGACAGCCCTGTCCGTCCTTCGTAGTCCACCACGTTCGGGTGTATTCATAACAGTAGTGCTGAGCCCGGAGAACCCCCTCTCTCACCCCGTTCTGAGGTTCTCCCGTTCTAGCCGTCAAAGCGAGCTCTGTTCCCGGTATCTAAGCTAGGGTCTAGGCTAAGGCTAGAGTGCCTTTTGCTCTGAGTTAGAAAGAGTCTAGGTCCGGTCTCTCCCAACATCTTTCCTTTTCTTTAGAAATAGGTGCTCCGTGTGTCGCTGGTCTTTCAGACCTTCTATCCGGTCATTAACTTGACCATTATCCACCCAAACCTAGAGTTTGTGCCCCTGGGTTTGTGGCTTGATATTTCTGGCAAGATATATCATTTCATTCTTCAATACACTTTAACCATCTGCTTCCCTGCGGAAATATAAATACGATACCCTGGGGTAACTCCCACGGTGAAGTGCTACAACGAGATATATTCTGTGCGCTTGCAGAATTAATTTTGCATACAACGACATATATCTACGCGCTCTTGAGCGTTGCTAAAACGTGACGCTAAGGAGTGCCAACAAGCATTTCTGGCGCCGTTGCCGGGGAAGCAATTGGCTAAAGTTATTGTTGAATCATTTGATTGTCTTTACAGATTTACCAAACCACTAACCTTAGTGACCTCACCACTGCAACATTCGTCTATTTTTGATGTGTTTTGCAGGGTAGTGCATGACTGGTTTCAACCTACCATCAAACTTTGATCCAAATCCAGAACACATTGGAAGAGTAGTGCGAAAGAGAGTCGTACCTCCTCAGATTTCACTCAGCTCAAGCAATATACTCGAGTCGTCATCCGACTCCGAGTCCGAATCAGATTCGTCGTTTTCTTCAGCCCCAGAGTCCTCAGAGATCATGGCCCAAGCAAAGAAGATGCTCCGTGAGTTCTCAGCCCCGTCAAGCAGCAACTTCCCGGGACTGTCGAACGCACAGGAAGGTGCATTTGAGCTGAGAACTGGCCTGGTAAACATGGTTCAGGCCAGCCCTTTCTGCGGGAAGGCGATTGAGGATGCGAACGCTCACCTTCGGAATTTTCTGGAGGTGTGCAGTACTATCAACCCCAATGGCACACCGATCAACAACATCTGCCTTCAACTCTTCCCATTCTCCTTGCTTGGGAAAGCAAAGGAGTGGTTCTATGCAAACAAGGCATCATTCGAGGGACGCTGGCAGACTTGCGCAGACGCATTTCTGGCCAAGTACTTTCCGGTGGGCAAAACCAATGCCCTTCGAGGAAAAATCACTAGCTTTCAGCAGCTAGACGGAGAAACAATTCCCGAAGCTTGGGATCGACTGCAAGAGTATATTGCAGCCTGCCCCACCATGGTGTGGAAGATTGGCTGATTACCCAGAACTTCTTCCACAGCCTGAGCCGACAATCGCAAGAGATGTTGGATGCAGCCGCGGGAGGAGCTTTCCTCTCGTTGGATGTAGACGCAGCCAAGGCGCTCATCGAGAAAATATCCACTCATCAGAGCTGGATAGGAGAAAGACAAGCTCCCCGCAAGGGAGTACATCAAATTGACTCCGTTGATATGCTGGCCGCTAAAATGGACCTTCTCTTGAAGAAGATGGAATCTCCTGGCAAGGAGATGAATCAGATCATGGAGGAGAGAATCACGTGTGAAACGTGTGGAGAAGCAGGACACTCGGGCGACACTTGCCCGATGACACAAGAGGAAGCCCATTTCATTGGAAATACCAACAATTCAGGCTTCCGTCCTCAACAAGGTTGGAATTCCAAGCCCAATTTCCCCTTCGGCCAACAACAAGGTAATGGCTCTAACAACGGTTTTCAACCGTCGCTAAAGGACATCTGGTATGGCCAAAAACAGATTAACGATAGCATTAGCAAGAAATTTCTTGCTAATGATAAAGTTATGGAGTCAATGGCCTCCCAGATAGAAGCTTTTAATTCTGTCATTAAGAACCAGCTGAGCTTCAACAAAATGATTGAAACTCAAGTAGCTCAGCTGGCTGCATCCTGCCCTAACCCAAATGCGGGAAAGTTACCCGGGCAACCGGAGGTTCCTTTCAAGGAAAATGTTAGTGCGGTGACCACGCGGACTGGCAAGTCCACGCAGGACCCACACAATCCACAGGATGCAGGTACTCGACAGAAGGAAGCTAGCCAAACCGAGGTGGCCGCCGAAGAGGATGATGACGAGGAAACCACCCCTGTCTCAAAGGAGGAGAATGAGGCACCACAAGCCTCAAGCTACAGCCGAGATCCCACTTTCCTCCCGTTCCCAGAATGGAGGAGAAGACCCGTGGCCGACGAACAATTCGACAAGTTCGTCGAGGTAATCAAGAAGGTATACATCAACATACCATTACTTGATGCTTTGCAGGTCCCGACATACGCCAAGTACATCAAGGATATACTTAGCAACAAGCGGACTCTACCCACAAGGGAGACGGTACAGCTGACCGAGGAATGTAGCTCAGCTATACTCGGGCCCTACCTTAAGAAGAAAGATCCTGGCTGCCCCACAATATCATGCTCCATTGGAGGCCATGACTTCGACAACGCCCTATGTGACTTGGGGGCGAGCGTCAGCGTAATGCCCAAGGTAGTCTTTGACCACCTTAAACATATATCGATCTGCTACCCCCATGGAGTCGCAGAAAATGTTCCGGTCAAGATCAGGGATTTCTTCATCCCTGTGGATTTCATCGTCCTGGATATGGAAGCCGGAGCAACGAACTCTCTCATCCTTGGGAGACCGTTCTTAAGCACTGCGAATGCAAACATTGACGTGGGACGTGGGACCATTCAACTGAGGATTAACGGAGGGCCGAGAGTTTCTCTTTCCGTCCTAAGGAGATCCCCCATCAAGTCAATATGGTCGAAGAAGTCATGCCCCGAAAGTCCAAGATGCCGAGCGTAGAAACGCTCATGAAGATGGTGGAAGCCTTCGCCGCCAAAGAAAAGAAGAGGCATGATCGCTATCATGCACGGCGAAGAATATCGAGAACCAAAGCGCTGGAGGAGCAAGCAAAGCGCGATAAGGAGGTTGAATCCAAGTCCCGTCCAGCCCGAAAGGAATGGCGGGTAAAAGCAGTCCCGAACAAGGATTCGGAGAGTTCCGCTCAGGACGAAAAACTCGAGCCCTCGCCATAAGGTATATGGTACGTATCTTTGCATTGCATATAGAATAGGTTTTTCATTTCAATTCTTTTCATTCATCACAGCATGTTTAAATTTTCGAAGCTTGCATTTATATTTCAATTGTGCATTAGGAAGCATATAAAAAAATATATATATATTTCGGCCAAACTTCAGGCCGGCCGGCCCCACCTAGGCCGGCCGGCCCCACTTGTCAATTCCACTGGCCAGATCACAGCAAGCAAGGAACAACATCATGTGGGAGGACACGACACGAGAGGATGGAGGAAATTGGACACAACTCCAGGCCGAACGGCCCCAGCCAGGCCGGCCGGCCTCCAAGCACCGTTGCTGTCCCATCCTCACCTACCAGAGCACTCAGCACAGGGCAGTGACCACCGACGCACGGGATGGGCACGACCGGCGCCATGTGCAGGCCGATCGGCCTGCCTCAGGCCGGCCGGCCTCCCCCTGCTGCGCCTCTATAAATACCAGTGCCCAGCTCTGAAGGAAGACGCCCCAAGCACAGGTATGCGTGCATCCTGCTCAATTCTCTTCTCCCTCGCTTAAATTTCGAAATTTTCTAAGTAAGGTTAGAGTTCAAACCACAAGGAAATTCTGCTAAAATTCATTCTTGAATCCTTGTGAGAACAAACCCCTGCCGGTTGAACGAGAACGTTTGTGGTGGTTCTTACCCCACAAGAACGACTACCCGAGTTGTGGTGATTAATCTCCCACAAGAACGCCTAACATCTGACTGTCTAACCCTTGATTTCCTTCGGGTATTGTTAGACTAATCTTTTGCAGGAATCATGTGGACCAAGGCACGTGGAGTCGTCACCAAGCTCACTTCTTCGATCTCTCGCCGCTCTCGGGGGTCATCTACTTCCCGGGACACTATGTCTGTCGACTCAACTCGACATGACACAGAGCCCAGGGGTGCCGAGAAATAGGCTCTGCATCAGGATCATGACTCGGGTCGAGCACATCGTTGCTCGGACCGAAGACGAGAGAACGGTGCTGGACCAGCTCCAGGACCGCTACTTCACAAATGCCAAGTACTTCGACCCCATGCTGCTGATCAAGACCGGTCTCGAAGGAGACATGGAACGGGCATTCAACAACGCCGGATGGCAAAACTTCTACCCCGTCACGGAAACAGGTTCGCACTTTCTTACTATGGAGTTTTTGATGAGTTTAAAAATCGAAGTTCGTCCCAACGAGACAAACATTTGCTTTCGATTTTTCAACGAGGATTTTGTTTTGACCCCGAAACAACTCAGTGAGGCTCTTGGTTTCAACAAGAGATGCATCATTGATGCCAACCTGTTGGTGACTAACCACCGGTACAACCGTGCCGCATGGTGGGATAGCATCACAGGGGAGCCATCCTCGGGGAAAAATAGCATTACCGCTATCCACAATCCCACTCTTCGTTTCCTGGCGAACTGGATCGCTATGGTGGTCCACCCGCACGCTGATTTGCGTCTCTGCCTTTTGCCTGATTTAGAGTGCCTGTATGCCATGGTCAAGAAAATTCGCTTTTCTCCAGTCATGAGCATACTTGAGAACTGGCAGAGGTTAGTCAGTGGCCGAGCCACAATTGACATAACCTCGCTAGTCACACGCATCGCCAACCATGTTGGTGCTTTACAGGGCGCTCAAGTCACTTTCCTTCCAACTACGCAAGAATATCAGTACTGCATTGGTTTAGACCATTTCATCCAGGGTCACTTGATGCGCGAGGGCCCTGGCCATACTCTTTTCATGTGCTATCCTGGTTTCATCGATGAAGTTGAGCTTCCATGCCCAGCTTTGTCGTTGAGATCAGTGAGAAGTCTAACCATGCAGCTCAGAAGGAGGGAACCCGCTCGCCATAGTGTTGCAGGCCCTGCAACACGTGGCAGGCGAGCCAGACATGACGACGAAGCCGGAACTTCTACTGCGCCACAGCCCGAGTACCGCTACCAGCAGCAGCCCGAGTACGACTACCAGCAGAACCCCACGGCCAGCATGAACTTTGAGGAAGCATTCGACTACCACCAAGGGACAGCAGGCTACGGCCCGCAAGTCGGACCATCCGCCTCCGCCAGGTATGACTACGAGAACCCGGTTTCCCGAGGGATCGCTGATCTGAATACCAGGATGGAGACAATGACGCTGCAACAACAGCAACTCAGAGATGCAGTTGCACACAACACTGATCTCACACAGCAGAACTGGGGGATGACCACATCCATCCAGACCGACATGCACGGCTTCTTCAACTACATGCACTACGACCCCGACCAGTACTACCAGTGAGCTTCATCGAAGCTTGGGGAGTCTCAGGTATGTCGAAAGCCGTCGTCTTTGCCTTGCCGTTGCCTTGGCGTTGCCGTTTGCCTTGCCGTTGCCTTGCCGTTGCCGTTTGCCTTGCCGTTGCCGTTCGCCTTGCCGTTGCCGTTTGCCTTGCCGATGCCTTTGCCTTGCCTTTGCCTTGCCGTGCCATGATGAAATAAAATGCTAAATAAAATAAATAAATAAATAAAAAGAAAAAAAATAGAAAATAATAAAAACAAAATAAAATAAAAGCTCCAAAAAGATGTCTTTATGTATGGAACTATGGTTGAGAACCTCTGGAATGATGAATGGTTGCTCTGTTTATGCCCTCTAAGTGCCTCGTACTTAATCCTTAACTCTTGAGCATTTGAGTTCGTTGGCATTTAAGGATCCGCCATGATAAAACTGTGGGAGCAAGACACTTGTTCATTGTTTAAGTTATTGTGAGTTTTGATATGGTTTGTTTCAAGGTATAACTGCATGCTTAGTAAGGAACCTCTCAGAAGTTTTTATAAAATGTTACATGGTGAATCTTCCTCGATGGTTTAAATGTCCTATCCAGAGCCTAAACAGTTATACATTTGTTGAAACTACCATATGCTATCTTGAGTTGCTTTGAGTCTTGTCAAATGGTGAAGTCCGCTTGCAAAAGGTACTTGACATTTACCGGTCTTCCCATCCACCTCAGCCTCAAAATGTCTGACTAGTCAAAGTCCCGCTCCGGGGTTGACGTCCACCGTCGATGACATACACTCACCTCATCACAAAGCTCACCCCAAAAGGTCCTCAACTACTCCATACAAAGCTGAATCCCTCTCTGTTACCAAAGTGAGAAAAGAGATGTATTCGAAAAAAAAAGTGGAGACAAAAGCTCCATCTGAAAAAAAAGAGAAAGAAGAAGAAACATCTCAAAAATATGAGAGAGAAACAATAAGGAGTCCAAAGACCTTTGAACATTACACCTTTTCCCTTTTCCATTCAAACCCCATGAATTCCAAAGACCGGAATTTGACGAGTACCATCGCTCGCGGACCACTTTTCGACTCGACAACAGAAGTAACCAAGGTATGCCACCCTTACCCTACCTTTAACTCCACTTCAGCCTTAGTGTAGGAAAAGTTGGTCAATCCCGACCAAGAGTGAGAATTAAAACACCTTGAGTGACTCGAGAGTACCATCGGGGAATGAATCAACCATCTTTTGAAAAATTCATATCTCTGAGATGGAACCTGAAAAGTTGCAGGAAATACTTTAAAGATGACCGTTCAAGCTCTCAATAGCCCAAAACGTGAATCAATGCAGCCCCACGTGGAACTATGGTATGAGTTCTCTTTTATGCCAACTTATTCAAATGATTTGTTGAGTTTTGGCTTAAGCACAGGGTACTTTAAGAGTATAAACATTGAAGCAACTCCTGACCTACCGAACCAAGAGTTTTAGCCTTGCTCGAGGACGAGCAAGAGTCTAAGCTTGGGGGTGTGTTGACGGCCATTATAACCTCGTAGTGACCGTCAACATTTCGGTAAAATGAGGATGATCATATCATATTCCATACATAAAAGTATTTTCACTGACAAATTCCACAAGTTTTGGATGAGTTGTGCTTGCAGGATGAACCAGGAGAAACAAGGGCCAAACCTGGCACAGAGCCAGGCCGGCCGGCCTAGGCCAGGCCGACCGGCCTCCCCTGGCCAGGTCTGGCCACGTCATTGATCCACAAGCCATGCCAAGTGCCCAGGATGATCAAGCACCATGCAAACAACGTCGGTTTGATCCAAGGACCCGGAAGGCCTAGAGGTGAAAGCACATGGATTGAAGGGCCCACATCCTAGGATTCTCGGACAAGCTTCAACTAAACGCAACCGTTACCGACATTGGGAGAGCATCAGGACCGTTCCTGCAGAGGACGGTGCCAAGTGGCACCAGGGCCAGGCCGGCCGGCCTAGCCCAGGCCGGCCGGCCTCCCTCTGTGGCCGCCACGTCTCCTCCTTCGCGTGAAGCTTAAGCAGAGCCTTGGCGTGCTAATGACGCTGACATCCACCCCCTGGAGACTATAAAAGGAAGCTCATTCACCTTGGGAAGACACACACCACATATCTCAAGTCTTTACTTGACGGGAGCTCTAGTACCTTTTTCATTTCTTAGATTAGGATTAGAGTTGGGAGTAGAGTCGAGTCGAGCTTAGCTCGGATCTTCGGAGTCTTCGGAGTTCTGGTAAAGCTCTTGTATCCTTTCCTTCTTTTGAAGAGTTTATTTATATAATTACTTTCTTATTTCAGAGCTTAAGTTATCTTTTATATTTCTCTCTTGCTCTTCTTTAAGAGTAAAATCTTGCTCTCTTTAGAGCAAAGTCCTTTTCCCCTTTAGTTTTAGTGTAGAGTTTAGTTTAGCTCTACCGGGTTTTATCTCGCGGGTTTGCTCGCCTTGACCGGGCCGTAAGACGCCTTAGGGAAGACGGGGATTTCTCTTGACAGGCCTCAAGAGAAATCTTAATCATCGAGTGCAGACGTGGTGTCTGGCTTGTTGATTAACTAGGAAGTGTGTTGCACCCCACGGTACAGCAGTGGTAGGCGACAGGTGGTGACAGCCCTGTCCGTCCTTCGTAGTCCACCACGTTCGGGTGTATTCATAACAGTAGTGCTGAGCCCGGAGAACCCCCTCTCTCACCCCATTCTGAGGTTCTCCCGTTCTAGCCGTCGAAGCGAGCTCTGTTCCCGGTATCTAAGCTAGGGTCTAGGCTAAGGCTAGAGTGCCTTTTGCTCTGAGTTAGAAAGAGTCTAGGTCCGGTCTCTCCCAACATCTTTCCTTTTCTTTAGAAATAGGTGCTCCGTGTGTCGCTGGTCTTTCAGACCTTCTATCCGGTCATTAACTTGACCATTATCCACCCAAACCTAGAGTTTGTGCCCCTGGGTTTGTGGCTTGATATTTCTGGCAAGATATATCATTTCATTCTTCAATACACTTTAACCATCTGCTTCCCTGCGGAAATATAAATACGATACCCTGGGGTAACTCCCACGGTGAAGTGCTACAACGAGATATATTCTGTGCGCTTGCAGAATTAATTTTGCATACAACGACATATATCTACGCGCTCTTGAGCGTTGCTAAAACGTGACGCTAAGGAGTGCCAACACTTAGCTCATTCTTCTTCAGTTGGTGAGAAGCATAAGCAATGACCTTGTTGTCTTGTATCAGTACACACCCGATTCCTTGTCTTGAGGCATCACAGTATACCACAAAGTCTTTGTTGGTATCTGGAAGTGTCAGCAGTGGGGTAGTAGTAAGTCGGGTCTTGAGCTCTTGAAAGCTAGATTCACATTTGTCTGACCAAACAAATGGTACGTTCTTCTTGAGCAACTCTGTCATAGGTATTGCGATCTTCGAGAAGTTCTCGATGAACCTTCTGTAGAATCCTACCAATCCAAGAAAACTTCTGAGTTCTACCACGTTCCCTGGCTGCTTCCATTCTGATACGGCCTTAACACTCTCTTTGTCCACTGCTACTCCTTTGGATGTGAACACATGGCCTAGTAAGGCAATCTGCTCTAGCCAAAACTCGCTCTTACTGAACATCCCATACAACTGGTGTTGTCTTAGCTTCTCTAGCATGATCCTCAAGTGCTGCTCGAGATCTTCTGCGGTCTCAGAATAGATTAAGATGTCGTCGGTGAAGACAACGACAAACTTATCTAGCTCCTTACTGAACAACTTACGCATCAACTCCATGATGTAGGCATGCACATTGGTTAGTCTAGAAGACACGATAGTGAATTCATACTGTCCATACCTGGTGGCAAAGGCTGTCTTGTGAATGTCACCTTCTTGGATCTTCATCTGATAGTACCCCGATCTGAGATCAATCTTGCTAAAGTATCTTGACTTCTTTAGCTGTTCAAGCAGGACATCAATCTTGGGCAAAGGGTACTTGGTCTTGATGGTGACTGCATTCAAGGATCTGTAGTTGCTGTACATCTTCATGGTTCCATCCTTACTTCTTACAAACAACACTGGTGATCCCCATGGTGAGGCACTAGGCCTAATCATTTTCTTGTCCATCATTTCTATCAACTGCTTCTTCAGCTCTTCCAATTCTTCGACTGACATCCGATAGGGCCTCTTGCCTATGGGTGCGATTCTTGGTACTAGGTCAATAATGAACTCCACATCTCTATCCGGTGGTAGTCCTGGTAGTTTTTCCGGGAATACATCTGGGTACTCACATACCACTGGTATTTCTTCTAGGATCTTGGTTACGAGACTGTACACCATGGGTACATCTCCGGACTTCAGAGGTTCAAACTGTATGTTCCCTACACTTGGGTGCTCCAAAAGCACAAGTCTGGGTGAGCATGAGATAACTCCTTTGTGCTCGGTCAACCAGTCCATTCCTAGTATCACTTCTATTCCATCCGACCTCAGCACTGTCAAGTCTGCTAAGAACTCGTATCCATTTATGAGGATACTCATGGACTTGCAAATCTCTGAGCACTTGATATCGCCAAGCGGTGAGCTGGTAATGATAGGCTTCCATCTCGGTGTCGTCGGGAGTGACTGTTCAGTGACAAACTTCGAGGATATGTACGAGCTTGTTGCTCCTGAGTCAAATAGAACTAACGCTTTCACGCCATTGACTAGGAACTCTCCCATGATAACTTCAGGTGCATCCTTGGCATCTTCCTCTGTCAGGTGGTTTAATCTTCCACAATCCACACTTTCAACTGTCACATCTTCTAGCTGAAGTGCTCTTCTCATAGGCGTTGGTGTCTCAGTTGTCTTCTTCTTGCTTCGTAGGTCCTTTTCCGGGGCATTGGTTCACCCTGTGTCCAAGTTTCCTACAGTTGCGGCATTTGATCTTCTCAGCTTCGGTTGGATTGTCCTCCCATGTTTTACCTTCTGGTATCACTCCATAATCCGGTCTGATCTTGTTACTCTGGTAGTCATCCCTTTGGAGGTCTCTTCTATATGGGCTAGGATCTGGGTGAGTGGCAGTTCTCAACCAATTACTCTGCCGATCTTGCGGCCTCTGAGATGGGTCAAGTCGTGACCGATACTCAGCTCTTCTCTTCTTAGCTCTAAGGCTTTCATCCCTTCCAATCTGCTCTTTCTCAACTGCCATGGCTCGATTCACCATATGCATAAGTGAGGGGTAGTCTGCTCCTGCCAAGATGATCTTGATCTCGTAATTCAGACCTCGGTGAAACCAAAACTGCTTCTTCTTTTCAGTATTGGTCTAGTCAGGGGCATACCGCATCATTCGCGTGAAATGTTGTGTATACTCTTAAACTGTCATTGTTCCTTGAGTCATGTGATGGAATTCTTCGGCTTTGTTGATCAGCACTTGTTCCGGGATGTGGAAAGCACGAAATCCTTCCTTGAACTCGTTCCAGGTGATACGAGCGGGGTTCTCGTGTGACTTACAAAAGTCATCCCACCAATCACTGGATACTCCTTCTAGCTGCTGTGCCGCTAGGGCAACGCACTCTTCATCTGAGCATGTGGTGAGGTCTAATTTCTTCTCGACTATCCTCAACCAATCATCAGCTTCTAATGGGTCATTAGAGTGGTCAAAGGTGGGTGCCTTCAGCTTGATAAATCCCTCAATCTTCTTCTGTAGTCCCTCCTCAGGGGTTTCTTGCTGCAGAATCACTGCATCAGCCACTCGCTGAAGTATCTGTGTCTGAATTGCCATTGCTTGCGCGAGGCTAGGCTCTTGGTTCAAGCCTTGGTTGGCTTCAACTTGTTCTCCTTCCATATTCTGCAAGGCATGGTGGAGGGTAGGTGTAATTAGGATGGTTTTGTGGCTAACTATAAGCAGAGACAAGCACACACAAGAAAACACTATCCTAAATCTAGTCCTACACTCATGGTGAAGAAGCATAAGAATCAAGAGAACTCAACAAGAACCAAGCACTCAAGCAATCAGAATGCTAGTCGATGATACTACTTCGTGGCATGACCAGTATGGTAAGCTCTATAATTAAGGGTTTATGATCTTCTCCTCCACATTCCTGGTAGCTTCTGTTTCATCTTGATTGGTTTGCGAGAGAATCTTGCGTCGACATAGGTAAGATAGAAGTCTTTCAAGGCAAGAGAGGTAGGAAGAAAACAGATCAAGGGGGTATACATAAAATAGAGCGTTTAGAATGCCCTAAAGCTAACGACTAGTCTAGGGTTATGTGCTACGGTCAAGTATGGCTTTGATACCAGCTATGACGAACCGGATTTTCGTTATCGAGAATCTGACTCTCTGTACCCTTGTGATAGTCCCTGGATCAGTTGCTATCACGTAAATAACTCATCCCAGCATAATATCATATCCATACAAAGAATTTAGCTTACAAGAAGAGATTTACATCCATACCAATATGGAACTATGAATGTAGTACAAGCCCCTGGGGCTATGCGACAAGCGGAAATCCTACGTAACGGTAGCTAAAGCTTCAAATCTTTATCTTCGGTCTTCACCACAGGCAACCTTGAGCGAAGCAGCACAACCCATCTAACACATTCAGACTTGAAATCCAAGTCCAAACCTGCAACTCACAAACTATCCCCATGGAATGGGATAGGTCCACGTCACCATCCGTATGCAAGCTTTAAGTGGCCTAAATTCTAAGGGGATAAAATAACCAAGGAAAGGCTCGGGTTTCCTATGCAACAACAGCAAAGTATAAGAGTAAAATACTATCATCAACCTCCCATCTATATCACAACACCACGAGCTGTTCTGGCAAACCAGATTCCCATCTCAACCTCACCACCATCCCCTCTCGAGTCGATGGGGAAGCTTCCGACCGTCCCCATCTCAGCGGCAAACGCCGGATCTTGTCCCGAACTAGTAGCTCTCATCCCATCCAACAGTTTTAGAAGAGGGGGAGATAGAAAGTCCCAAAACACTAATCAGACGAAGCCAGTAAACAGGGGGTGTCCATGACCGAGGACGTGGCTATACGTATAGATCATAACTCTGCAGAGTGTGTGCATCTGGACCCACTCGGGCTGCGAGATGGTGTATGGCTATCTCGAGACGCAACCCACAACCATGACTCCCTAACCGGAATAGTACCAGCCTGCATTCCTGGACATGGACTCGTTCGGGCAGCCCGAACGGTCCGGGATCGTGAGTCCCTTGCACCACATAGGCGCCGAGAGTCTCAGAAACGAAGGGCAAGAATCGCCGGGTGCCAAACACCCGGAATTCCCCATGGGCATGTTCAGAAACCACTCAATCCTAACACACTGCTCCCACAGAACTGGTACCACCGAGAAAGAGAATGGCTGGAACTCCTCCCATAAGGGTAAGCGGTCGTTGGGGCGGCGTCGGGTTAGATCACAGTGGTGGCTTGGCATCGTGGGGCTCGGTGGCGCGGCACTCCTCTCCTTGGTCGTCATGGATGGAGCTCCTGGCGGCGGCGACGACTTGACGTGGGCAGCTCCGGCTCCTCGAACTTGCAGCGTCAATGGCATCGCGGTGGTTCCCGGTGTGGCGGTGCCAGCGCTCAGGCGTCGCGGTGGGCAGCAGCGTCTTTCTCCCGCGAGCGTCCTCCTCTTCTCCTCCTCACCTCCTCCTCCTTCTTCTCCCGCTCCCTCTCCCTCTCTTCTTCTGGGTGTGGCGGCGCGAGCACGGGAAAGGGGAAATTTTTACCAAGGCGGCGGCGCAGATAGGGGAAGAGGCAAGCGGCTTGGGTCTTATAGCCTAAGGCTAGGGTTTGGCTCGGCTAGGGGTGGCACCGACAGTTGGGGATGCTCGGCGGTCGTGCCTTGGACACGCGGCCGTCATCCGAGCAGGGGCGTGCGGTGCACGCGGCTGGGCGTGGCGAGCAGGTGTGCGGCGCATGCGCAGACGGAGAGCTGGCGGCCGCGTGGCGAGGGTGACACGAAAGGGGCGAGCTGGCGTGGTGGCGTTGGTCGGCGGAGGAGCATCGGGGCGCCGTGCTGTAAAGCGGGAGGAGGAAGAAGTACAGGACGGGGCATCGCTGACGAGTGGGGTCCACGGGTCGGCGATAGGAGAGAGGGGCTCGGGCGGACTGGGCTGGCGTGGGGGAGCCGCTAGCAGGCCGCGCTGTTGGGCCAAGTGAACACAGGCTGGGCTTCTTTCTACTTGGGCCGAGCGAGCGCGGAGGGAGAGCTGGGCTGGGCTAGGTGGGTTAGCAGGCCGTGCGGAGGGTAAAGGTTTAGCGGGCTGGCTGGGTTGGTAGGTCTGGTTTTCTTTCCCTTTTTCTAATTTGATTTGCACTTTGAATTGAATTCAAATGCAAATCCGACTCAAACAAAACCAAACAAAATTCAAACAACTCCGAATAAAATTCCAATAAATCCAAATCTCACATGCACGGATATGAGAATTTATTTCATGCACAATTTTAATTACTAGGAATTTAGGGGAGGAGAATTAACTTAAGTTGCAAATTATTTCATTGCGCACAACAATTCACAACAAAAAATTTTAAACTCGGATTTTTCATTACAAGTAACAGATCGCGAAATCGTGGGATGTTACAGCCTATACATACATAGGGAAACAAGTTTAGTACACATTATTGCTGTAAACAAATATGGTTGTAATCACGATTAACACATGGTACCTTGTGGAGGATGAGGGAAGAGAATCGGCCATTTCATAACACTTGTGTCATGCATAGCTCCCGGCTGTCGGAAACATATATGAAATGCATATACAAGTCACATACTGCTAGAACATTTTGAGTAGCTACACCGGTTTTTCCAATATATCTGACTTGATCCTCAGATGAAAGAGTGACTCGAATATGAGCGCCATCAGTATACTTTAGTGCAATCTCACTTGCACCCAAAATAAGATTCCAATATTAATCGCTTTCATTAGTAGATTCATTAGTGTCACTTTCAGTTTCCTACAAAGGATTCGGGCCCCCCAAAAATATTAGATACATATTTCGAATGACACCAAACATGATAAAATAAAATAGTTCAAATGATATAGGATACATATTTCGATTGACACCAAACACTAAGAAAAAGACTAGGTATCAATTGCCATATTTGTCATTGTACTTCCTCTTAAGCCAATTGAATTTAATCTCATTTGTCAGAAGGGTCATGAACATTTCCCTTTGGTCCTTCTTCACAAACAACTCAGTGGCAATGTAATGCTCATTCGTATCATAGCCTGCCCCACTTTCTAAAACAGCAGCCATGACTTGTGCGACGGTAACTTCACCAAGTTTTTTTAATGTAAAAGCAGTAGCGGACTCAGAAATCTTGGTCACTGCCTCTTGAATGACAAATGTTGTGCCTACTCTAGGTTTCTTTAATTTGTCTAGTCCACCTTGTGCTCTTTTCTTTGGTAGAATAATGGAAGGAGAAAGGGCAGCTTCCTCAAGCTCCTCAAACTCCTCATCACCATTTTCGGGAACGTCATAAACACCATCTTGAGATGGAGGTATGAGGGATTAGAACTCAGAGGATTCCAATGATCAGATTCATCATTAGTGATGTCACCGAACATAATTTTCATGTCTTCCTCATTTTGCAATGGTCTCTTCTTAAACTTGCTGCTTCCTGTAATATCCTATAATATTAAAAAAATGAGATCAATCATAACTAGTAAAAATAAGTAAGAGATCAATGATGGAGCTAGTAAAACAATTTCACCTTCTTTGTGTTCTTCCACCAATCATCATCCATAACAATCTCATCAAGGGCATTCCTCCCCAATCCGGTTTGCTTCAATAATTTTTGCCATGCCACTAAATCAGGCTTAAGCTTATCCGACTTGTTCTTCAATTGCAGCTTGTTTACATGAATTCTTGTCATTTGATAAAAACTTTCTGACACCTCCTCATAACCTACTGGGTTCAAGTGGGTGTTCGGCCTATTGCCCTTCTTAACTTGTACGTTTGGCAAATAACGAACATATGATTGAAAGATTCGTGTCATTCCAATCTATTGCATCACCCTGGCCATGATATTACAAATAACATTACAAGCATTTGCACAATTAGTTTTCAATTTTGTATCACTGAAACAATGGTAATAAAATTACCAGCATTCTCAATTTGCAAGACATTGAAAATATGGTAAAGAACAATTTTGCACATACCAATCTCTTGCTTTCCTTTTCCCGGCAGCATGTTTCTTGGCTTGGACCGAACCTTCATCGGCAGTGGCCACTTCATGTGCATCAGCAAGACCTTCCTAGCCAGCCCCTCTGTCGGCAGTGCCTGTCCCCATGCCGCCCGGGCCAGAGCCCCTACCGGCCACGCCTGCGCCCAGGCTGGCCACGCCAGGGAGACGTCCCCGGCTGGTTCCATGCCCGCAAGTTGCTGACTGGCCACGGCTGCGCCGGGCAACCTCACTGACCACGGCAGCGCTAGGTTTTGCCATGTCTGGCGGGATGAAAGGGGCACAGGCCCCTGAGGAAGGAGAAGAGCCTGTGACGCCATGGATTGGAAGAAATTGTGAGTGAGAAGAAGAGAAATTGAAGGGGATTCACAAGGGATTACACATCCATACCTAGATGGGGTGGAAGGTCATCTCCAGTAGGCTCCATTTCACTTCAAATCGCTGGCTGCCGGCGACGTCTTGGGGGGAGGGGGTGGCGCTAGGGTTTGCCATTCAGGGGCAGTGGCACCTCGAGAGGAAGACAAAGGGGGCACAGGGAGAACAGGTGTCGGTTGCTTTTTTGTTGTCATGAAGGGGTACGTTGTAACTAGTGGCAATGGTGGATAATTTTTCCCTAACTCCATGAGGATATTTGTAACAAGTGTTTTTGGAGCACCCCTTGAGGAGCACTCCAGTTTTTTTTTTCTGGCGTTTCTAGATCTGGAGTTCCCCGGAGCTATACAAGTTTGGCAGGAAGTTCGTGGAGCGGAGTTAAAAAAGTTGGAGTGAAACTCTCTCAAACAAGCCCTAAGTCTCCATCAAAATAGCATAATACAGATCAAAATTATTAACATACCAATGACATTATTATATACAAAAATTTAGGTGCAATAATCGCCAACAATTAGTTCAGTATAGATATTTGTACAAGCAACCACAAAAACGAAATGGGTAAGATGTTCTCCACCAATGCATCTTCCAATACGACAACATGAAGGAATAACCAAATTTCGGGCATACCAAGAAGATGCACATGCATTTACAAAACGGAGTGTGACATCAGGTACAATGGAAAATGGTATAATCTGTAGATTGCCTCTACAGCGGTAATACATCTTGCTTTCCTGTATTTCTTGATCTCGTTGATTTCTGTATCACTGCTGTCATTAGGACCGACCACAAAAGAAGCACAATCATGATCTTAAGTAAATGTACGTACATATATAGGTATTTCACTGAATTTATATTACAGCATATCTCAACATTAATATGACAGTCATATCGCAATAGTAGCGTGGGTCTATACGGGACCACCCATCTGTTGTCTAATCACTTTCCCGTGATATAAACCTCGTTGGTAAGCTTCTTTTGCTTTTCTGCTCCTTTCTTCCATTTGTTCGGCTGACATATTTGTATACAGCTCCCTCGCCTTTTGCCTTCTACGCTCACGGGATCTGTAATTACAATATCGCCACCATCTGACATCCCCACCATCCGAATAGACTCTGGTCTTAAAGAATAAATACGATGGAACTTCAAGTCAGTATTATATAAAAAACGAAAGGAAAAAGCTATTCTACGACCAGTTGCGCTCTAGCGCGATTGCGCGACCAATTCGGCTCAGCAGACCCCCTGAGCAAACCGCAAGTGACTCTTTGGTTTTTGGCCCGAGCAATCACAGCCCCGTTGTAGGTGTAGGCTGTCCTAACCCATGTACTTTTATTTCATGTTTTGCCGTGAAAAAATACGTTAACTTTCTGATGAGATGTCCATTTTTATTTCGTTTGCACCATTATATTTCTGGTGACAAGATCAATAAAACAAGACCCATGATGCATATGTTTTAATTTTAATAAACTGGCAACTTATATTAAATGTACACTAGTTACCTATGTGTTAAGTGTGTAGCAACTTATATATAGAACTATCAACAAATTATGTATAAAAATTGCTACACAAATAATTTTAGCCTCTCCCATGTTGTTTACCTCTATGAAGTATCTATATACGCAAGTTAACACATTGTCTCTATATAAGTTACTACTAGATACTATATAATACTTTTGCACATAATTTGTCATCCAATCTTTACAGAACTTGATACATTTGCCTCTATATAAATTTGTAGCATACAACATAAGTTGCTATATGTAATCGTTGTAAAAGTTTGATACATTGCCTCTACACAGGTTGTTACATTCACTACCAGATTCACGTACTTTGCCGTGTGTCAGGGGCACACGGCGAAGAGGGAAAAGCACACGGCAAAGCCCGCATGGCATTTTCTGGCACGGCAAAGATCTCTTTGCCTTGTGCCTTTTGTCGGGCACACAGCAAAGATCTTTGCCATGTGTAAGGCCGGCCCACGGCAAAAAAAAATGCATGGCAAAAAAAAGTGACGAGACGGACGGCGGGAAAATGGTGACAACAATTTTGCCGTGCGCTGAACGGAGGGCACACGGCAAATTTTGAAACTTTGCCGTGTGCCATGGAGGATGGCACATGGCAAAGTATCAAACTTAGCCGTGTGCCAGGGGGGAAGGCACACGGCAAAGTATACGCCTTTGCTGTGTGGCATGATAAATGCACACGGCAAAGCTTTGTCACTTTTGCCGTGTGCCTTTGCCATAGCACACGGCAAAGATTTGACACACGACAAAGCAGCTGTCCAGAATGACAGAAATGATCACTTTGCCGTGTGCCGTGGTAAATACACACGGCAAAGCATCACTTTGTCGTGTGCAACACGCGGCAAAGTGACCATTCTCTCCCTGTTTTTACTGTTTTTTCACCTATAAAGAACCCCACCGAAACAAAAATCACAGGCATCACATATATATCACATTAAGCATCACAGACAGTTCATATATCACAATGTCCATCACAGGCAGTTCATATATCACAATATCGATCACAAGCAGTTCATATATCACAATATCCATCACAGGCAGTCCACATATAACATTAACCATCACACGGCAGTTCACAAACTTTAGTATCACACTTAGGTTCATTCACAGATACAAATAGTCACAAGTAGTCCACAAATGCAAACTAAACATCACAGATGTGGGAACTAAAGTGACATGCCCTGCGACAAATCTAGGTCCACAGGCGTATTCGATGCTGCCAATTGTTGCTGCACAAAGGAAAACAAGTTCTCTAAGTTATAATATAAAACATTCAAACTCTCTAAGTTCTCTAAGTTTGTGATTTCTCTAATTTCTCTAAGTTCTCTAAGTTTCTAAGTTCTCTAAGTCTCTAATTTCTCTAAGTCTCTAAGTTCTCTAAGTCTCTAACACTTGAAATGAAACAACAATGTTGTCAAGTGGCTCACAGGAGGAGTTGCCGGAGGCGGATGGAATATCATCGGTGGCATGGGTTGATCCAAATGCACAGAAAGACCTTGCAGGTACTGGTACATCTGCTCCGTCTTCGCCTTATTCGCCTCTTGTCTCCTCCTTTCCTCAGCCGCCTCATACGCCTCCCGTCTTCTCCTCTCCTCGTCCAGCTAGACCTACAATATTTCATCCCAATGTTACAATGAGAAGCAAACAAATGTAGAAAATGAATGAACAATGAATAGAACAGAAATAATCTGGAGGGCCTCCACCCGGAGCTATGCAGTGTCCGGCCGTGGGTGTATGGCTGGGCTTGAGCTCGTGCTCCTTGCTCGAATCTAGAAGAGAGTGGGAGTACTGGCCGTGTCTAGTGTGTCGTTGCCCATGTAGTACCAGCTTCTTGCCTCCTCCCACCCTCATGACAATTTCTCCATCAAGGTCATGGGCGCTCGGATCAAACTCTGGACCATGGATATCCCTTACTATCGATGTGTTCCCACTGAGGCGGCTGTGGACGGACGGATTGCCATACACCGAGGGTGGGTCGTCCAGGTTGTAGTCGACGTCGGACGTCGCCTAGCTCTTATGGGCCATAACCCATCCCTTGAACTGGGAGCAAGGCTGGCCACCATGTTGTGCCAAAGGTTGCCAACAGTAGCGACCGACCGTCCCTCGAACTACGGCAATGCCTTGAACAAAACATGTCAAAAACCTTTTAGTGTTCAGGGAAAAAAGTTAAACGACTATGACATTGGCAGATAGTATGAACAATGCACTTGTTTACCCCATGTGCATATCGCTCCGGCCGGGCAACGGGAAGGTGCTCCCACGTCCACAATTGCAAAAGGTAAGCGCAACCACCAAAGTTAGCGCTCTCACCGCTGCGCCTACAAGCATCACACATTTGTTGGTACAACCATGCAAGTGCTGCATTACACCAACTGAAAGTTGCAATGTTCTCCCAGTCCTGTCCAATGATCGGTAGCCACATCCAAGACTTAGTGTTCCTGCTAGAGTCTGGAAATAGGAACCCAGCAACCAAATGCCACAACCACGCCCGAGCATACCTCATGACCACACCTTCTTCAGCATTAGCAGGTGGTGGTGTACCAAAGTGCTCGCCCAACCAGGACGAGCTGACTCCAGTAGTCTTCCTATCCTTGGCGTCTTCGGGTGGATAAACAGGACGAACTCCGAACAATGCCTCAACCGTGTTCCTCGAACCAGCCGGATTAATGTTTCTGGTCACTGCTGGGCCATCTATACGAAGTCCAAACAGCATAGCCACATCCTGGAGTGTGACTGTCATCTCGCCTGCAAGAAGGTGGAATTTGTGTGTCTCAGGCCTCCACCGGTCTATAAGGGCTGTCAGGGCAGCATTGTCCATCTTCGGCAGCCCGTCCTTCACCAACATCGCTAGCGAGAGAAAACCAGCTCGACGAAGGTACGAGGCATACCAATCATCCCATGCTAGCGGATTATGAGTGCGGATATGTAGAGGCCTAAGAACCTACAAAGATTACATTACAACATATGTAAAAATTAGACCATAGTAACCGCAAACCAAAGCAACAAAGTGGCATAGAGGATCTCACAAACCTCTATATGCTCCTCAATCTTCCTCCCACGGTGGCTGTCATCATAGAACATCTCCAGGAGAGGGTACCGTGGATGGTGCGCCATTTCTGTAAACAAAAACATGATTAGTACTATGAACTATCCACCTATTTTTTTGAACCATAACAAAGAGGCAAAAAAGTTTGGTACTGCCTTGTTTTCCAAAGGCAAACAATTGAACCATATGCCAAAAACCTTAAGATACGGATTATTCTTATAGTAGCCAATAGTATACAATACTAATAATGAGCCTGCAACTTCAAGATCATTGAAACGTGCAGCATATATGGCTATAAGACTGGCACATTTTAAACATTAATTCTAAGGGTGGCAGTCTTCACTATTCATTGCTTAAGTTGGTACTTTTGCCGATAAGAATGTTCAAGGTCATGGGCAACTCATTTCAATTCATATTCATACCATCTAAATATTCCCCAAGGATCAGGACTAGATTTTAAACATAGCGGACCCCTAATAAAAAAATTTCCAAACAACAGTACCAATTCCCGTACAATTTACTAACATATGAATTCGAATTTTTAATAGATGGTGCTATGCCTAGTTCAGTGAATTCCAATATTGTACAACAAAAATAATCTCTCAACATCTCACTACTACAGAAAAGGCTATCACAGCCGGTTTTGAGGGGCGGATGAGATAAAGCGGCTGTGATAGTCCCCCCTATCACAGCCGGTTTTCAAAAACCGGCTGTGATGACCCCATCACAACCGGTTTTCATCTAAACCGAAAATAAACCAAAATAAAATAGCAAAACATTTTATTTATTTGGGGGATGGACCCCATCAGCCACTGCCCACCGTCCCACGTCATTTTTCTCGCATTTTTCGTGGAAAAATCGCGCGCTACGTGGTCGGCGGGATTCGAACCCGCGACCTCACGTTCGTGCATAGCCTCCTCTACCACTGCACCACTAGTGTGTTTGTGTCTATATACCATTTTGATTCCCCTCATATTAATGTTTTCTGAGTGTAAATTGCTTATTTGAGGCTCTAAATGACTTCAAATAAAAAAGTGGTGAACTACAATGTTTCATAACTTTTCAAGATCTACAACTTTCGTTTTGGTCAAAGTTCATCCGAGGTCGTTTACAAAATTTGAATTTTCAAATTTGAAAAATTCAAACTTAGATTCGGTTGACAAGATGTCTTCAAATAAACAAGTGGTGAACTACAATGTTTCATAACTTTTCAAGATCTACAACTTTCGTTTTGGTCAAAAGTTCATCTGAGGTCGTTTACAAAATTTGAATTTTCAAATTTGAAAAATTCAAACTTAGATTCGGTTGACAAGATGTCTTCAAATAAAAAAGTGGTGAACTACAATGTTTCATAACTTTTCAAGATCTACAACTTTCGTTTTGGTCAAAAGTTCATCCGAGGTCGTTTACAAAATTTGAATTTTCAAATTTGAAAACTTCAAACTTAGATTCGGTTGACAAGATGTCTTCAAATAAAAAAGTGGTGAACTACAATGTTTCATAACTTTTCAAGATCTACAACTTTCGTTTTGGTCAAAAGTTCATCCGAGGTCGTTTACAAAATTTAAATTTTCAAATTTGCCCTCCAAAAATGTGTTAGTAAAGAAACCGGTTGTGATGCTCACCATCACAACCGGTTTTCAAAAACCGGTTGTGATAGTGAGCATCACAACCGGTTTGTAAGAAAAACCGGTTGTGATATGCCGGCCGACTATCACAATCGGTTTTTGAGAAAAAACCGGCTGTGATAGGTAGGGATGAAAACGATCGGAAACGATCGGTAAAAGCCTAAATTGTTTTCAGTTTCAGATTTTTTGGCAAAAACGAGATCGAAAACGATATTGTCGGAAACGAAAAGGACACCGGTATTGCGGTAACATCGGAAACGAAACTATTCGATCGAAAACAAGCCGATATCGGTCGGAAATAATTCGTTTTAAAAAACGATAATAACAAATATTACATGACTAAATTTTTTTTGACATGACCATCCCATATGTCCATACTCCAAACATATGAAAGACAAGTCTGTAACCACCAAGTTCACACAACGACATAACCAAGTAGCAGTTCACGGTACAGCAGTTCATACTTCACACGACATAACCACCAGGCACCAAGTTCATTAAGAAAAGCTCACAAATAATTAAGACGAGTTCACAAATATTTTAACCATGCATGTAGATGGTGGAGACGTCAGCGTGTTTGGGGAAGGAACAGGGGAGCGTCAGTCGAAGTAGGGTTTGCTGGTTGGACAACCGTAGTCGTGGACTCGTGGTGGTAATGAGCAATTCGACTTGGGCCTTGTGTACAGGCCGGTTTAGGTTAGTGGGCTTCCAGGCCTAGTGGGAGATACGGTATAATACCGACAGTAATTATTGACATAATACGGTAAAACGTGAAAACGATCGGGAAGAGCCTAAATCGTTTTCGTTTTCGTTATCGTATATTTCTACCGTTATCGTTATCGTATTTTCGGTTACCGTTATCGTTATCGTATTTACTAAAAAAACGAGACAACCTCGGAAACGAGCCCCAGTAAACGAAAATTATCGTTTTCGTTTTCATCCCTAGTGATAGGCGACATCACAACCGGTTTTTTAAAAACCGGTTGTGATAGCTCTATCACAACCGGTTTTCTCAAAACCGGTTGTGATAGCCCGTTTGTGAAAGTGGTTTGTGTAGTAGTGTCTAAACATGTCAATGCCATCCAAATCGTCACATGCAACTCATATAAGACGATAGACAGGCGTTACCAACGAACAATGGGACGATATACTTGAACAAATCCTAGCCGATTCGATCTCAATCCTCAATTCCAACTCAAACCCTAGGTACACCAAACCTAATCCAAAATCTATCAAATCAATGAAATCCGCAAAATGTACTCGGATAGGATGGATGAGATACTAACCCGGAGTATTTTCCCCCACTTTCCCCGCTGAATTGTGGGTGGGACGGGGCGGATCTAGAGGGTGGCGGCAGGGGGTGGCACCATGGATGCCCGGTTAGGGCACGGGAGGAAAGAAAGAATGGAAGAGGAAGAAGGGAGGGGGCGCGGCCGCCTGGCTGTATACAGCCGAGTCGTGCCACGACCTTTGGCGTGACTAAGTCGCACGAAGCATATGGCGCGACTTTGCCTGCCAAGTCAGCCGCCCAGTCACCCAGCTGGACAGCGTTGCGGGCCCGTTGCGCCACTGCATGTGGCACGACTAACGCATATGTCGCGCCAAGATTCTCGGTCTACTTCTTGAAAATTTAGTTGGGGACGGGTTATTTTTAAAATTTTAGATTAAAAATGATTAAAATAAAAAATCTCTGCAAGCATGGTTGAAAACCCGCTCCTGCATATGCCTTATTTCTAGCTGACACGAAGCAGGAGTGAGCCTCTTGTTGGCTCATAAAAATGCTATGTAGCGCCGAGCGCTGCTACGGAGTAAAGACAAGGACATGATCGCGCAGGAGAGGTTCCCATGCTCATACCACCAGCGGGTATGTCTCCGTCACTGGAGAACTCCACTGGGTGACTGGGCAAGTTGATGTTCACCTGCAAGCCCCGATCAGAGTGAGCATAAGGGACAAAGGCCCAGTCCATCATTACCACGACGGACTCCGCATCCTGTTACTCTACGATGACTCCAGTTGCAAGAAATATACCACCTCACTTTAACTGCTCTCTCCGTCCCAAATTATAATTTGTTTTGAGTCTTCTAGATAGCTTTTGTTATATATCCAGCTATATGTTATGTTTTGATACATAGTAAAATTATGTATCGAAAAAGTAAAATAAATTATATTTTGGGCAGAGGAAGTAGTTTTTAAATCTGAAGAACATCTTTGGTACAAAGACTATAAATAGTCAGATTGATAGCGCGCCTTCATCAAAGTTGTTGACCTAAGGCTAAGGCATTAATGAAAAGGTACATGTTCTTTCTATTATGTTGAGAATAACGTAGTATTGATGTATTGAATTGATTTAAATTTACCTGATAGATATCAGAACCTAAATCACCCTAAATTGGCTATACCTAATGTCGTCTTTCTATTATAATAATTTTTATTCCAAAAATTCACCAGTTTTTAGATGTTTAATATATGTTACATCGGTTCATGGTTCAGATAAACAAGATAAACATAATTAGCTATAAACAACTCTTGCAAAATTGTATTTATTTGAAGAAAAAAGGTAGTTAGAATATCATAGTGCAA
This sequence comes from Urochloa ruziziensis, assembly GCA_015476505.1. Classification (NCBI taxonomy): domain Eukaryota; kingdom Viridiplantae; phylum Streptophyta; class Magnoliopsida; order Poales; family Poaceae; genus Urochloa; species Urochloa ruziziensis. The sequence continues at coordinate 56,201,998 of CM027120.1, forward strand.
CGGTAGACTGTAAAAAGAAATCAAGAACCGTAAGCTTCATCTTATTTGAAGAAACAAAATTGAAAAAGTAGTTAGAATGTCACATTACAATGATGGATTGTAGAAAAAAAGAAATCATGAATCATAAGCTGGCCCTTGCCCCAATAAAAAAGGATGGTGAACAGTAAACATGTCAGGAACGGTGTTAGCCATAATGTTCGCACCCAAAATTGATAGGTCTAGGCGAACCGTTTTGACCGGGTTGCCTAAACCGGTCAGATCGGTTTTGCCAAAGTCTTCAAAATATAAATTGGACTTCATCATTGTGTAACTCTCGTTGAGACGATTAAAATGCATATGTAGAACATCCGATTTGGAGTTCAGATGAAGGAGTTATGACTTCAGGAAGATTTGCACCTGGGCAGACCGGTTAGACTGGTTTTCCAATCCGGTCCAACTGGATTTGGGCTGTGTAATCCGAGTTGAAGTTGTATTTTAGCATAAGATTTGTTAGGGTATTGACTCATTGTGGGGCAAGACCTCTCCTCTCTATAAATATAAAGGGCCACGACTATCAAATGCTTTTATCTTTTTTTATCTTTCCTTTACCCTAATCTTTTCTAGGCCCATACTTGTTGTTCTACCTTCATCGCTAAGGCAATTGAGGGCATTCTAGGTAGCCTGTCGATCCTAGAACCACTCTGCGTGCGCTTTCCCTGACTGGGTCCCTCCTGGGCGAGCGTTCGTGGTCTTTGTCGGACTCCCGGCGAAACCGGTCTAACCGGTCTCCTGATCCAGTCTGACCAGCTTGTGCAGAGGTGCTACAGCGAGCTCCACTGCATGCCGCATGTTCGAGAGCAGGCCTGATTTTAGCGCCAACACATTTTGGTGACACCATTGGGGATGAAGAAAAAAGATCCATCATCTACCATGGGTGATGGCAAAGGAGCTATTGCTGATCTTGACCCCAAGAACATCATCGACATGACCGATGGTGATGTTCTCGATGAGAAGCGCCAAGCCTTTGAAGAATTTCAAAAGGCTCGAAGGGATGCTGAATGGAGTTCATGGCGGTTTTTCAGAAGACTCATCAAGGAGTGGTGCGGCAGATTAAAGAATACCAATTTCCTCCTCTCCAAGATTCTAAGGTATATTTCCTAATGTGAGTAAACAAACTAAAGTTAATTCAGAGGTTGCTAATATGATTGATGGAGCTGTTAGTGCTACTATTAATAACAAATTTGCTACCATGAGTGAAAAATTTGAATATGTAATTAATACTCATCTAGAACAACTAGAGGCCAAATTTGGTAAACAATTTTCATGCAATCATGTTAATGCTTCTACTTCTAATGCCGAAAATATGAAAGATAGTGCACTAGATGATCTATCAAATTTGCATATACCTAAAACTCTCGGTGCTCCAGTAAACCATATACAAAGCCGTACTGTCATTGGCAATTCGGCTAGTGGAGGGAGTCAAATGGCCGCTACTAATGCTATGATGCCACAAACAATTATGTATAGCAAGCCCCCTGTAGGTGTGCCTAATATTAATGCTAATAGCTCATTGCAGCATGTTCCTAACACATTGCTGAGACAAACACCTACATTTAGCACACCACTGCCTACTGCAACAAGAATGTAACATCCTAGATTGGCTAGTAAACCTAAAGCCATTTATGGGATGGAGGGATTTAAAGAGGAGATGTATGAATTATTTAGACAAACTTTTGGTACAGAGCCTAAAGTCAAGAATCGGTAATATTAAAGACCATATCCTGATAATTATGAATATATTCCATATCCATCAGGATTTAAAATACCAGAGTTTGTTAAATTCAGTGGTGATGATTGTAGAAGAACATTAGAACATGTAAGCCAATTTATTATACAATGTGGTGAGGCTGGTTCTAATAATATTTATAAATTAAAATTGTTTCCTTTATCTCTATCGAGTGCTGCATTTACATGGTTTATTTCATTGCCACCCAACTCAATTTATACCTTTTCTGATCTAGAGAATAAATTTCATGATTATTTCTTTACTGGTGAAACTAAGTTGAAACTGTCACATTTAACATCAGTTAAGCAAAAAGCAAATGAGTCTGTTTTTGGGTATATTAGAAGATATAGAGACACCAGAAACCGATGTTATAGTTTAACAATTTCTGATGGAGATTTAGCCGATCTAGCTTTTGCTAGATTACTTGATTTCCATAAAGAAAAGCTAGATGGTTAGGAGTTCCTAGACGTGAGTCCGTTATTGCAAAGAGCTTTAGCTAATGGAAACCAACTTAAAGAGTCTAGGAATTCAAAGAAGTCGAATGAAAAGTCTAGTCGTTCAGTTTGTATACTTAATTGTGAAAATGATAGTTTGGACGACGAAGACAAAAATGTTTATGCAGCTGAATTTGTATGGTCATCTAAAGATAAACCTAGTACTTGAGCTTCTATCAAGCCGCTCCACAAGAATCGGCAAGAAGATATGAAATTTACTTTTGATATAGCCAAGTGCGATAGCATCTTTGATAAGTTGCTGAAAATAGGGAAAATCAGGTTATCTCATGGCATACCGTCGCCTGTTGAGTTAAAGAAGCATGCATATTGTAAATGGCAGAATTCTTATTATCATGCAACTACTGACTGCAATGTATTTTGTACACAAATACAATCGGCCATCAATGAAGGACGATTGACACAACATGCAATGTTCCTACAAATGCCTTTGTAAACACAATTGAGTTACAAAGTCCTAAAGTATTAATTCGACCGAGTCAAGCTCAAGGAGCTAACGGAAAAAATGTAATCGTTGGTGAGAAAAGGAGTGCCACTGCGGAAAGCCCCTCATGGTACATTAAAGAATTCAACACTTGGGAGGCAAGGCAAAAGCAGGAACGCCGGTTGCACAAAAACCGATCTAACCGGTTCCAAAACCAGTCTGAACAGTTCATCCAGGGGCAGTGGAGCTCATCTAAAGAAAAAGGTGAGGCTAAGCTTTGAAGAACTTTTAGCCAAGTACAAGAAAAAAGGAAGCACTCAGAACAGAAGAGTCAGCCAAAGGGACATGAGAAGGCAAGATCTTCACCAAGACAAGAAAATCAAGAGAGTTTCTGCTCATCTCAAGGTAATTATAGTGTTGTACCATATTCATCTTTTGGACCAGCTACACCATGGTCTTGGTCATATCCTTGCTATTATTCACCTTTGGATTACAGTAGTATGCATAAGCAACCATATGTAATTCAATATTCTCCTCCATATGTAAATTGTGGTTCAATGCAAAGACCGTTTGTTGTTAGCAATGATATGGTTAGAAGTGCATTTATCAATGCTAGAAAGGGTGAAAAAGACAGCAAGGAAAACTCTAAGTATCTACAATCGAGGTGGTGTCCCTCAGGCTTATCTCGTACTCAAAAGAGGAGGCTACAATGAATGCGGAAACAAGGATTAGTGGAACAACCTGTAGAGGTGATACCAACAAGGTCACTGACTACTAAGTAGGTATGAAGGCCAAAGCAAGCTATTCCATCATCGTCTTGAGTTGAAGCAAATTTTATGGCCGATAATTTTGTATTGCCCTTAGAGCAATATATGGCCAGTCTTCAAAATATAAATTGGACTTCACCATTACATAGTCCTCGTCAAGACAATCAAAATGTGGAATGTTCGATTTGAAGTTTGGATGTGGGAGTTATGACTTCATGAAGATTTGCACCCGGGCGGATCGGTCAAACCGGTTTCACAATCCAGTCCAACCGGATTTGGGCTATGTAATCCGAGTTGAAGTTGTATTTTAGCACGAGATTTGTTAGAGTTTCAACTCCTTGTGGGGCAAGACCTCCCCTCATTATAAACATAAGAGCCCATTCCCTATTTGGCCCTGGAAAATTTCCTCCTTCCTTTCTTGGCCCTAGAAAATTTTTCCTTCCCTATTTGACACTAAGTATAAGGTAGATTCCCTATTCGACACTAAGTCAGATTTTCTGTCCGGTTGCCGTTAAATGGCCTATGAAAAGACTATTTTGCCCCTTGGAAGACGTGGGCCCCACAACAGCCTCCCTTCCCCTTCCTTTCCTCTCCTTCTCACCGGCGTTCCCCAGGCCCGGCCGCGCCTCCTGCTTCTCTGCACCTCCCTGTCCTCCTCGCGGCCACCCGCGCTCTCTACTCGTTCTCGTCGCCGTCTGGCCAGGCCCGCTACCCCCGCTCCACGGGCCACCTCCCCGCTCGTCCGCACCACCGTCCGAGCTCGATTTAGTCTCTCCAGAGCTCGACTAGGCCATGCTCGAGGTCGATTAAGCCTTGCAGGAGCTCAATTTGTTCGTGCTCGAGCTCAATTTAGTGAGTCAGAGCTCGATTCGGCCATCCCGATCAACAATCACAGAAATTGATTAGAGGCACAGCGTTGGCAAAGCACCTACTAGCTTTTCCCCACCGGTCTTCTCCAAATTCCAAGCAATTGCTTGCAATTCCTCTTCTTCGAGCACCAAATTCACCTCCGTGATAGAGCAACACCACACGCCAGCCACCAAATCCATCAAATTGACAAGCACCTCCCATGCATGCTAGCCCCATTCACCCAGCCACGCTCCCTAGGTGCTTGCCTGCCCTCACGTAGTGGCGGCGCACGCTGTTGCAGGCTTGCCAACCTCGCTGCTCCTGCTCGTATTCTTTGGGGTGGACGACGAGGGCACGGAAGATGATGGCGGCGAGAGCAATTGCAGCGCCAGGGGAAGAAGGCCAAGGGGCGGCACGCCGTTGACCTCACACCTGCAGGAGAGGCAGAGCAGGTTCCAACCGGAAGAGCTGCTACGCGCATGGAGCAAAGGAGGGAGGAGGGGGGAAGATGAGGAGGATGGGTGATAGGGTCCACAGGGGCAAAATCGTCTTTTCATGGGGCACTTGACGGTTTCAGGATGGAAAATGCAACAGAGTGCCATATAAGGAATGAAAGTTGAATTCGATGTCAAATAGAGAACAAAATATTTTGAGGGTCAAGAAAGGAATGGGTATTTTTTCTAAGGTCAAATAGGGAATAAACTCTAAATATAAAGGGCCACGGCCGATTGAGAGTATCCCTACCGAATCTATTAAATACTTTTATCTTTTTACTTTTTCTTTGCCCTAATATTTTCCAACTCCAAACTTGTTGTTCTTCTTTCGTCTCTATGGCAATTAAGGGTGTTCTAGGTGTCCGGCTCATCCTAGAACAATCCTACGTGCGCTTGCCCTGATGGAATCCCCCCCCCCCCCCCCCCCCCCCGGCGTGCGTTACTTGGTCTTTGTCAGACTTCTAGAGAAACTAATCTAACCGGTCTGCTGATCTAGTCTGACCGGCCTGCGCAGAGGTGCTGCAGCAGCGAGCTCCACCACGCGCTACATGTTCAACACTAGAGGAAAAACGACCTTTGGTCCACGTAGAATAGTACCGGTTACCCGAAATCCGGTACTAAAGTGGTCACCGAGCCATTTTAGTACCGGCTCCAAACATTGGAAGCCTCCAGAGCCATTTTAGTACCAAATTGTAACACCAACAACATTTAGTACCGGCCGGTGTCTTGGCCCAGTACTAAAATGGCGTGGCCATTTAGTACCGGATTTTAACACCGGCCAGTACTAAAGGGTAGTACTGGCCGGTGTTAAAATCCGGTACTAAATGGGCCTCCACGTGTTACTTCAAAAGGAATGCATCTCCCACTCAGCCACATGTGATGCATAGGAGGGATGGTAAGGAAGCAACGCGCGAGGCCGGAGGTCGCGGGTTCGAATCCTCACAGCCGCGTACGCGAATTTACGCGTGAAAAATACGTCTGACTTGTGACTTGCAACGTTGCGCGTGTGCGGGCCTCCCGACGGTTTCAAATATTTTTTTCTTTATTTTTTGGGTGTAAAATCGTACCGGATTTTAGCACAAACCAGTACTAAATGGTGCCTTCTAATACCGGTTGCAGAACCGGTACTAAACTGCACGCAGTTTAGTCTCAATACTTTAGTATCGGTTTGGGAACCGGGACTAAACCCGGCTTCCCAACCGGTACTTATGCTCGTTTTTCCTCTTGTGTGAGTGCGTTCATGTGTTGGCCCGATTTTAGCGCCAACACATATTATCATGAAACCGCACAACGGGTCCATATGCAGTGGTTGTGGGACCCATAAACAGTGCCACATGATCTAGAATTGGTCCGAAACTTGTACCTTATGCTACATTTTCATTGCGATGAGACAAATGCATATATGTGCATTGCCATTTTACGACACAGGATATTGTTTGGCATGCATAATGCATTAACGAGCTTGGGAGAAATGACATGATCAGCATCAGCATCCATGGTGATTTCTATGTCCTCACTGGAAAACTTGCGTTCACTGGCTTTCTGGATTTAACTGCGCTGAAGTGGTAGATTACATGATTTCAGTGACACGTTTGAATTGTAGTTTGCTAACATTGACATGATTATTCGTACGCTATGAGGCAACTGAACGCGGACAGTGCAGTAGCGTCGTGGTAGCGGCTCCAGTCTGGAATCTGGCCAACCGGGGTTTGATCACTGGTTCCCGCACCTGGGACTGAGCTTGGGGGCTCGGTCGTTGGATGTCAAGCTGGGACTTGGCAGCCCACCTGTGGCTGGGCGCGGGTGCCTCTCTTCTCTCTTAAATGATCTGCCAGTGCTCTGCTGCAGCTTTCAAAAGAAATATATAAGACAATTGAAAAACCTCAAAGTAAGAAATCACCAGGGGTAGGGGCCAATATCCAGCAGGATAAGAAGGTTTCGATGGAAAAAAAATATAAGGCAACTGAACAACCTCAAAGTAAGAAATCACCGGGGTAGGGGCCAATACCCAGCAGGATAAGAAGGTTTCGATGGCCAGGCCGACAGTCCAGAAGGAACCACGGCACATGTGTCAGTCAAGAAGTCCACCTTGGTGGTGGATGGTTCAGCCAAAAGCTCTGCCACCGCCTGAATCTTCTTCCATTCTCCCCCACTACCAGATCAACCAAACGCGGCCATGGTGTGCCCAGCATGTTTTTTTAAAAAGGGAATATATATTAATATTCTAGCCGTTGCATCGACCAATGCATATAGCAGTTTCTAATTACAATCTTAAACCAAAGATAAGCTATGAAATTAAGAAAACCAAATGTTGAAAATCCCAAAAACAAATAAAACTCTTGATTCTCGCCATGGAAAAACAAATTACATGGTAATTCTATTTGTGAAATTTCACCCATGATTGGCAGACTTCCATAGCTGCAGTCTCAAGCATCCTATATCCCTCTGTCAATGCAGGGCATTCCTCTATCTTCTTAGCTGCGACCAAAACCGAATTCAATGAGTCCCTCTAAAAAGTACCTGCAAATAAGAAGGCACTAGGCCCCTATCAAAAACCACCTCATTCCTCGAGATCAAAATTACCCAACACATGGCACTTGCACCTACCAATATCTGAGATCTGAGTTTCTTACTTATCCCAAGCAACCAGCCATGAAACATGTAATCCACGCTAGTGGGTGGTGATAAGTTAAAGCAAACTTTAGCGGGCCATGAAACATGTAATTCTCCAGATAAATTTAGCATGGTGACAATCAAAAAATAAATGTTGCGTGGTCTCATTATGTGAACAGAAATTGTTTACGGGCTAAATTATCCTTGGTTAAGACTATCCCTTTGGATAAATACCACATGAACACCTTTATTTTTAATGGGATCTTTAGCTTCCAGATTGCCTTATTAAGAGATAGAGCTTGGGTTACTAAAACGGCCTTGTACATGGAGTGTACTGTAAACACTCCATTTTGATGGAGCCCCCAAATAGACTGATGTCTCTAATTAGATAGCTAAACATTCATCACCATGGCTACTATTTGATGCCAGGCCTACAAATTACCACCAGTGAGAGACCATCTAAATGCTACATTTAATGGTGTTGTAGACAAAACCGATTGCACTGTAGCACTCCTTTTTCTTACAATATTGTATAATAAGGGATATAAAAGTTTTAAAGGTCTGGATGTAACCCAAGCATCCTCTCAGAACCTTATTTGTGATTCATTACCTAGAGACAAACTTTCCAGTTTAAAGAACTCATCTCTAACCTTCATAAGTCCAGTCCAAAACTGAGAGTCCCCTGGCATGTGTTGGACTCGTGTGATAGTTCTATCCGACAACCATCATGGTGTGCCCAGAATGTTGAAGCAGCATCGTTGAATGAATGAGATCACCTTTTCAAACAGATGCAAAGCGCCAAAATTACTTTCCAGGCATTAAGGAATGGCTCAAGGGTTTTTGTCAATTTTTTTGGTTTTTCTTCTTAATATGCTATTTTCTTCTTTGCCAATTGTAACAACTATTGGTTTGCTTTTTAATATATTATAACCCTCCTGTTCTCATAAAAATTCTCATATTCTGAATGAAAATGATCAGAAGAAATAGTGGCAAAATAGTCTATAGATGCTCTGCTATATTTTGGTCAAAAGAAAAAATAGACGCTCTGGTGGTGAATGAACCAAATCCTCCCTAAGCAAAGCTCAGTAAATCATTTTACCGTCCTTGGGAGATACCAAAAATTTAAGTTTGCCCCAAGGACCATAAAACACTCAATTGTTATATACTCATTGAATTTAATTGTCTAGCATAAACTAATGCCATTCTACGAACAACACATTTTCACACGATCTGACATAGAAGTAAAAGTACTATCGGCCATCTAGAGCTGAGACCGTGAGCTTAACACTAGACGGCCCAACACCCTCAGAATCCTCATCTTTTATCCTTATTTGGAAATATGCTGGGTGCTTCCGCTCGGGCAGAGTCATACTCTTGCTGCTGAGCATTGCCACCACCTCTGACATGGTCGGTCGATCAGCCGCATTCTCTTGCACACACAACAATGCAATGTTAATACATCTCATGATATCAACACTGCGATACTCAGTATCTAGTGATGGATCCGCGAGATGAAGCCATAATCTGTCTTTCCACAACTGCCATGCCTGCAAAGATTATGATGGGACAGTACAAGAATGTTACTGCATGAGAAAAATAAATTTATTAGTGCTTCTATGCTATTCAAAAATAGTTTTCACAATGAGTCTTATAGAATTTGTGGCAGAGTAGTTGGTGACTGAAAATTTGCCATTGAGGTGGCTCAGTTTTGTTCTTTCAGTTTTCTTTGGACATTACATAAGCAAACCATTTACATATAGTTACTGAATATTGAAAGACCTACATGCCCTAGAAGGTTGATGAAGTCACCATAACCATGGAAACATGATGATCTCTTTCCACTGACAACCTCTAGCATTAGGACACCAAAGCTGAATACATCAGATTTTATTGAGAAGATCCCCTGTGATGCATACTCGGGAGCCATATAACCGCTGAAAGAATGCATATATAACAAACTTGTATGTCAAGTTGTTGTATTTGGTAGATTTGTAATTAATATAGTTAGCATTGACTTATTTGTAATAAAAGTTGCCTTACTATGTCCCGATGATCCTATTTGTGCTTCGTTCAGCATCATGAGTGCTAAATATCTTTGCAAGCCCAAAATCAGAAATTTTAGAGTTCATTTCTTTGTCCAAGAGAATATTACTTGCTTTAAGATCTCTATGAATGATCCGCAACCGAGAATGCTTATGAAAATACACAAGTCCTTGTGATATCCCCTCTATTATTGTTACACGCCTATTCCAGTCTAGTGAAGCTCTCCTTGTTTCATCTGCAGATCAGTTAAGTATAGTTGTATTAGAGGCCGCAAGGCCATTAGAAAGCAGGATGTGTGCCATGATGAGGCAATTAGTACCAAAAATAAGAAAATCAAGGCTTTTATTTGGCAAATATTCATAGATTAGAATCTTCTCCTCTCCCTGGTTGCAGCATCCCATGAGCCTAACCAGATTGCTGTGCTGAAGCTTGGCTATAAGTTGGACTTCATTTCTGAACTCAATGAAACCTTGCCCTGAATGCGAAGCAAGTCTCTTAACTGCAATCTCCAACCCATCTGGAAGCTGACCCTGAAAGCACAATTACTTGCATGAAATTTGATATTATTTCTTAACGGGAACGTATCCTATGAGAACTCAATTCCCGTGAGAATTATGAGAACTCACGTCTGGGCCACATGATCTTGATCCAAGGGGAGAGGTGGAAGGGGGGATTTGCAAAATCACCACCCCCTCCAATGCATGCTAATCATACTTTTGTAAATCACCCCTCTCATCTATCCCTTGGATCAAGATCATGTGGTCCAGATGTGAGTTCTCATAGTTCTCACGGGAATTGAGTTCTCATAGGATATGTTCCTTTCTTAACATGGCTTAATTTATTTTCTTCCACTTTATCAACTCCGACTTGTGTTGCACTTTCTAACCTTGTATACAGGACCATAGCCACCTTGCCCAAGTTTATTTTTTTCTGAGAAGTTGGCAGTAGCTTCTAACACTTGTGAAAAGTCATAAATCATAAATTCTGAACTTGCTCCATCCACGCCCCATGGTAATGATTCATCTTCCTTCACATTCATCTTAGCCTCTTCCCGTCTACCATTTCCTAAATTCAGAGATTGATGTGACCATTTCAGTAAAAACAGGAGAACATATATTACAGTGTAATAAGTGTGGACCACAATAATACCTCAAGATGTGTAATCAAATATATGTAGATAACTGACCTTTTCCGTGACTTCTCATGAATATGAAGGAAACCTTAATGAAGCAAAGAAACAATGCAAGCAGTGAAACAACGAGGGCAATGATCAAAACTTTCCTGATGTGCCCTGACATGAAACAAGACAATAATTTTAAACACAAATAGTTACTTAAAAGGTTGATATATATCATATATGGACACTAGAGATTCACAAAAAAATGGATTTGGATGTCTCAATTTCAAAGACAACTACAGTAAAGCAATGTCAGGCTTGACGTCACGTATTCCATAATGTTGCAAAAAAAAAAAAACTGATAGCATGAATAAAATTATCACTCTACTAGTACAATGGCATTGTGAAGTGATCGTATATGATTTCTAATTCAGACAGATCCAGTTAACAAGCTTCCTAAGAATCGGTAATCCCAGGTGGGTGGAATTGTCCACCTAGGATGGTCCCACAGATTTTATTTTTCAATAGTGTCAAAATAATCTGATATCATAAATTACTGTACACCGTGCTGGAAACGCAGGAAAGGGAGACCAGAGCTTCAATAGTTAGTATACTAGCAAGCCAGGCGCGCTACGCCGCGCCAGTAGAATAAAGTGCCTGACGCTGTGCGCATCCAATTTGCGAGACGAATCTATTAAACCTAATTAATCCATCATTATATGGTTTACCTGGGCTTAATAGATTCGTCTCGCGAATTAGCCGCGGCTTGTGCAATTAATTTTATAATTAGCTTATATTTAGTCCTAATTAGTATCGAAATATCCGATGTGACAGTTACTAAATTTTAGTCGCTGGATCCAAACACCCTCTAATTTTAGTACTATCTTTTCTGTGATCAGCTTAGATCAGAGTAATAATAAGTATATGGAAGGGAGAAAATCCCATGCAAGCTAAAAAGCTAAAAGCATCTTTCGATGTGTTGCGAGGTGGCCGTCTCTCCTCTCCTGTCCTATCCTCGATGTGTTGGCAAGCCAAACACGGCACTCATGTTTACTAACAGTTTTGTGTGTGAACCAGCGGCTAAGGAACTCATGCTTGGTAATTTAAAAAAAATAAACAGTAACCAGATCAGATGCCTCCTGAGAGAAAGCCCAGCAGACGGAAACGAACGAACTGAAGCCGAAAAAATGAGGAGTGACGGGGGCTATAAACAGGCCGGCCAAGAAGCCTGACCAAACAGCAGACGGCCCAGTTGAACAAAAATGGAACGACCGGCTCATTAAAGACGGAGCCGGAGGCACAGACAGGTAGACCGTATATATCACGTGGCCGTCCGCAACTGGAGGAAAGCTAAGACGCGCTGAGAACCTAAGAAAACTTACAGCGATGTAAGTAACACTATTATTTTCATCTGGAAATTAAGATAGAGAAACCCATGCACTGCCACGTACGCCTTTTCAGGTTGGGACCACAAAAACCAACCCAATTTCACAATGTCAGTGTATTTTGAAAATCAATCTAAAATCTAAAAATGCCATAGTTTTACAACCGATTATCTAAATCAAAATCTGATCGTGCCATTACGTTACTCTCAACAAAAACTTTAAAACAAGATCTCACTTCAATATATTTTGATGATATTTTATCTGTACAGAATTGCCTATATGAGAAAAGAGAAATGCTAGACTAAATCAATCAAAATGCTCATGAGATTTTGCCAAAATTTCCAGCCACGGAACATGGAAAACATTAAGTATGTTTATTCGACTCTGGTTGTATTATTCACTATATTAGTCGGTATAGCTCATCATACTTCTTATATTGTATTCACAACGTAACTATGTTTATTGGATTTGACACATAATGTAAGGATTCTTTTTTGAAAATATGTTTGCACATTACAATTAGATTGGTAGGTATTTTCTACCATAAAGTTGTTTTTAAAAAATATTATCAAAATATTGTCGAGTGAGATCTTATTTTAAAGTTCTTGTTGCAAGAAACACAATGGTGCAATCGGTTTTTAAATTAGAAGCTCGGATTCAAAACTATAGCATTTTTTTAATTTGAAACCAACCAGAATGGGAGAGTAGTAGGGATGAGGTTCCGCGGGACCCACACATGGGCTGGCTGAGAAGGTGCGCATTCTTGAGCGCTAACTCGTGCACACTTAGAAATAAGCGTTTACCTTGAAAGTTTTGTAATCGCAACCAAATTAGAAAATTTGTAGTTGATATCGCCATATCTGAACCCCAAAAACTAAAGTAAACAGACAGTTTTGGAAGCTTTTTTTTTTGCATTTGAGTAATCTCAATATCCAACAGATAAAACTTCAAATTTAGTAACGTTAGAAGCTTTTATATAAAGAAAGTTTTATCCGTCTAGTTGAAAGAAATGGAATAAGGTCATGGGAGTGATTTTTTCAAGATTTAACGGCGTTGTGCTTTCAGTGGTAGGCGATGTTTCCGTCGACAGCGAGGCGCCTGTGGTGACTTCGTCAGTCTTGAGGATATGCCGGCCAGTCTTCGAAGATGCTCATAGGGGTAGGGTTTGCGTGCATGCCTTCATAGGGGTGAGTGCGTGTGCGTTGTGGGTGTCTCCGTTGTACTGTGTAATTCGAAAAAAAAAGGTTGTATGCTAGAAGCTTTCTAGCTCGATGACAAAGGAAGTCGTATATCAGTCTAGCTAGTTATCCGAAGAATCAGGTCCTGTGATTTTATAATGGAAGTTTCAAAATCCGAGTTCATCTATGTACGTCCAAAACACTTTAGAGTATAATATATAAGGATTTTTCTCTTTAGCAAATTAAATACTCCAGAACAAAAGGATAGGTTAATATCGTGCTTACTCTTGCAGGTTGGGCACGACGAGGGTGCTGCCGGCACAACAGATTTCGCTGGCGGCAGTATGGTCACCGTTGTAAAACGGAGACGTGTCGTACCTCAAGTTACACCACAGAGCGAGAAGCCTCCCTCCTTGTTTGCCGGCGAAGTTCTCCATCGCCCTGAAGCTGATAACCTCGAGGCACCAAGAGCAATCCCTGTGTGTCAAAGCCGGCACGCACTGCGCAAATCCTTGCCGGAGAAGCGGAGCCGTCACGAGGGGCAGAAGATGGTCACGTCTTCCCTGTGCGCGCACCGCTGCTGTGCGGCCCGGAACGCGCCTACAACGCAGGCACGGCAGACGGTGGCGTCGACGTCCCCGCGGCAGAGCGCGAGGCCGTAGACGGTGGTCCGGGGCAGCCCCGACGGAAACGGAACCCATGGCGAAGAGGTACCGGTTGGTGGAGGCGTTGTTGGAGAGCGCAGTAGATAGGAGCTCAAGATTGGCATGGTACGGACTGTTTGCAGTGTAATTCGTGGCCGCCTTGCCGCAGATGTGCCAGGACATCGCAGCGGCGATCGGCGTGAAGGCGAGAGTGAGCAGCACGAAGGCGATCATGGCTGGCTAACCAATGGCTCTGCACTCCAAATGACGCAGATCGATGGAATTAGTTAGCGGGGTACATTTACCTAACTTTGAGACTATACAGTAAGTCAAGTCAACTGCCAAGATTCCATCCGCGCCATTTGTTGACGGAAGGCCCCCCTCTGTGTTCACACAGACAAGCCGGCCATCTTGTAAAGAAAATCTAACCGTTATTCATACATGTGCTCCAAGAGAAATATCAATATCCCAATAAAAAAATGTTAAGAGAAATTAAAGAACCACATATAAGGAGAAGAGGCTAGAAATTACTATATTAATCATAAAAAATGATGGTCTGACGGTCTATATTAAATTATACCGAAGAGGACATGTTAATAAATAATAAATTATGGAATATGTATTTCTATATGAATTTTGGAAGCCAAATACCAGGGATTAAGTGCCAAATTCAAATTACAAAGCTATAAAATTATTAGTTTGCACAAATTTGCAATTTCCTGTATGGCCATGTTAAAAATTTAGTAGTAGCTAGTAACTAGGGAGAAATATGGCCTCTTTGCACGGTATTTGTTGCGAGGAGTTTATCCTTTTTAGATCAAGGAAGTTTTATTAAATATAAAGTTTTTGTCTCTGTAATAAGTACATACATCCAACAGAAAAGAAAAAGATAGCGAATAAAAAAAAGAAAAGATGAAAAAAAGAAGAAAGAGATCCCGTGGATCTCAGACTCAATATATGGCTGAAAACTGCCAATCATTCTACCTTTTATTAATGGAGAAATAGCTTCACGCAATTGCTTCTATCCTCTTGAACCACGAAGTCTCTAAAATTATGTTAGTCCACTTACGAAACAAGGCGATAAACAGCGCATCTAAAAAATCTCACATATCCCCGAACACTACCTGTTCTCCGCCAACCGTTCAATAGCGTTTGACCGTCAATCCAACGATAACCGGTGCAAATGATCTGTGACTGTCGTAACCTTAAGCGGTAATTGAGCTTCGTTTTTACCCAAAAGCTCTATCGCATTGGATCCTTTCTCCTCTTAGGCCTCCTCCAATGATGCCAACTCAGCTAAGCTCATAAGTGTGACACATCAGCATTTTGCCTATGTGGAAGAGAGAGGATGAAAAGTTATCTCTTGTTTAAAAGATAGTCTCATACACATATCTCCATATCATGTGAGGATGATGTGTGAGGTTACCTAGACATAAGAGCTAGCACTAAACTCTTATTGTTGGATGACCTATCTCTTATGCTAACTTTTAAATGTAGGAGCTAGTAACCTTTGGAGGAGGCCTTAACCCACGAAACTTGCAGCATGTCAGGACGAGGCATGTGTTCTTGCCTCTAGGTTGGGGCCATAAAAGATAAGATTCTCACCTGTCAGATTGGAGGCTGTCAACGGTCAATGGAGGGACACGATGCCGTGGGGCTGTCAGGCCTCACCATCATCGACACAGTGAAGGACAAAGGCTCGCCTTAGCCGTTAGGCCAGCTCCAGCGGCTAGCGTTTTTGGCCAGCTATTTAATTTTTTAATCGATGAACAGTTGTGAAACAGTGCTCGCTAGCGCTTGCATCCTAGCTAGCTTGCACACTCGCCGAGACAGCGCTCTCTCACGCACTCTCTTCCCGAGGGTCTGCTGGCCTCCTCTCTGGAGCTGGCCTTAGAGCAAAGGCAATGGTTACGCCGGCCTGCGGGCGTCTCCTGCTCCAGGTCAGCAGGGCTGACGGGCTGTTGGTGGCGGGTCCCATGGAGAGTTAATGCTGCGCGCGGATTTGCAGTAAGAGATACCGAATGAGAAACGCGGCAGCCAGGGTGGAGGCCCCACAAGCACCCATGCGCCCGCTTGGGCTGCCGTTTCGCGAACCGTTCGCATGCACTCTCTCTTATACTTTCTCACTCCCAGGTCAGCAGTTCGCCGGCTACTCACTGGTCCATAATACTTGCTCTTAGGCTGTCCGCACTGATAAACATTTACCTCCAACTTTTAAAAGGAATATTCTGTCCTAGTCATCGAGATTCCAACCTTTAAACTCATTTCTTCCGCACCCGTCAACCTTTATATCTCAACCTCTATACCAACTACCACGCAGTGGGTCCTACGTAACAGATTTCTTTTTTACTTTTTCTTCCTCTCCCTGGTCACTCTCTCTCCTCCCTCCCTCGTTCTCTCCGTCCACCACCGTCTCTCTCTCCCTCCCCTGCTCTTCTCCGCCCCTTCCACTGCTCCTCCAGCCCGAGCGCCGCCGCCCGCAGCAGAGCTCGCCCGGCGCTGGCGCGTCCCATAGCGCCGCCATGCCCTTCCTCCCTCTCCTCCGAGCCGCAGCGGCAGAACTCGCCCGGCCCGACGCCCTTCTCCTCCCTCCCCGCACATCGCCTACTCCGGCCGCCGACCTTCAGCGCCCAACTCCGTGGTGAAGAAACAGCAGGCGCCGGATCTCGCGCACGGCCGGAGCTCCCGCGCGGCCGCCGGATCGAGCTCGCCAAATCTGGCGTCTGCGCCATCCGCTGGCGAGCCGCAGCTGGGGGATGCGACGGCTTCCGGGTCCTCGACCTTCCTCCTTGCGTCCGCCATGCTCGCCGCCGCCGCGCCTCCTCCTCCCCTCTCCAGGCCTGGATCCGGGCCCTCCTCGATCCCGCGCCGCCGCTGCGGGTCGAGCGCGAGGCGAGGCTCCTCCGTCCCTGTGAAGCGCCGGGGAGGGGCTCGACGCCAAGCGCCTCCTTCTCGTGCGGGCCTCGGCCGCGGCTCGTCGTTGTCGAGCTCCGTCGCGCGCCGGTCCAGCTGGAGCGCGCGACCGAGCTTCGAGGGAGCACGCGGCGGCTCCCTCTCCCATCCCCAACCTCCGCCGCTCCCTCATCCCCGACGGCGCGGAGCAGAGGCGAGTGCGTGAAGGAGCTCGAGCGTCAGGCGGGCGGGCGGTAGCTCCGTCTCGGCGCGAATCGTCGGTGGCGGCTCCGTCTGGGCGTGAATTGGTGGCGGAGTCGAGGAGGCTGCCGGCCGGCGCCTTCCTCTCTCCGTCTCTCGATCCTCCGCCCTCCTCATCCCCACCGACGGGGCTCGCGGCGGCGCGCGGATCTCCGGCCAGGCGAGAGATCCCCGAGGAGGAGGAGCGGCGGCGGCGAGCTCCAGCACCATGGAGCTCGAATCTCTGCGTGGCCACGGCACCATCCTCGTTGCCGTCGGAGGAAGGGCG
The DNA here is from genome assembly GCA_015476505.1 of Urochloa ruziziensis. NCBI lineage: Eukaryota > Viridiplantae > Streptophyta > Magnoliopsida > Poales > Poaceae > Urochloa > Urochloa ruziziensis. The sequence goes on from CM027120.1 coordinate 56,219,210, forward strand.
GCAGGATCTCGCGCGTGGGCCATGGCGGCCGGCCCTCCTCTGCAGCCTCGACCTCCGCCGCGTCACTCTCTTCCCCGCTCTCTATCTCCGTCTGGTTGGGATGGCGCGCAGCACGTGGGCCCCGCGCCGACGTGGCGCTTAGCGTCCGCTCTCTAGGCGCGCCAGGAATACCGCCTGCGGAGCCAAACTGGGAAATCCAGTTCGCGTTACCGTGCCCCGCTGCAGCTCTAGAAACGGTACAGCGGCACGGTAAACTGTCCAGGTGGCCGATACCGGGCGGCGTCCCGTGACCAGTGCGGACAGCCTTAGGCCTCCTCCAACGGGGTGGCTTATAGCTACCGGAAACAATTTTTTACTCCGCAAACAGTGCATAAAGCTAAGCCCTAGCGTGCTGCGGAGTGCCGGCTGCGCACGCTTGCCGACGTACCTCTCTCTCATGTGCATGCTTCCCCAATTCCTGCGCGCTAATGTGCCGCTGCAGCTTAGAGCTATTACTAGCTCGAACCGCTGGAAGAGGGCTTAGCATATCCCAACCCACGCCGACGCACCACCAACAACCAATGCCTGGTCAGATCTGTGAAGACTAAACGGCTACAAAGATACCCGCCCTGGTTCCTCTCTCTGTCCAGGCTTCGCTCACTGCCTCACCAGCGTGAGAAAATTGGAATTCTGCCATCATCAGAAGTGGGATTTACTAGTTTACCATCTCAAAAGTTGGCTTCGCCAAGATGCCATTATGAAACACCGGTTACACGCTCGAATGCCATTTTGGATATTTCTAAGTCATTTACATGTTTTTGCCAACTTTTGCAACATTTCCAGACCAAAATGCCCCTGTATTAGGATCATCCTCGCCTCAATGGCACGTGGGCCCCGCCTGTCATCATCTACCTCCAGCCTCAATGCCGGCGTCGGAGCGTTGCAGGAGGGGTGAGGTGGAGCGGAGGTTGGAGCCACAGGTGTAGGAGGGCCCACTCGGCGGTGGCATCATCAGCTTTTCCGCAGGCAATGGAGAGTGGCGCTGGATCTTGACGCCGCTCGGCTGCCGGCGCAGCGGGAGGCCCCAATCGATGTTGCCTTAGAGGAGATGCGGGCCTGCGCCAGGGAGCCGACCTCCGCTGGATGTGATGTCCCGTCCCCCAATCTGCGACGGCGAACGATGACCTTCGCAGTCTCTTGAATCTCGACGACGGGATTAAGAATCAACGTTTTTTACATGGCAAATTGACCTTTGTTTATCCACGAGACAAGAATAGCAGTAATCAATAACCACAATTAGCATCAAATAAATCAGAACCACCTATTCAAGTCATAGCCTAACCACTGCCAGCGTCAAATCCAATCAAGCAAAAAAGCAGCAGGGCTACCCCTGAACGCCGAGCTCGCCAACAGCGCATGGTACGGCGTTAGCGTGTTACATGTGGGAGTGCCCCGACGAGGGGAGGAGAAGAATATAATGGATGGCCTGAAATCTGGGCACCTCGTACATGTTCATGGTCACTCGACTCCGGTCGAGGACTTCCGGCTTGCTGAGTCGGGGGCGGGGGCTTACAGTGCTTGGTGGCTACCGGCGTTGTGGGCATCGGTGGCTGCCAGCGTCAAGGGCTTCTGCGTCACGGCTATGGCCGGAGAAACAGGCAAACAGATAAATCTCTATGCCCCGAGGGTATAATGGTCAAGTCACGTGGTTAAATCATGGAGAAAATACAAAATGAATTGTAAAATGTCGAAATGACATTACAACGTATAACCCATGTTTCATAATAGCATTCTGATGAAACCAAATTTTGAAATAACAAATCGACGAAACCAACTTTTGATAATGACACAATTCCAATTTTCTCGAGCGCGTGAGACTGAGACCGATTGATGGGCCGACGGCCACACCCAGCCAGGTCTGGGCCCCGCCACGTGCGGCACGCGGTCAATACAAACAATCCGGGCGCGGCGCGTGGTGAACAAATAAGCACGAGGCTCTTCTTTGTCCATTCGGAATCTTTTTGGTGGGCTGTAGCTTTCCTTTGCCCATTCGGAACCTTTTTGGAGGGCTGTAGCTTTCCATCTATTAATCACACAAAATGCTCACCGACTGGCCGCCGGGGCCGCTTGTATTGAAAGACATGCATGGCTCCCGCTTTGTCAGAAATACGGCCTGTTTGCACAGCCGTTTGCTGCGAGGAGTTTATCTCGCAGATGCTTGCGAGCTTTAAGGATAACAAGGAATACTAGCAAGATTGGCGTGCTATTCACGCCTATATGAAAAAAAATTAACCTCAAGCAATAAAAAAAAATATAAGCTTCTGTTATGTTCAAAATGGCATCAAATCAATGTATTAAACATATTAGAAATCAAATTTAAATGAAACTTAGATTTAATGATTGTCTTTAAACCAAAAATTCACCCAAAAATCAACAGATCTTCTTGTGCCATATTGTTGATTCTCTTGTGTCATGCGATAACTTCCTTGTTTGAGAATACACCAATTTTTATATGTTTAGTATATGTTACATGATTTATGGTTCATATAATAAAGATAGAATTTGGGTTTGATATGTCATATGTGAACTTATTATTATTTGAAAAAAAATAAGTTCAAAAAGTAGCTAAGAGTCTAACTACTGTTTTTACATTATTGCAGTCCAAGGATAACGTCATAGCATGATTTCTTCAAAAAAAAAAAAAAACAGAGAGAGAGCGCGCGCGCCATAGCATGCAATAGTAGAAAATATCACGCACCATTACCACTCCCAAAAAAATACAATTTTTGACACATGTGGCCAACCTCTCAGAATAAGCTATTATTTTTCAAAAAAAACAATCATGAACAATATTGTAGTACATAGTTGGACCTTTAGCTAGAACCTTCATCAAACAGGTGGCAACTTGCTACAGTATTTTCGCTACAGTAGCACATTGCCTGAGAGCTCAGGGATTCTTGGCCCTTTAGTATAGGACTAGGACGGGAGGCGCGCTGCGCCGCGCCCGTTAGACTGACAGTGCTGATGCGGTTTTCTATTGTGTATGAGTTGGTTTGATGATGATCATGATGCATTAATTTACACATGGTGACCGTTTTTACACGATTGCAGACACGAAATAGCCGCATCAGGTCGCTGTTTGAGCCTGAGGCAATTGTGCTTGCTTGTTCGCTGTCATTGGCGTGGTGTCGTACTCATACCTGGGGGACAGGGCCAACATGGATCGCAATTTGCATAAATACAGTATGTATGCAGCAGCAAGACTGTTGATGAGACTATGAGAGTCAGCCCCGTCCCACAAATTTTATGGGTCTTTGGGCTAGTAAGACACCAAGGGCCTGACAATCTAATATTTTAATAAAACAATTACAGTATATAATAGTATTAATAAGAGATAACTTGTAGCATACGGAGTATATATTTTAATAAAACAATTACAGTACATCAAAGAAGATAAAAATGGGCAAAATAACTATGATGGTTACCTCAAATAAATGTATAGTGCTTTACTGCTTTTTAAAAAGGTGTTTTTGGGCATTTCTTGATGCAAAATCTTCAAGAACACTTTCAAGATCAATTGTATCTAAAATATACATACATGGTAGATCGTGTAAGGTATACTGTATTATACATACTTGGTAGATTTATGGGCCCTCAGCCTGATGGGCCCCTGGCCATCGCACAGGCTGACCCCCTCTAAGACGGGCTTGATGAGAGTACCTGTACCTAATTCTGTGTAGGGACAGTGGTCAGGTCAAGGCACCTTTTAGTTCTGTTTTTACTAACGCTATTGTTGTCACTGTATGTGAATTTGTGATGAGATGTCCTAAGAATGGCAGTAATTATTGTAGATTTATGCCATACTCAGGATATCTAGTGGCCATACCTTTGAATCGCCGGAATCCAAAAGCCGTCTGATCCCTCACTGGCTAGAAGCCAACCACAACCGCACAAGGGCAAGAATAATAAAGTGATGTAGACGGACCAAAAATGAAGTTTCATAAGTTCAATATAAGTTTAATATGCTAACTTATCCGGTACAGTTATCTAGTTCTCAGTCTTATTAACTATACAATGAAACTACGCATTGAGACTTGCGCATCGCTCACCGCCCATTGCTAGGGCTCTCAGATGCCTCTATCTTCCGTGGTGGACGTCACGGCATTTACGATGACGATGGGTAATCGTCGTGTTGCTTCCACCCGATAAAAGCTCTAAAACAGGCATCATAGTAGAGGGGAGGCGGAGGCGGAGGCGAGATAGACAGGCAAAGGAGGTGAGGTGAGTTTGTAAGAATAGAGCAAGAGTGTATGACGCAGAAACTCGTCAATTTTTTCACGAGACACGAACGGTGCAACAGTCAACACGAAATGGTGTGTACTCCCTCCGTCTCAAAATAGATGCCATTCTCGCTTCCCGAGAAGTCAACGTTTTTAAAATGCCGACAATTGTATTTTAAAATATATAAATATTTATGCTAAGTAATTAGTATTATCAGAAAGATCTTTAAGTCTATTTTTTAACAAATTTATTTGAAATATAAATGTTGCACGTTTTTTCTATAAATTTAGTCAAAATTGAAAAGTTTGACCGGCACGCTTCCCATAACATCATCCTTTTTGGGATGGAGGGAGTACAGTTTATGCGGGCCGTAGAGACAAACGTGCAGGAATTCTATGTCCCCAAAGAGTGTAGTGGTGCTTTTGGCACGCTGTAAATAATTTTACTTGACAAATGTAACACATGCCTCCGGTGGCCAGCAAATTCTTTTTTTTTAAGAAACAGGCCAGCAAATTCTTGGACACCATCAAAATAGCACTGCCATGACACAGCCCATGCCAGGCAAAAAGATGATAAGACGGAGAGGAGCCCAAAGGCACAAAATGAGGCCAAAAAAATGAAGAGGTCCTTATGTTATAGAGGCCCAACAACGTGAACCAGCCCAAAATCTAGGACATAAACAACCCACAATAACAGTCAGAGAGAAAAAAAGGCCATAAGGCAGGTGGCACCATCCAACAGGCAGGAACAGGAGAGGCTCCCCTAGCCCTCCAAAACTCCCCGCGATGTAAACGTACTTATAGTAGATGCCACTACCGCTGTTTCTTTTCTCAGCGAAAAACCACAGCTCTTCCATGCCCTTCATATTTCAACAGTACACGAGCACAAAGAAAATTTGTTATGTTCCTCAGTTGATACAACTGCTCTGATGTTTCACTCCACCTCAAGCAATAATCTTGGATGCATCATTTCCCACCGATCACTACGGGAGAAACGACCTTCCATCCCTCTCTTTTAGTACCGGCTGGCCAGAGCCGCTACTAAAGGCCCCTCTCTTTTAGTACCGGCTGGCCAGAGCCGGTACTAAAGGGGGCCTTTAGTACCGGCTCCAGGTAACAGTACCCGCAAAGCCAGGTTAGTACCGGTCGAGGGCACCAGCCGGTACTAACGTGCGTCGTTTAGTACCGGCTGGTGTTATTGACCGGTACTAAATGGGCGCGCCACTTTAGTACCGGTCAAAAACACCAGCCGGTACGAAACGACGCACGTTAGTACCGGCTGGTGCCCTCGACCGGTACTAACGTGTCCTCAAAAAAATCCACCACACGCCTAAGTCTTTATCTCCCTGCCCGGCCCGTCCTTTCCCTTCACCTCTCTTTCTTTCTCTTCTCTCCTTTACTCTCCTCTCCTCTCTCTCCACCTTATCTCCTCTGAGATCCCGCCGGGCGAGCGAGCGAGCGGGCTGCCTGCGCCGGCCTGCGGGGTGAGCGGCGCTAGCCTGCGGGGTGCGGCCGCGCTGGCCTGCGGAGAGGAGCGGCGCCGGCCGGCGGGGCGCGGCGGCGCTGGCCAGAGGCGTGCGGCCGTCCCGGCGTGGGGGCGCGTGGCCCTCCGGCGCGGGGGCCGCCGGCGAGCAGGGGGGCGGGCCTCCGCACACCGCGAGCGCGGGGGCACGCCCGCCGGCGAGCGGCGGCCGCCTCCCGACGCAGGCGTGGGAGCACGCATCCCGGCGGCGCCATGGCGGGCCTCCCCACGCGCGGCTGCGAGGGGGCACGGGCGCCAGCGAGTGGCGGCGCAAGGGCGCTCCTCCCGGCGCGGGCGCCGGGCATGCACCGGCGGGCGTGGCGGCTGCCGCCGGCGAGGGTGGCCGCGGCCGCGGGGCTGGCGTGCGCTCCGACGAGCAGACGCTGATCTAGTTTTTTTTTCATTGATTTTTTTTGTGTGAAACGTGTCTAGTAATGGTTGTGATTCAATGCATTCTTGTGATCTTGTAAAATATGTTGTTGTGATGTGGTTGTGATTCGATTTTGATTTTGTGATGTAAATTTTTGTTCTTGATTTATGACCGGCACCGTGTGGGAAAAGAAAAGAAAGAAAATGGGAAAAGAAAAGAAAGAATACGAAAAAAGGAAAAAAAAAAGAGAAAAATAAAAAAATGTACGTTTTGGGCAAGGACGTTAGTACCGGTCGATATGCTTGACCGGTACTAAATTTCATCCATTTAGTACCGGCTGGCTGTGACCGGTACTAACGTGTGTCACGTTAGTACCGGACCTTTAGTACCGGCCATAGCGACCGGTACTAACCCGTTCTGTGACCGGTACTGAAGGTCAATTTTCCAGTAGTGGATACTCTATATCCAATTTTATGCTTCTATACATCTATCTATTATCTTAACTGTAACACCCTAGAAATTAGAAAGCATTTTAAAAAAATTTAAAAGAATATTTTTAATATAAAAAACTAAGATTCACCTTAATAGGATAATGCACTAGAAAAAAATGTAATGCATTAGCTTATTTTAAAACAACCACGTGCATATGCTTGCTCTAACTTTAGATGATCCTGAACCCTAAAACCTAGCCAAAAGTTCAAGTTAGATTTGGAATAAAACTTGAATTCAAATTCAAACCCAAAATAGAAAAGAAAAGGGAAAAACAGAAAATAGAAAAGCAGAAAACTTCTCCTTGGGCCGCAACCCGCCGGCCGGCCCAACCCCTCCCCCGCTCACCCTGCAGCCCAGCCCAGCCTCGCCTTCCCCCGCCAAAGTCCATCCCACCTCCCTCTACTCCCGCGCGCGCGCATTGCACACCCCTGGTGACGTCGCGCTGACGTCACCATCCATCTCCCCTTCCTCCTCCCCTCGCCGCCGCGCCCATCCCGCCGCCGGCGCCCTCCGATCCGCCTCCACCGGCGCGGATGGAGCCTAGGGGGATGAGCACGCCGCGTGTCGACCCATGGCCCTCCACCGCACCGCAAGTGCGGCGCCGACCGCGCCCCACGGCCCCGAGCGGAGTTAGCCACCGGGAGGCATGCGTCGCCGCCCTGCTCGCCGGCACGCCATGCGTCCGGCCAGGGCGAGCACCGGGGAAGCTCCGGGAGCTCACCCCCGGGCTATAAATAGCCCCGGGCGCTCTCCCTTGGAGCCGTATCTCCCCTCACTTGCTCTTCGCACAGCGCACGCTCGCTCGCCGGCGCCGGCCGAGCGCGAGACACGCCGCCGCCGCGCGCGACCGGCTGAAGCTACGCCAGAAGCCCCGCCGCCGTGTCCCGGTGAGTTTTCTCGTGCCGCTGCCTCACCGCTGCTCCTCTTCCCCTCTACCGGCGCCGCCGGCCAAGCGCCGCCAGACCCCACGCGCCGCCGCGCTCCGGCGACCCGCTGGGGGGTCCTGGCCGGCCGCCGCCACGCCTAGGCACGCCGCCGTGCTCCACGCACTGCCGGCCGCATCTACACCACCCCGCGAAGGCTGAAACTCTCTCCCCGCGCCTTTCCCCTTTTGCGCCGCCCGCCGCCCAAACTCCGGCGAGCTCTAGCCACCGCGGCTAGCCTCGCTGCTGTGCCAGAGCATGCCCAACCTCGCCGCCGCACTGCCCTCTCCCTCCCCACCAACCCTCAGCCTTCCCCGTGGCCCGGCGTGGCCGGGGCGCTCTGCTCCGGCAAACGCCCCTGCTTCCGCCACCGCGCGCCGCCGCCCTCCTCCCCCTTTCCTCGGCTGGCGTCCGCGTGGCCGCCACGCTGGCCGCGGGCCCACAAGCCAGCGGCTCAGCCGCGCCAGCGCCGCTGCCACCTCACCCTCTCCTTCCTCCCTGCACTCGGTCCTCGTGGACCGCAGACCCAAGGGGGCCACCGGTCCACGGGCCGTGGTCCACGGCCCACGAAACAGTAACAGGCGCAGGGCCGTGCCCCCCCGGGCCCTCCTGTCTGTCTCTCTCTCCCCTAGGTAATTGCTAGGTACACCCGGCCAAGTGCACACAAATAGTTATTTGTCCACCTTAGAGCTTTCTAAAAATTCCCAAAAATTTACCAAAAATTCTAGAATAATTCCTAAGCCTATAAATACCCTTCTTTCTCAAAAACCTCACCCACAACCCCTAGAATAAATTAGTACTCCTTTTAGGTTTAAATCTATTTAATAGAAAAGCCGCCCTTTAACCCTTGATTGGTGTATTGATTTGTGTGATTAACTCGCAGACTCTGACCCCGAGAACAACACCGAAGACCCAGATTACGAAGAGGAAGCAGGGGACGACCCCGACGCTGGACAAGGCAAGTCCCGCCAACAATAATAATTATGTGAATTACTTTTATATAAGCATGCCAGGATGGTTTAATTGGAGAACCGGTAAATGAATTGCACTGTTTTACTTTAGACCGGGGAGTGGAAGGAAGATCCCAAGGAGGGAATTCTGTCCTAAGAGCCACTTCGGGTCGCCACTAAGGACCGGTTCGCGGGAGAATCTTTCCATTGCCTAGTACAGTCCCGCATGCCAAAAAAGCATGGCCTTCGGGAATGCTTATTCATGTGAGGCCTTGATCCACACCCCACTAGCCAGCCTTAGTAAACTGTCCCAAGAGGCCATGGTGGGTAATGGGACTATTGGAGACAGACCCCGACAGAGGGCTGGGTCTGGTCGGTACGAGTCGCAGGTGACAGGGTCGGTAGGACCTGGTGGCGGAATACCATGATATATATTTTCTTGATGCATCAAGAATCTTTCCCCGGGAAGGTCCCTGTGTGGACGTACGCGACTCCTACTTAGGCCCCAACAGCTTCCGTGGACAGAGCTAGGGAGAGGCTGTCTAGAGATAGACGCTGGTGGAAACAGATCTCGTAGGGCAGTACCGCCAAAGTACACGGTACGGGCTGACCGAATGTGGGACAGAGAAGTACGACCTCTGCAGAGCGACAAACCTATCTGGATAGCCGTGACTCCGGCAAGAGTCCAATTGGTTAAAGTCCCCGTCGATTAGATCACTAAAATGAACATGGCCCGCGGATTTCCCTTACCGCAGGTTGATATACCTTAGTTCACTAATCGGGACTGGCAGGGAGGTTATGCCCCTCCAGGACCAAACTTATTAATCTATTAAATTACTTTGGGACTTGCTGAGTACCCCCGTCAGGAGTGCTCACCCTTGCTTCCACTTCGTACCAGAGGATTTCCCCGAAGACGGAGCAGGCGACGAAGGCCCGGAATGGTGACGTGCTCCACCGCGATGCTGAGGCTCTACATAGTACTGGTAGTTTTATATTTTCTGAATAAGCGGAGGCTTTGAGGCCCGCTTGTAACCTTTGTACAGACTTTAAGCTGTACATCGATGTAAATTATCAATAACAAGGTTATCCGACGATGGTTTTCAATACCGCTTGTGTAGAACTACTTGCATTGGGGTTTCCAGGACTAATGCAGGTACTTGGGGAGTTCCGTATCACGGGCGTGCCCCACAGCAGTGGTATCAGAGCCAGCTGGACCTTAGTGCCCTATAAGATGGCCTGAAAAAGAGAGCTAGCAACTCTTTTAAAGTCTTCCCTGTGCTATTAAGTTGAGTAGAATGACTTCTGAATAATTCCTTAATCTTTTGGGATAGGATTATGGACGGAGAAACGTGGACCGACGAGAAGGGTTGGTTGCTTTCCAACTGCAACCGGAATATCGGCTTTCCGCGCCTCCTGAGAAATGCCCTTAGGGAACTAGGCTTCTCCAACACTCCACGATACAAAGGACGAGAGTATATGGTTAAGAGAAACCTATCCTGCGAAGTTTGGGTAACCATAGGGCCAGCTCCTAGACCTTCTTCGGGAAAAGTGTGGACCATCAGCGCCTATGGCTCGCGATTTTTGGATACCTTGCAGTTAGTGGCCAAGAAGGCGGTAATGGCAATTTGTCGAGACAAAGTAACTGGCACTGTGAACACGTCACTTCGTTACCTTCCAATTGGAAATACCACTAGGACGGCCTAGAATTATCGCATGAAGGTTCTCTTTACTGAATCTGTTGTCCCCGACCAAGCCACTCTGGTTACTACTCTGGACTATCTCCTGAGCTTAGAAAATCTGTTCGAAAACCTAAGCATACGTTGTCAAGAAGCTAGACGCCGCGCTGAGATATTGGAAGATCACCTTATCGTGACCAAGGATCGCATGACCGAGTTGGTGGACTACGTTGAAGCGACAGAAAAAAGGGCATTAATGGCCGAACAACTGGTAGAAGGGGCTAAAGATGATTTAAGCTAGGAATTGCGGAAGATAACTAAAAAGGCAAGAGGAAAGAACCCGACCAAGACCCAGAAGACTACTAAGCCACGGGCTAAGGCAGACCCTGAGATCGCTAAAACTACTCCCCTCCCTTCTATTGCTGAACAACCGGAACTCGAAGCTGAAGCTTCAAGTCAGCCGATACCCATGGATACTTACCCTGAAGAGGAAAGATTACATCAAATCAGGAAAGGTAAGGAACCAATGGGAGAAGTGAATTCGGAGGAAAAGAATGGCGGTACAGCACTTGCTCAAGAAGAATGTGGCGAAACCTCAGACATGGCAAGTGAAGTGATTGGTACGATAGACGGATTTGGTATAGACATCCCTATACAAGCACCCATGCTATCAGCCGCACCTGTACCAATCGCCGAATTAAACATGGAAATCATGGAACTCCTCAAGCAAGCCGACTTTATGGGTAACTGGGGATCAAACCAAGTAAACGCCGAATCCTTCGCAGGCTCCATGTGGGATGCGTCAACTTCTGGAGGCCAGGACTTCTGGGAAGACTTCACTTAGGAAGAAACCAGGATGAGAGGAATCTCCACCTCTAGATTAGATACTTATAGAATATAGTGTATAATAGCCCTATATAGCTAGTCACGTATGGTGTATTGCGTGCAAGGGACTTTGAGCTCCCCTCCTGGAAATAAATAAAAGTATATATATATGGTTGTGCATGGCATAAAGCATTTCCTTGAACTCACCCCTCTCTGTAGGAAATTTTGTTTAAATGATCTCATCCCTTCTTGTTTATGAACCGTCCTTCTTGATATGGAAATTAACATACAGATGAAGCCCAAGAGGTCGGTTAGGATACAAGAACGGCAGAGCCGTCAAGCCAGAAGCTCCGAGTGCCAACAGAGCCAAGGACAATCCGAGGAGGAAAGCGTACATGGCAGGGCACGCGTCCGGAAGAAGCGAGACCCTTGCGCCAACTTCCAGGAAGAACTCGACGGAGACGTGATGGACATCTCAGAGGATGAGGAAGGAGACACCGAGGGACAACATGAAGCCCAAGATCCACCACCCCCACCGATGGTTGATTTAGTGGCAGTCATGGCCAATCAAACCCGCCTAATGGAAACCATTGTTCAAGGCATGGGTCATACTCAGAATCCCCGTCCCGGAAATGAACTGGGATAGCCTCGCAAGATCATAGAGTTCATACGGACTAACCCACCCACCTTCGACAGTACTGACGAACCCCTTGAGGCTGACGATTGGCTAAAGACCATCATCAAGAAGTTGGAAGCCATTCATGCCGAAGGCAGAGATAAAGTGCTACTAGCGGCTCATCAACTGCAGGGATCCGCCAGTGAGTGGTGGGATAACTATTGCATGGCAGCAAGCAACGCCGCCGATATTACTTGGAAGAATTTCAGGAAGAATTTCGGCGTTATCATATACCAGAAGGAGCCATGGACCGTAAGCCCGATGAGTTTAAGGCACTCCGTCAAGGTGGTATGACAGTATCCCAGTATTATCGGAAATTCATGAAGCTAGGCCGTTATGCTCCCGATGAGATCAGCTCCGATAAGAAGAAGCAAGGTCGGTTTTAAGAAAGGTCTCAATAGCATTTACCGACAACAGATGACCCCACACATATATCCGGATTTCAACATCCTTGTCAGCCAGACCATCTCAGCCGAGACTGCCCATGATGAAGAGGATCGGAAAAGGAAGTACCAGACTCAGCGTGGCCAACAGCGAACATGCGAGCAACAAACTTCTCCGCACAACGAACCCGCTTCAACCCAAGTTATGCAACCCGGGGAACGTTTGGTCGCAGTGCTACCGCACAGCCAGCCCCTTCTGGCTGTAGCTACAACTCAGGGCAATCTCCCCATACCAAAGCTGCTAGTACTCCCACCGCTAGCGTGGAAGACAAGACTTGCTTCCATTGCCGCGAACCCGGCCATTTCATAGCCAACTGCCCTTACAAGAACAAAGCATCCGCACCAGCCGCTTCAGTGGGAAGCTCACGCCCGACTTCCAATGGACGAAATGGCTAGCAAAACAAAAAGCCCATGTCCTCCTACTCTCAAGGATGTCTGAACTATGTGGATACCAAGGAAGCCAAGCCGCTCCCGAAGTTGCACTCGGTAAGTTCCCAATCAATTCTCATCCCGTGAATGTTCTATTTGATTCCGGAGCATCGCATAACTTTATTACCTTAAAGTTCGTTAGGGAAAATCAATTACCTACCACCCCACTAGAAAATCCCATCCTAGCAACCACCCCTGGAGCTAAAATACCCTGTCAATTGCAAATCCCAGGAATCTGAATCCTTTTAAGTGGGGTAGAATTTCTAGCAGATCCGGTGGTATTAAACTCAGAAGGTATAGACTTGATCCTAAGAATGGATTGGCTCAAGAGATATGATGGGCAAATAGATTGCGGTAAAGGGATAGTCACCCTTACCAGTCCTGATCACCAGCTGATACAATGTCAGGTACAAAACAAGAGTGTGTCGACTATGATATACCAAATGGATGTTACCGTAATCAAGCAAGTACCTGTAGTCAGAGAATACCCTGATGTATTTCCAGAAGAGCTGCCCAGACTACCACCAGACCGAGACGTAGAGTTTGTTATAGATCTTCTACAAGGCACAGCCCCGATAGCCAAAAGACCTTACCGAATGGCTAGTGATGAGTTGGACGACCTGAAGAAACAACTTAAAGACTTGCTGGAAAAGGAATTCATACGTCCTAGCTCTTCACCTTGGGGGTCACCAGTTTTATTGTGAAAAAGAAAGATGGGACTTTAAGAATGTGCGTCGATTATCGATCCCTTAATGAAGTCACTATCAAAAACAAGTACCCGCTGCCACGAAGCGACGATCTGTTCGATCAACTGAAAGGAGCCAAATACTCTCCAAAATCGACCTCAGATCCGGGTACTACCAATTGAAACTCCGATTGGACGACATACCAAAGACAACTTTCGTTACAAGACATGGTCAATACGAGTATACCGTTCTCCCGTTTGGCTTGACTAACGCCCCGGCATACTTTATGAACTTGATGAACAAAGTATTCATGGGGGAGTTAGATAAATTTGTAGTGGTATTCATAGATGACATATTAATCTATTCTAAAACGGCCGAAGAACATGAGAGACACCTCAGGATTGTTCTGGAAAGACTGTGAGAACATCAGTTGTACGCCAAGTTCAGCAAGTGCGAATTCTGGCTAGAGAAAATCGCCTTCCTCGGACATGTCATCAACCAACAAGGTATTGAGGTAGATCCTTCGAAAGTAGAAGCAGTTCTGGAATGGCAGCAACCAAGAAACGTACATGAAGTACGAAGTTTCCTTGGATTAGCCGGCTACTACTGAAGATTCATCAAAGGATTCTCCAGTCTAGCCAAGCCCATGATGGAATTAACCAAAGAGAAAGTAAAATTTAAATGGACAGTAGCTTGTGAAAATAGCTTTCAAGAATTAAAGCAAAGATTGGTAACTGCCCCAGTGTTAGCTTTGCCAGATATATATCAAAACTTTGTGATATATTGTGACGCTTCTCGCAAAGGATTAGGGGCAGTTCTAATGTAGAACAAAGAGTAATAGCCTATGCATCACGATAATTGAAGGCTCACGAGATGAATTACCCTACCCATGATTTGGAATTAGCCTCAGTAGTTCATGCCTTAAAATATGGAGGCATTACTTATTGGGCAAAAGGTGTGACATATATACGGATCATAAGAGTCTCAAGTACATCTTCACGCAGAAAGAGCTGAACCTGAGACAAAGAAGATGGCTGGAACTAATGAAGGATTATGATCTATGTTGGCGCTGTTAAATGACACCCTTTTACCCCTATTTAACTTCGATAATTGCATGAATTTAATGTCTAAACTAATGATCATACTCAATAATCAGGCCATATTCGTATATGCATGTGTTTTTGGAGTATTTTGGTTTATGCAGGATAAATGATAAAATCAAGACGGATTTGGGCTAAATTGGAGACAAGCGTAAAGCGAAGGCCGGAAGCCCGTGAGAAGAAGGCCTAATGGGCCCAGGCGCCCAGGACATGGACTAGAAGCCCACTCATGCCCAGATCCAGCCCACCATACTTCAAGATGCTTAAGGACTAAGCAAATGAAGATAAGATCAAGTTACTTCAGGATGAAGGCGATTCAAATGGAAAGTCATCAAGAGGCAATTTTATCCCGAAGCAAATGACATCCAGGGCCCACATGCATAGAAAGGAAGACTCCAGAACCATCAAGGAAGCTTGGGAGGAAAGTTGAGCGCGAATGGGCCAAGGAATGACCTAGGCCGCGCGGACCCAGGCCCCTTCTGGCCGGCCGGCCTAGGGCTTTCTTGCGCCGCCTCGCCTTCCCCTTTGACCTAGGGTTTCCCAGGGCTATAAATAGTTCACCTTTCGGCGGCACCCAATAATTCGAAGCAGAAGCCGAGGAACTTGAGGGACATCCATCTACAGAGAGCTGAGGGCCGTGCAGTTGTCTAGAGGCTAGCCTAGGCTAGGCTCTAGCCGGCGGGATCACCCTGCGAGGAAGATCACGCCAGAGTTCTGGAGCTAGGAGTCACAAGAAGGTATGGCCACGGTTATGATCTTGTGATGTACAATCATTCATGGTAAAGTAATAGATGTGTTCCGATTCATTTGCGATTCATATTCTCTCGAGTTGCTTATTCCAATCTATGGCGCGCTGTCGGTGTTCTACCATCGATCCTACCGAGGGGTATCCCGAGGGTAGTAGAGTTTCAGGTGGGTTTCGCCGAGATCAGGAACGCAAAGGCTAAGAGACTCAGGATTTTAGACAGGTTCGGGCCACTTAGATGGCGTAATACCCTACGTCCTGTATGGTGGTTTGTATTGATGAGATCGTAATCCTTTGAAGGGGTCCCTGCTCAGCCTTATATACACGGAGAGCAGGGTTACAAGGTCGGTTCCGAGTAGAATCCTAACCTAATACAACTCGTAGAGTGCCTTGCACGCCAATCCGAGTAGTTTACATGCATACGACTAGTTTTCCATGCCATACGACTGGTTTCCATGCCATACGACTGGTTTCTATAATGAGGAGAGTCCTTGCAGTACTCTACTCGCAGTCTCCATGCTTGGTACGACTCCTTCTGGAGATTATCCATGTGTCCCTGTGGCCATGGTCGTACCTCCGACAAGCCCCCCAAGCGCTTCATCGTCGAGTATCATCAACGAGTGCTTGCCCAGCCAATCGAGTGCTTTTTCGAGTTCTTCGAGTGCTTGATCAATCTTGGACAGGTCTTGGTTGTCACGAGGCCATGAGGTGCTTAAGCCCCATTTGACTTGATCGACTTGTAGTCTTCAATTCTTCAATGTGCGCTTGAAAAAGTCGCACTTGATATCAAGTAGCTCCCGAGCCTTAAGTTGAATCGAAGAATCAGGTTGAGGTCCACAAAATCTTGAATCTTCATCTTGTTCTTGAAATGTGCAATTTTGGAAAAATTGCACTTGATATCAAGTAGCCCCCGAGCCTTGGGCTGAATCAAAGAATCGAGCCGAGGGTCTTGATTAAATCTTTAAGCTTCAGAAAAAATAAAATTCCTGATCCTTTACTACCTGCAGCCCCCGAGCCTTGAACTATATGTACATTGAAGGACCAAAACAACGACCAGAGAGGGGGGGGGGGAGTGAATGGGAGCCGATAAAAATTTCTTCTCCAAATCCGGCTATTCTCCCAAATCGACTTCGATGCCTCCGAAAGCGATCTTGCCACATCACGTAGCCACTGTCAAGCTACTGACCCTAGGAACAAGATGAACGCAGCGGAACTCGAATTGATCGAAATGAATACAAACCGACGCAAAATCAACGCAACCCTGATCTGCCAGGAGGGGGCGGTTAAACCGCCTGGGGGGAGGGGGGCGGTTAAACCGCCTACCCTGGGAGCCTCGGGAAAAAGTCAACTCGAAAGTGGATCTCCAAACCGCTTGAGCTCTTGAGGCAAGATTTTGGTCAGATGATATACACCCCCAGTGGAGTGTTTTCCCAGAAAATCTCGACCTCTAACCCTCTAGAACTCCCGGAATCTTAGATCTCGTGAAGAAACACCATGAACTCGAGTTCATCCTGAAATCTCCAAATCCAAAGCGATTCCCGGCGTTTGGAGGCAAGATATCACCAGCAAAAGAGGCACAAGGCACTCATATGTGAATCCCCAAGAAATCCGAGAGAAAACGCCCAAGGAAGTGAAAAACGAAAATCTCCCAAAAATAGCTCCGAAATACCTCCGAAAATAGGAAAAGAAAAAGGAGCTCGTGGATTCAAATCATGGCACAAAGATGAGCAGCACAAACTCAATCAACAAACCATGAATTCACCAATACAAACTACGAATGATTCGAAATAGTTTTAGGTGGAGGGGATAAAGGGAAACTACAAGTCCAAAGAGAAAATAAGAGATAGCTAAAGAGATGACAGCCACCAACCCCTAGGGGTCTATTAGTAGTCCAAGTGGGTGGTGTCTAAAAGACTAAACTACCCTAAGAGATACATACCCCTCAGGGGCAAATTTGACATTTGACTTGTAGATTTTCCGGCTGGGATACCTTCCACCGCAAGCTAGCTTCCCTCCAACGCAAGCCTTGCGGTCACGCCGCGTGTCCTCCGGATCGAAGCTCCTCGACGCCGATTTTGGGCCGGCCCAGGGGAGGCGGTTAAACCGCCCCTGGGGGGCGGTTAAACCGCCACCTGGCTGGTCACCTCAGCCCAGCCGCCCCATCTCGCCTTGTCGAGTCCTCGGCCTTGGTTTTGAGGCCCAAACCAAGGGAAACCGTCCACCGATGATTTTGTGGCCAAATCACCAAATCCCCTGTGCGCAAACTTCGGTTGTGAGCCGCTACCTTGCGCGGCTTCTCGTCCGCGTACGTAGCCTTTGGTTGTGAGCCGCTACCTCGCACCGGAACCACGTCCCATTGCTCGTTCTTGCCAGCATGTGAACCGCACTTGATCCATCTGGCCACCGGGTCCCTCGAACCAAGCCTACTTGTCTCTCCGCTCCTCGGAGGCCGCCATGGCTAAGACCTTTCGCGCCTGTTCTTCACCTGCACCAATGCAATCAAGCCGCATTCTACACCTACAATACTTGAGCCAAGGGAAATGTCAGTCCACACCACGTTGTCAATCACTCATCACACCAGGAAGCGACCATCCACCGGTCCTCGGACACACCGGGTCCTCATACATATAGAAGAGGATAAGTCTCGAGACCCACTGAGTAGTTAGGGTTAAAGAGAAATAATCCACAATTATTAAAGTAAAGGAAAAATAAATATAACTGCCTCCCAGAATGTCCCTGTAAGGAGTCAGTTAAAAAATAATCCTTTCCTTTAATAAAAAATGGAAAATAACCCCTTTTACCTTCGTCTTGAAAAATAAACCGTCACAGGCACAGTCAATAAAACTACCGCTGTGCCTCCGCAGTAACTTATCCATTTCACTAAGTCTTTCACAAACCCTAACCGCCGCCATTCCTCATCCGAGCGACGGCAATCTCCAAGCCCCGAGCGAAATCAATCCAATCTCGGATTGCTCCGCCAATCCATTTCCGACCCAATCTGTGAGCCCCTGAGCGCATGCGGGTGAGAAACTCGTGATCTCCAGGATGATGTCGAAGAGGGACAAGAAGTCAAGCCGCAGTGGGGCCCGCGACAAGGAAGTGCGGTTGCCCTCACCCAAGCGCGGCAAGGTCCAACAGAGAGTTCATCCTCTGCCTTGCAATTACCTCAAGCCATCAGAGGTAACCCAGGAGCAGCTGGAGAAGTTAGTAAAAGATGGATTCCTGAAGGAGCAACAAGAGCTGTTGTGGCAAGTGCCAGAGAAACAGGAAAAGTGGCCGATGGTGCCCGTGGACAAGATCTGATGTTCAGTCATTTTATCCAGATGGGATTAGGGATTCCAACCTGCGATTTCCTGCGCGGGTTGCTCTTCTACCACGGGATTGAGTTTGCCCAATCTGACTCCCAATGGAGTATTTCAAATCTCGATCTATGTCCACTTCTGCGAGGCCTTCCTTGGAATTCGCCCGCATTTCCAATCTACGGTGACGCCTGTTCTTTGTGAAGCCGCAGCCGAAGAAAGATGCGGACTTCTCCAGTCGAAGGAGCCTGAATCCAATGCGCCAAGGAATGCGCCCATCATATCTGGAGTATGAGATGCATAGCTACAACTCCGGTGGAAGAACTTGTGGTGGTACATCAGGAACTATGTCCCAAGCTATCTGAATGGACTGGAGTAGCCCAGTGGATTTCCCTGAGTGGAAGGAGCAACCCACCATTGCAAGACTGCCCAAGTAAACCAGCTGCTTGCCAAGATCAAGTTATTGACAGCTCAAGGTGTTACCGGGCTGTCAGTTGTGTATAGCTGGATCAAACGCCGAGTGCAACCACTCGCCCCAGAAGGAAGGCTGGGGATTCGAGTACAGAGGCAGAGATGACCCCTCTCGAATGACCCGTGACGTGCTGAGTGAGGCAGAAAAACTGCAGAGAGTACAAGTCCTGATGCCTGGAGTGCATTGCCTGCCTTTTGAACCTCAACTCCTTCGACGCAGACCATCCTCCGAAGCAAGTAAGTATCAAGTCTATGAGGTAAATTAGCCAAATTCTCCCCAAATCACCAGCTAACAAATCACTGATGTAATGCAGGAGGACATCGACTTGTTCTATTCCTGCCCATCATGCCAGAGCTAGTTTCAGAGGGAGCGGATCCTAAGTTTCAGCTTCCATCTCATTTGAGGAAACCTCCCTGGAAGATCTTGATGATGACGAGTCGTCAGACCAGTCGGAGGACGCGGAAGACTTCCGAGTGGTACACCACTCGAAAAGTGATGGTCAAGCACATCAAGTGCCCCACCTGTGATATTGTGAAGGAAGCTTCCTTCACACCTCCTGGGCGCCAGCGAAGAGCCTCTCGGAAGAAGAAATATATAGTGAGAAAGCCACCACTAGTCACACAGAGAGTAACAATCAAAGGTATGTAACGTTTGAAATACTCATGGATTCTTTGAAATAACCACCGTTGATCATTGATCCTGTAAAATTACCAGTCTCGGGGATGCTAGTGCTCAAGACAGTCCAATTGAAGAGCAGTCGGAGCCCCCGAGTAATACATCAGTGATGAGGAACCACCCGCAACAACTGTCGAGGCTGAAATGGCTAAGGACACAGTTGAAAACCCAGGTGCCCGTACTGAGGCCGTGGTTGATTCATCAGCTGCGAAGCGAAGGAGGGACCCGAGTCAGGTACCAGTGCCCATGTACCAGCACTGGTATTGGCGAGCCACAGATGCGGATAAGAAGTCAAAAGGTAACAACCCTGCACTTGATCCAGTTTTTGATCAGTAGAGTAGTAATTTTGATCACTCTAACCACTGTTGTGCGTGAAGGAAATTTGCTCCTTGCCGCAAGGAAAAAGGCCAAGGTTTCGGTCGAAGAGCCTCGAACTGAAGAAGTCTAGCCTATTCCTAGCGAGCAAGGGAAATCACCGGAATGTGTGCAAGAAACCAGTCTGCCCGCAGCTGAAGAAATTCCCGAGGGATTCTGCTCCGGACAACTCTCAAGCGACAGTTACTTTGCCAGAGCGACGGAAAATGTCCAAGGATGTAGTCCTGACTTGCCGTTGCTCAACAGACAAGGATGCTGAAACTGTGAAGCAGTCGGTACAGCTAACTGCAAGCCTGCGCAGAAAAGACTCTTGGACTGCAGTATATGCCCACGTCCAGTCGGGTGAGCACAACCCAAGAAATATCTCCCGCGGAAGAGAATGCCAGCTGTACCAGGAGGAGCAGAGCTTTTTGAAGATCCGCTGCTCGAATCGGACGCCATAGCGGCGTATGTGGAGTCTCAAAACAGGATCATCAAAATGGCGCAGGGCTCCATCCAGTATGTGGAGGTAATGTCTGCTTTATCATAACTTGTTCAATCACCAGTCTTTGAAGACCATAAACATTAAACTCCTTGCAGGAATTGGCCGCCGTTCGAAGAAGAAGTCCAAGGCTCTGTATGCGATGTCTGATGCATCCATACGAGCTCAGAAATTGGAGGTCGAGTTATCCACGACGAAGCACAGCTAGCCAAATTATCTCTGCGCTTTGATGCTGTTCAGGCCGAAAAACTCACCACTCGGAAGAACTGGACAAGGAACGCCAGAAACTTGCCGCCCGGGAAAAAGAGTGGAAAATTGAAGAGGAAAAACTCAAGAAAAGAAATCGCACTCTAACCCAAAGCAATAATGGTGAGTGGTCTTATCCCAATGTCATCTCCTCGACTTGTAATTTGATTGGAATCCTTGACAAACGTCTTCTTTTGTGCAGAACATATAGCGGCGCATATAAGCTCCAGTCTGAGTGCACTGCATGGAAGAACGGTATGTATAGATGCACTGAGGAGAAAGAAAAACTCTCCCGTGACTATGATGCTCTGTACGAGACTCATAATGAGTTCATGACAGAGTATAATCAAGCCATGAAGATACTGGAGCAGTCAGACGCCACCCCTCTAAGGACGCCTTGGAGAAGAGCAAGGCAGTCGGAGAGGATTTCAAGCGTGAAGACAGAGCATGCTGAACTTGTCGAAGCGGCCACCACATGGTGAACTCCATCGATCATGATGCACCAGAGGAGTCTACAAACCACTCTTGCAGTGTATCCAGGAAGCCCCCCGGCAAGTTCACTGCCTATTTGAAGAGAACCTGCTGCTATGTGGCGGATCATGTGCTGGCAGTCGTCCAGTCCTTCTACCCAGAAGCGGAAATAGATGATGTCCCGACTGGTAGAGCAGAGGACTGTGAGAAGACCCAGTTCGAAGAACATTTGAAGCACTTCGAGCCCATAGCAGCAGAAGTTGTAGAAAGCTTAAAGCTATGCTGACTTTGTAATCCTGTAGAAAACAAGTTATAGAGCAACATATTCATGATAAATATATCTGTATGCAGTATATATGAATGATGACTGCTTTGTGTTGGTCTGGCATACTTGTGCCATGAAAGCTTTACTCTTTTTATGAGTTAGACTGCAAAGTACATTCAAATTAGTACTCGAAGATTTATAATAATACTCTTGTTATGAAGTAGACTCTAAAATACTTTCAAATATGTACTCAGAGATTTGAAATTACTACTCGTCTTTCGCAGTAGACTCTAGAATACTTTCAAATAAGTACTCAGAGATTTAAAATTACTACTCGTGGGTAGTCGCTTTATAAGGCTAGCTAGCCTCTACAGGTGTTCAGCCTGGTCTTAGTTAAAACTAAGTACTCAGGGATCCTGTAAAGTAGTCATGTGATCTACTCTTGGATTTTGACTAATGTATACTTGTTGAATCAACAAGTATCAAAAGGAACTCCGGAATTATTATAAGCTTAGAGTAGTCTTATAAGACAACCAAAGCATAAATGAAGCCGAGAGAGACCAGAGATCAAATATTGAGAACACAAACTGCACTTTATTGATAACTTGATCAGAGATCTTCAAAATTTGTACAGACTCTGGACAGACTTAGACAAAGACTCTAAGCATAGAACTTGTGTAGATGCTCAAGTTCCATGAGTCTCTCTCCTCGACTCCTTCACTGTTCGTCAATCGATACGACCCAGGTCCTGTCACCTTGTGCACAATGAAAGGTCCTTCCCAGCGGGACATAAGCTGTGCATACCCGTGGTCTTCTGAATTCTGCGCAATACTAAAGTCGCCGATGTTGAACGATCACTCTTGGATGTTCCTGTCATGATAGCGCCTGACTCCCTGGAGATATCGAGTGGAATTTAACAAAGCTGCACAGCGTTCCTCCTCGATCAGATCAAGCTCCAGTCGCCTTGTGTCATCAGCAACCTTCATCATACTGCTCCAGTCGTGAGGACTTGTATCAGGTCTACTGGCGGATAGCTTCAGATCCATACACCAGAAAAATATGGCGAGTGGCCAGTTGGCTTGCAAGGCTGGGTACGAAGCCCCCAGACTACATGCGGCAACTCATAGATCCACTTGCCTCCATACTTCTTGTCATGCTTGTACAGTCGCTTCTTCAGACCATCCAAGATCAAGCCATTGGCTCTCTGACTTGTCCATTGGCCTTGGGATGCACTATGATGCATGGATTACCTCAATGCCGTTCCTCTCACAGTGGTCCTTGAACTCGTAGCTGTTGAAATTGGAACCCAGATCTGTGATGATACGATGAGGACAGCCATACCTGATCATCAGATCACTAATGAACCCCTTTGCCTTGGCCGCAGATATGTCTGTGACTGGTTTGACTTCTATCCATGGTAAACTTGTCGATGGCCACCAGCACATGTGTGAAATTTCCTGGAGCAGTCGTAAGCTTCCCAATCATGTCGAGCCCCCAGCATGCGAACGGCCAAGATGGAGGAATAGCAATGAGCTTGTGGGCTGGCACATGTTGCTGTCTGGCGAAGAATTGGCACCCAGGACACTTGCGGACAATCTCTTCTGCGTCTTGCAGAGCCGTGGGACATAATAAGCCGCTCTGAATGCCTTGCCCACCATCGTGCGTGATCCTGCATGATTTCCGCACGGCTTCATGAATTTCTTCCAGGATGCCCTTGCCTGTTGCTCTCGAGACACACTTCATAGCAATATCAGTATAGAGTCCCTCCTGTAGAGCTGATCGCCAATGAGTAGATAATTATTCGATCTCCGCACGACTGCTCAGCTTCAGTCTTGTTCAAAGGCAGGGCCATGTTCTTGATGTACTCGATGAATGGGACACGCCAGTCTTCTTCAATCACCAGGACCTCTCTTTGGTCCAGCTTCGTCAACATTGGGTTGCGCAGGCTTCTCGAAGTCAATTGTGCGCTTGCGGAGCTCCTGGACAAAGACTCCTGCTGGAACTTCTGCACGAGTGGATCCGAGCTTGGAAAGCACATCGGCAGCGACATTGTCATCACGGACCACCCAGTGGTATTCGAGTCCTGCGAACTTGTTCTCTTAACTTGCGCACAGCTTCGCAGTAAGCATCCATGTTCTCCTTATGGCGGTCTCCAATCCTGTTGCAATGGTTGATGACGACAGAAGAGTCGCCGTACACCATCAGCGCTTGATCCCAGAGAAATTGCAAGTCGTAGGCCATGTAGCAGGCCTCGTACTCTGCCTCGTTGTTGGCCCTTCCAGAAGATCTGCAGGACATACTTGAGTTGTCGCCCTTGGGTGAGATAAAAAGCACTCCCGCGCCGGCGCCTTCAAGCTTTAGGGAGCCATCGAAGTACATGATCCAGTGTTCTGGTCTGCCGATAGGGATATCAACTTGATTCTCCCGCCACT